>SRMA01027087.1:43257-492432 GCA_007224835.1 Danionella cerebrum | reverse complement strand
GTTAACATTATGGAGTGGCCATGAGCCGGAACCCGAAAAGATTCGTTCTTTTTGCGAATCCTCCGGGTCCTTTCGGTCTTTTCTCTTTCCGGCTCATGCTGCATTGGTTAACATTACGGAGCGGCCATGAGCCGGAAACAGAAAAGATTAGTTCATCTTTCGAGTCATTCGGGTCTTTTCGGTCTTCTGTCATGATGAACGGGTTACGCTCGGAAAACCACAAGAATGATGCGCATGCGCCAATGAACGAATCCCTCTCCAACACGACTCGTTCATACGGAGTCACATTAAAGATTTGTTCAAAAAGAACGAATCGTTCTTGAACGACACACCACTACTAGATCTTGAATCAAAACTCCCGGTGTATCCAGAGAGCGGTCTCCCTGTTCGTGACCCCAACTTTACAATATGCTCTATTTTTTTCCCTTTAAAACCCTTTATTTGTAGCAGTGCTTGATATAATTTTTTTAGTACAATTATTTTTTGTATATATTTTTTTCATTAAATTACACATATATAATATATGAAGTACAATCCCAAGTAGGAAATTTTGTCATCTTCTTACTGCAAAAATTGACAACGAACAGTTTTTGTTTTATAACCAAAATCAAAAATGTTGAGAAAAAATAAAAATTCATGAATCCCTCCAAAAAGCAAAGACAAGGTCAAAACAATGTGAAAATTGTATAAAAAAAAACAGGCAAACCTCTCCAAAACACTCCAAGCACTTTTCCAAGCAAACGTTTTTACCCTGTGCTTCGTTTTGCGCTAGAATTAAAAAAAGAAAAAGAAAGAAAGAGCCCAATGATTATCTGATTGTTATCCTTTCGCTTCACCACTAGATGGCACATATTTCACCATTTGTGGCACATATTTGGGGTCTGTAAAACAAACTGAATTACCCTGCAAAAATTTTGAAAGCTACACATATTTTTTTTTTTTACAAAATAGGTGGGTCAAGTAATTTCTACCTAATTCGGAACAGACACTGTAATGGCCACATGCCCTGGTGCATGTAGGGACTTTTAAGAGTTGAAGCAATGATTTTATGGTGTAATATTTTGCTAACATGTTCATTCAGTTAACAGAGTTTCATAGGACATCGACCCACTCTTTGCAGCTATCACAGCTTCAACTGTTCTGGGAAGGTTTTTCCACAAGATTTTTGTGATTTTAAATTTGTATATTTTCCAGAAGTGCAGTTGTACAATCAGATGCTAATGTTGGACATGAAGACCTGACTTTAGGCCTCTAAACACCTATCTAAAGTTTCATGCAAGAATCATGCCTAAATCGAAAGCCATGGGCGCTGACGGGAACGAGTGGTGCCAATGAAAATGAATTTAGCTCTGCCATATCTGATTGTTTTTTTTATTTTTTTTTGCAAGGATAACGACCAATGAAAGCTGCTCTTTTTAAAACATGAGTGGGACTTAAAAGAGCCGCACGATGGAAGTCATCCAACGCGACTTCATACAGGAAAGAAGAAAAAGAGCAGGAAAAACGAAGACAGACAAGAAGAAGAAAAAATCATCAAAAATCTGATCACAGAGAGCTGTTTGACAAACATCAGAAAGATTACAAAATGTGGGGAAAAGAGTTGCACGGATTGCATCTGTAGTACCACAAACGCCATCTTCAGGCAGGGAGCATTACTGCATAAATGTTTTGTTTGACCCAGAGAATAGTGCCCCGCTTTTAAAGATTTGCTGGAATCTCAATTCAAATCGGTGTGTAGAGGCCTTTACAGTCTTCTCAAGTTCAAGTTCAAGTCGCTGAGTTGCATTCAGGTCACTGAAGATCTTCCACTCACACAGCGCTCAACCACGTTTTTTTATACCATGTTTTGTGCCTCATGTAGTCATGAAGTAACAGGTTTTGATGTACAATATCTTGGTGTGATGGACCATTTCACTGGCACTAAAGGACCAAACACAGCACCTGATAAAAATAAATTAATTTGTGTGACCCTGCAAAAAGTGGCCCACTATGCCCCGTGCACTACAAAATGTGCTAACCACAATTTTTCACTTTACAAAACCAATCACTTTATGGCTGAGTGTCTGTTGCTCTTTTTATCCCAGTTTACCATTAAAAAAAACACTGTCCGGGAGGAATTTCAAGAATTTAACGGGTCAAAAAATACAAAAGACACAGCGTACTCACCAAGCTCCTTCAGCTCAGTCTGCATGTCCAGCTGTGTGACTTTAAACAGCTGTGATTAGAATTAAATTCTCTGCATTTAGAATTGTTTTGCTAATAGTGTATTTCACCACTTTGGTAAGATTACCAAAAATAAAGAGGAACTATTATTTACATTGTTAGATAAAGAACACAGCTGTTTGTATAGTTGCAGGCATGTCATAGATCACTCGTCACATGATCACTCGTCACCATGATGATACCCATGAAAACTTACAAATAATCTTCTCAAAATCTTTTGAACAAACATTTTAAATAGTAGATGTGATCTTTCATGCAATTAAAGAGGATGATGTCAGATGAAACCAAAGCTTGGATTGTCTACATTTAAAGAAAATGAGCATTTTACATGTTCTTTCTTTACACATTTTTTTACATATATGTATTATAATAACACACAGAAGGAACACAATCACAAGCATTCTAAATTAATTATAAAACAAGTAGAAATTAGTTTAGGTGTGCTGGGGCTGGTAAAGAGTGATAACACTTGGACCAGGAACATGACAAAATGACAAAACGATGAGGAGAATATTTGTGGATTACAGCAAGCAGCTTTTGAGACATACCCAGAAAAGTTTGAGGATGCTCGAATAACCTCAAATTTGTGTTCCACAAATCTTTCAGGGAATGCATGTAACCATAGCAACTCTCTCCCTGAACATAACCTGCTACAGAACAGGTCATGCTACTGCATAAGTTTGTGTCAGAGAGGTCTTTGTTCTATTCTGGAGGTTAAAAGGCTACAGAACTGTTTGTTTTCTAACCTAATCAGCTTAAAATGTAAAATCTAGCTGTTAAAAAAAACATTTATCCCTTTTCATTCACTCTTCATTCATTCATACAGAGGTGGGGGTACACCCTGTACAAGTCGCCAGTCCATCACAGGGCAACACATACATTCGATTATTCAATTAACCTGACATGTTTTTGGGATTGTGGGGGAAACCAGAGTACCTGGAGGAAACCCATACAAACACCGGGAGAACATGCAAACTCTTCCAAGGAAGGTCACCATCAAACTGTCCATAGTGCTGCCCACTGTGCCACACTATCTCTTTTCAGCTGCCTCAAAAACGTTAACATTTTATGGTTAATTAAAAGTCTTTATATTTGCATATAGTCTGCTTGCCCAGTCTTTCACAGACGTAAGGTAGATGTTTGATTATAATTGAAAAATGTCTTAAAAATAAATACCCTCACTTATTCTGGAGCTAAAGCTGGATCATGAATGGTTCGAACAGTACCCCTGTACATTTGGTTGATTCATTTAAACAAAGTCTGTTAACCAAACTAGTGTTATACAGAGGCAAGAGAAACTATGGGAACCTTTTGGAATTCCATTGTTTTGTGAAAACATTTGTGATGTAGGTTTCATCTGTCAAGTGCATCGACTAAATTTAGATGTGTCTAAAATTAATAACAGAAAATATCTTATAGTGTAGATTACTGATTACTGAAGAAAAAATACAGATCTGCATTTGGCGTAGAAAGTACATGCAGCACTTTATCATCATAAAAACATAACAACCACATGTTCAGCCTGGAACCATTGAGGGAATGATAAAACCCCAAGTTTTTCAAGAGAATTCTTCAGCATAGCGTGAGTATGTCTGTTTGTATGAAACTGTGTAAATGTGGTGATGCAACAGGACAACAACCCAATACAGCGGAGATGTCCACTACATTTCTAAACCCAATAGAGATGGATTGACCTCGAAGAGGGCCACACATGAGACAGCAGAAAAATTTAAAACAGCTAAAACTCTTCTGCCAGGAAGAATTGGATAAAATTGGATTTTGAATGAATGAACACCTTTTTTGTCAGTTCTTGCATCCCAAGGAAAGCAAGTTGCTGTGGATAAAAGCGCATCTGGTTAAGGTTTTTACCAAGGATAATTAGTAATTATTTTTAGACATGTTATGTGTGTCAATACCCTTGATTTCTAGTAAAATCTGATTACACTACAAATTAATTAGTGATAAAATGAAATGTTGTACTTACTGCTTTGGCCTCTACATCAGAACAGCAGACTTTTTAGATCACCGAGATTTATTGCTGAAGCTGCCAAGTTTTGTTATGCTCCCAAAAAAATAGCTGATCTGCTGGTTGGCGTAAACAAAATCCAACCTTTTTGCTTAATTATCTGTTACTCTGGTTAAGCAAATTGAGCTTTTTCTTCCCTTCACCACGAGTGTGTTAGCTCTGCATGGAGATGAGTAGGGAGGAGTGCTTACCTGATTGGTTAGTAAGAAGATGTTGTTCCAACATTTTAAGCTCCAAGAAAGTGAGAGCGAATTACACAAATATACATGAATAAATGTAAATACAAAATGTAAAAATAGAAATGTAAAAAAAAAACCTTTAACAAGACAAGAATGCTTCTGTTAAACATTTTAACATGTGATTGTCATCTGACATCCCATTTATGGCAGATGATACATGTATTTTTTCATATTCATGTTTTCCTGTTGAAATGTAAAATTTTTATGCTTGAAAATTATGCTTGAACTCATTAAACAAAAAAGGGAGGTTTATTAAAATTGTCATAAAGTGTGCGACTATTTTAAAATAAAATCGTTCATTCAACTTCTATCCCGCTTATTCCCTTACACGGTGTCTGCTGGTGCACATTGGGCGACAGGCGGGGGTACATCCTGGACAGGTTGACAGTCCTTCGCGGAGCAACACACACATTCCCACCTAAGGGGAATTTAGAGTATTCGATTAACCTGCCGCATGTTTTTGGTATTGTGGGGAAAACAGTGAGCCTCAAACCAACAACTGCAAGGCCACAGTGCAACCCACTGCGCTGCCCAAAATCCCGAACAATCCTCCATATTTCTATTTAATTTTGGTCTTTTGAAAAGCCCTAATGTTTATACTTTGTTCAAATGGTAATTTAACTTTAAAATTACCAATATTTTTTTTTATTTTAAAGTTCAAGGCTCACCGGTGACCTTCCTGGAAGGAGTTTGCATGTTCTCCCCGTGCTTGCGTGGGTTTCCTCTGGGTACTCCATTTTCCCTCCACAATCCCAAAAACATGTGGTTAGAATATTCAGAATTCCCCCCCCTTAGGTGTGAGTGTGTGATGGACTGGCGACCTGTCTAGGGTGTTGGCCTCTCGCCAAATGCGCGCTGGATATAGGCACCGGCAGGCCCCCGTTACCCCGAAAGGGAATAAGCGTGTTGGAAAACAAATAATGAATGAATGATTATAAAGTGTTTAAATGCATATAGCGTTTAGAAATGTTAGAATGAAGTGTTTGACAATTATTTTTGATTAATTTTCGATTGGTTTTCACAATACCTAAGACTACTACAGTAATTAAATATCTATATCTATATTTAGACTATATCTAAATATAGTCTAAATATTTGAACCCATTGGAGAAAACCTTAGTTATTAGATATATAATCCATTGAAGCTCTATTAGTTGGTTTGGTTGAGTTAAAAAAAAAAAAGAACTGAACTGTTACAAACAGCACCAGGAATAAATCTGGCATTAGCCTGCAATCTTCCTCATGTCAAAGTAAATTGCTTTCATCTGAGCGGGGTTTCCACTACCTCTTTGTAGCAATGTGACAAGGCTACTGATTAAACCAATGGGGGATCAATAACACACCATGCAGGACTGGAAAGTAGCACAGAGTGAGCAGACCCTGGAGCTCATGAACTGGCTTTCTTGATGGTGGAACACAATCCTGCGTGCTGTCTTTCACCTGGAATTTTCCACTAGAGTGAATCAAATGTGTGGGGTACAGATTTGCACCTTTTGATTAGCCAATTATTAGATCATGACTAATGGGGATTGACAAACAGAGCATGGAATAAAAAAAAAGATACAAACCTAGAAGAGGGATTTGGAGCTGATGTTATATGTTAAAAAGCCCTAAACATGTCATATCTTAAATGGTTATCAAGTCCAACAAAACAAAACTGTAAAATGAGCCTATGTTCATAGACCTATCAATGACATGGCAGTCAATGTGCCAAGATTCGCTTATAAGCTGCTTCTAAGGATGGCTATAATGACAAACTGACCTAGAATAATGTTTCTCAGTATGTCATCAACATGATTGGAATTTACTTTACATGCAGATAAAGAACAGGGTACTGTTCTTTACACAACAAACACCACTTCAAACATCTAATGCTTGAAATGTGTCTGTGTTAAGCTTTAACAAATTCCCATAGTTTTCCCTCCATTCCTTTTCTTCACCCTCTTATTCCCTGCATTGCTCAGAGGGTTCTACTGGTCTCCAGCTCACATTGAGTGAAAGATGGAGTAAAACCTGTACATGTCACCAGTCTAGCAACATGCACTTATTTTACCACTTTATTTATTTATAATACCATGTTCAAATTTTGACTCATCGGTCCAAAGCACCAACTGCCATTTTTTTGCACCCCAATTCCTATGTGTTGCGCTGTTTCTTTAAGAGTTTGAACTAATGAATCGGTTCCTTCGGAGACTTCATTAGTCGCATGGCATGTTAGCTGAAGAAAAGTTTAATCATTGTTTTATATATACGATTGACTTTGTTCTTTCTTGTTTTCCCAGCGTGGTAAGTTTGTTTTCATTTGTTTGTCTGCGTCTTAAGTTAAAAAGAGCAATGATTGTCTTAAGTACCGCATGGTTATGTTAACCACATGAGGTTTGATTTTTTCCTCATTTAATTTCGTTTGTCATTTAAGTTAAAATATATATTCATTGCGTGTTCTAATTGTAATTTAGCCATTTTGCTTTGTGTAAGTATTCGGTGTATGTAGAAATATGTTAAGTATGTACTTTTATGTTGTTTCAGTTGACCTCAAGTAAATTACTCAATGTTTGAGTAAAGAGCGTTCAACACCAGAGAATAAAACAAGAAATCACACCTTAATGTTATCTTTATTGGTAACACTATGTTTTAATGCCTCTTGAATCTCTTGGCGTTGTTCCTATGTTGGAGGTATGGGTTTCCAGCTGGAACTTTTCCTTAAAGATCAGTTCTGACCAGATAGTTGTACCTGGGTGCCGCTAGTTAATGCCAATTTTAGGCCATTGGCACTACTGGACATCTTCTGTATTTCATGGGTGATGGGCTTGATTTGTCTTGTATCTAATGCAAATGTTTCCATTGTGTTTCCTGTTTCATTGTGCTTCCTCAAAAGAGTTTGAACAGCACATCTTGAAACTCAAGTCCAGTTTGACATCTTGTTGATGCAGCTTCACTAACTTGTGTCTTGTTGCTGTGCTCAAAATAAACCTGAAGCACTCCCTCGGAGCGAGCATCCGCCCATCGCAGAAACAGGTAATTTTAATGGTGCTGGTGGACTCAATTCTACCCTTCACAGAAAGATAATGAATCAATTTCACACTTTCTCGTTTTCTTTTACAGTTCTGGTGTCAGAGTGAAAAGTTATGATGTACATATTAATAAAGTAGAGAACAAGTCATTTTAATGTTAAATGTGCTTGCAATTACTTTTTGGGGATAAACAGATAATTCTAACATTCCAGCAGTTTAGCAAGAAACACTATGAGGAAACACATCGCACAGCTCAGAATTTTGGTGGAAAGAGTGAAAGGAAATGCACATCCTCGATTCTCTTGCTCTGCTGAGGTTGTCAGGAACCAGGATCTGGAATAACTGCTGTTTAATGATCAATTACCAGGGACTGATGTTTTTTGACACATGAATGAGCTGCAAAAACACTAACGACTAAAATGACAGACTTCATTTTTTTTATATTATTATTAGAGATTGTTATTTTTCTATATAAGAAAAATGTGCTGTTTCTTGACTTGACTGTACATTCCCCAGTGACTAAATTCTACACCATTTACCGTGAGTAATGATGGTTTCCGTTCCTACGGAGTCACATTAAAGATTCGTTCAAAAAGAACGAATCGTTCTTGAACGGCACATCACCAGCAGCCAGTGAGAGAGCCACATCCAGGGCAAGGTGAAGTTGTGGAATAGTTGCAAATACATAGACGGCAATATAAACAGTGGTTTCTGTTTAAATGGGGCTTCTTTTCAGTTTATTTGGATCCAATAATGAAATAAAAACTTGCACACTCTCGTTTTTGATACTTAACCCGGTTAGCATTTTGGTCTGGCACACTGTTTTCAAATAGTTAGTCAAACGTTTGGTTTTGAGACGCAATTTTAAAAACACTGACAAAGTTCTCTGTCGCCGATCTATCGCGCTGTATGAATTTAAAAAAATTAAACAAATCCAACAGTTTGGTTGTCCACTGATTATTTTATACATTTTGTTGATGTATTTACATAAATGTGAGTTCCTGCAGCCAGTAGTGATGGGAAGTTCGGATCATTTTACGGATTCGGTTCTTTGAGTCTCGTTCAGTAAAATGAACGGATCTTTTTTCGAGTCATTTCGTTCATTTTACTAAAATATCAATAAATGTTGTGTGTACTTCCACATCTACTAGCGTTTTATACACAAACGCGAATCACACTACAAATAAGACAAAACTATAATGCTAAATTTAAAATGAATATAAATATATTACTAAAGCCTACCTGGGTCTTTTAGTCTGGTTTACCCAAACTCTGATCTGTCTTCTTTAGATTTAAATCTCTTTTGTTCGACACAAAATTACTTCTCTCTGATGTTAACGTGTGCAGTCCGTGCACTCAGTCCGGACTGGCTTCTTTAGCACTTTTGTCACGTGACCGCTATAGTGCCGGGATCGAAAAGATTAGGTCTTTTTGCGAGTCCGACTCCTCCGGGTCTTTTCGGTCTTTTCTCTTTCCGGCTCATAATTTGCTAGATGTCCAATAATTTGTTTGTTACATTGTGATTTTAGTGTTGATATGTTAATGTTATTTAGTATCTTTTGATTCTAATTTATTTTTTATTTATCATTATTATTATTATATAGTTCTTTTGGCACAAACTTGATATTTATTTTAAAACTTACTTATTTGTATAACTTTACAGCTTGTTTTGCACTTTAAATGTCTTCTGTTGTATAAGTATATTTTGATTTATCTTTTTAAGGTTGTATTTAAATAAATAAACAATCCAAGAGTGTGTATAAAGTATTTATAATATCTGAAAATGATTTTATGAACAAATTAAGTCTTTATTAACACATTATGTGTTGAGCATATGTGTTATGTCAGTAGAAGTAATAAATATAAAAATAATAGTAATCGTTCACTAATCATGAACTAATATTTGCATACTGACTTTGCCTAACGTTGTGGCGCGGTCACGTGACAAAAGAACGAAATGACCCGGAGACTCGCAAAAAGACCTAATCTTTCGGAGGACTCGCAAAAAGACCTAATCTTTTCAGGTTCCGAAACAGAAAAGATTAGTTCATCTTTCGAGTCATTCGGGTCTTTTCGGTCTTCTGTCATTGATGATGAACGGGTTATGCTCGGAACACCACAAGAATGATGCGCATGCGCCAATGAACGAATTCCTCTCCAACACGACTCGTTCCTACGGAGTCACATTAAAGATTCGTTCAAAAAGAACGAATCGTTCTTGAACGGCACATCACCAGCAGCCAGTGAGAGAGAGCCACATCCAGGGCAAGGTGAAGTTGTGGAGAAGTTGCAAATACATAGACGCAATATAAACAGTGGTTTCTGCTTAAATGGGGCTTTTCAGTTTATTTGACCAACAATGAAATAAAAAACTTGCACACTCTCGCTTTTGATACTTAACCGTTAGCATTTTGGTCTGGGCATACTGTTTTCAAATAGTTAGTCAAACGCTTGGTTTTGAGACGCACTCTTAAAACACTGACAAAGTTCTCTTGGTCACGCATCTATCGCCTGTATGAATTCAACAATCCACTCGAATGCTGCACTAGAGAGTCGTGCAGTGTGAAAGCATCATGCATCTGCGACACAACTGCTCTGACAATCATGCAGTTTGGATACGGCTTTAAATGGGTAACACACTATCTTGAAGCAGGGGTCATCAATATTTCCTCGACCCAAAGGAAACTTCATCCAAAGATTCGGTATTAATCTCACCGATAGTTATGTAGAGGTCAAATGTTACTTTAAAATGTTTTGTTTGTTTGCACACCTTGCATTTGGTAAAAAAAAAAAAAAAAAAAAAAAAAAGAAACAATCATTTTTTAGAGTTGTTTGCTTGAAACAAACAAAAAAAAATCGCTGGAGAGTCATTGGAAAATAAAAGTACAAATAAATGTGTGTTATAAGAATAAAATATTATAAGAGCTTTATGACCTTTCAAGCTAAACTAAATCCACAATATGAGCTTTTTGATCCCATTATAGGTGCACTTCAAGATATAAATTGACAGGCACTAAATAAAATAGTGTGTGATGCTTTATACTGTATTGTGCTGCACATGCTGTAGTAAAAAAAATTGTAGTAAAAACCATTAGATGTTAATTTGCATTTGTAACAAAATATTATGTATTAAGTTAAATAACAGCTTCACCATAAAACAGCCAGTCTGGAAGAATCTTTCAGAGTGTTGAGTGTGCTGGGATGATAAGAGCATGTGCTGCTGTGTGAAAGAGTGAGAAAGTGAGAGAGACTGAAAGGAAGAGAATCTACGGTTTCTTATCAGTCGTCAGAGCTGCCGAGCACCATTGGCACCAGTTATTGAAATGGAAGTTCATTGGAAATGATGATTAACTGCATTTAGAACTTTTACATTCAGTTTGATCACAGCACATTTAAATGCGTGGAGCAAAAAAAGTACATGAAAAAAAATCACATTTGCAAGATTCTACATAGGGAAAATCTGACTAATCCTAATATTTAAACATTTGCCATTTGTTTAAATGCAGACTTGACGTAGTATTTTGAGGAGGGTTTTTCTTTCTATGAACTGAGCTGGGCCACATTTTAAATAATGTGCCACTCTTTTGTACCTTGGCTTTAGAAGTTTTGCCCTTATTGGACCCATGATCCATAACGGTTCTCTCCACTCATGCTCAATTTGACATTATTTCTAATGTCATTATTATAAGAATTTTGGTCTCATTCAGATGTTCTTGAACACTCAAGTTTCCATTATGTACTGCCTTTCATCCAACATTATACTTTGTTAAGCACAGAGACTTTATTAACAGTGTAGAATTTTAGTCCATGGCCAAATATTTTCTTGGTGACCCGGTGACAAGATCATCCTCTGTAGTTCTGGAGTGGTTTGTAACCATTCTCATGTTCATGTCAAATCCACAAGGTGGTATCTTGCATGACACCCCAGACTTAGGGAGACTAGGGTCTATTTCTTGCCAACTGTTAAAAACATCAAGCTGCAAAACATTCACGTCTTGTGCTCCTATGCAATCATGTTCCTGACATCCTAGGGAAGCTCTTTGGTCCTGGCCATGGAGGAAATGATTAAATCTTCTGGGAGTGTCTCTAATACAGAAAACGTTCTCTTAGAATCAGAAATCTTGTTTATGTCAGATACCAATTAACTTAGAAGTGCAAATTGATTTGTACTTGTATTTATTTATTGTGATTCTATCACTCACTGCTGAGATTATAAACAGATCTTTTTTCTGTATTCTGAGAAGGAGGTCGAAATGGATTTATTATGTCCATCTCTCCATATGTATAAGTATCATGGAGATTTGTATGTTTTACTCTACAGCATGAAAGATGAAAATCGAGAAACTTATGTTTGCTGGAGCCGCTATTATGGAGGTGGACTCTACATAATGATAAATGTGACCTTCACATGATGATGATTCCTCTTTTTCTCTGCTGAGTGTCACTTTAGTTCTGTAGCCTGACATTTTCAGTGCAATGATGACATTTACAAAGCCTAGGACAACGGTAGCATTTTAGTGTCAGCTATAGGCGCTTTGCCAAAATAATCATATTAATTGAAAATATTTATGAGCCTCTTGTGAAACGGAAAGATTTGTTCAACCCTATGTGAATTGAATATATTTTTAAATCTGGAGGTCAAATGAAAAGTCACTGAAAATGTCACTAGTAAACTTTCACCTAGTTGGAGTGATGTTTATCAGGAGCAAGGTTGCTATGGTGGGTATAGGATCGCAAAGACCGGAGATATTCAAGTGTGTGGCGAGATATCTGCTGTATGGATTCAGAGGGACTGGCAACCGCGGCAAGTCTCTGCATCGTTGAGTAAAACGATAGCGCCACAGCGACATCTAGAGGAAACTCGCAGAAATGCAGCTCTACCGTGTAGAGTTTTACAACAGTGAAAACAGAGTTTACAGCCTATAAATGTCAAGGTTGTGGTAGAGAAAACATGCGATGGCATTTTATTGCTTATTTTGCGCTCCAGGTTAGACTCCTTATTTAGTTCTTGGTGAAAGGTGATGCAATCAGACGTATACTGCATGAAACTCCGGTTGACTAAAATCAATGGCGCATGTCTGGAAGTGAATTGATTTGGAGTAAGTACGCAACATCTGCTGCAATGATAAGCATACTAAATTCAACCTTCCAGTGTCAATAATTGGAGATTGTAGCTATACTGTTTTCTTGAAAACCAAGAAAAGTTTTCAAAACCACATTTTCAAGCTAAATTAATGAGCAGCGTGGCCATACACATTCAGTTTACCTCCATTTCTAGAAGTCAGGGACAAGAAGAGTGGCACGTGTAAAAATCCTGGGGTACAAGATAATATCATATTTTTAGACATGAAATACGATGGATGTACTGAGGTCAGACGAGGGCTTTCCTGTATCCTGAGTGAAAGTTTCTCGTATTTCTTCCGTACACCCCACAACATGATTCAGCTGAATTGTGACTGAATTGGGATTTATTGGTTTAATTGGCAATTGCTTTTAAACTGAATTAGCAATGATTTATATTCAAGCAATCCCTTCTCACTTCTTATGTCTGTCTTTTCCTGCAGCATGCATTAATACAGATTAATGGTTGTCAGACTTTGATCACAACTCAACATGAGATTCTCCCCCAAACTGTAGATGTGTCTTACCAATCTCAACCTCACCTTGGAATTCGACATAGATGTGACATGATCATTAGGACCAATTAGGTATAACTGGTTGGTCATAATCCTGATTATATTTTACACAATCCCAGTCTTATTTGTATGGGGGTTTTTTTGTCTGCTCTTTTTTTTTTTGAAAGCATTCTTTGTTTATAGCATTTTCCCACCTGCCATAAACTTTTCACAGTGATGTGTATAAGAATACAATCTATAAAAATATCATTATTATAATTAGGTATTTAATGATTTGTCCAGGGTGTACCCCCACCTCTCGCCTGATGTGCTGGAGATCCCCAAAATGGATGAAGTGGAAAGTAAATGAATGAATGAATGAACAATGGTTTGCTAAATAAACTGTAAAAATGGTAAATTTGAAAAACTCTCTCCATTTCTACCCTAGACTTTATTTTGAAAGGCATTTAGTAGAGAATGGCATTTATTCCAGATTTATTTGTAATTATAAAAAATTCAGAAATAGTTCATTCATGTAGCGTCTGTGGCATTTGAGAAGAAGATTTTTTTCCTTTGCCACGGAAAGAGTTTAGTCCCACACAAGCATCACTGACAGAGGGGAAAACCCCAGCTAATTACAAATCTTGAGAAATGTACAGTACCTTCAGGGAATTTTGCAACCAAAATCTAGAAAAAAACATCAAAAACAGCCTGATTAAATTGAGTGGTAACGGCTTCAACCAAATTAATGGGATTTTCCGTAAGCCATTGTGGAATTTTATATAGCTTTTAACAAATTGCAATTTAAGTAAAACATCTTCAGTAATCATAACTCAAGCTCAATCATTTCACTGAATGTCTGCAGAAAAAAGGCTGTGAATTTTCAGAAGATTTCAGCTGTGGTCTTGTATATTGTGCACTTTTTCTGAGTTCATTGCATACTTTTCTTCAAGGCTTCAGAAAAATTAAATGACTATGTTAAAGGGTTTCAAAGTTTTGCTTGATTTCTATGAGGTCTGCTATACAGAAACATAGCACACATCATTCAGAGGCTGTAAATGAAAAGTTGTTTAAAGAAATCTGTTTAAATTTGTGATCATAAGTTTTATTAAAATCAGTGTTACCTGAACATTTGCTGACTGCCCAGGTTAACAAACTTCTTCACAAATGTAGGTTTTGCACATAATGTCAATGGTTTGTAATAGTAGACAGTGGACAGTTGATGGTTTTGTTTGGGATCACCCAAGTATTCCTTGTGAATTTACGGAAAACCATTCCAATACCAGTGTCCAATAGTAAATAGGCAAATGGCATGATTGGAGCAGAGATGCTGGACATATGATCGATCATGAAGCAACCACAACTTTAACATAAGTTCCTTGCCATAACATCCACATTTAATAATACTGAGTGAATGTGAATGAGGCTAAAATCAGCGATAAAACCACAGACGGCACGGTGCTGTACACTCAATTTTATCCGGTTGTAAATGTAGGTTTCTTGGCATGGACACTCTATGGGAATATAGGCAGCCTCTGGAAGCCAGTCCATGAATTGCAGGTCCATGAGGTTGACGACGTCTCTTGGGAATAGTTTACTGAATTGCCATTTTAACCTTTAGAAGTCTCTGCGTGCTCGGGTGCGTGTGCCAATTACAGCAGCTGTTTTCAATGAAATTGGGATGACGCAATTCACTTAATGTTTCATTTTGATTTCAAATATAATGTGCAGGTTTAAAAAAGGGTTTTAGTTTTGATATTTTTGGGTTTATTTGAACATTACAAGGGATTTGACACATAATTTGCCAGGTAATTCTAAATAAAATTTGAAAATACACAATTGTCATTCAGTTTCACTTTATTCATTCTTTCATTTTCTAACTTATTTTCGCTTATTCTCTTTCGGGGTCACGAGGGTCTGCCGGTGCCTGTCTCCAGCGCACAAAATGGTGCCAGTCCAGCACAGGGTAACACACACATTCACGCTCAAGGGGAATTTCGATTATTCGATTAACCTAACCGCACTGTCATAGCATGCACTGAAATAAATAATCCTAGACAATTTAAGATGCATTTGGTTAATCAAGCTCTGGTTGTGTAGTGGTTCGCAAAATGTAGCAATGATATAATCCATTAATATAAAATAATTATATAATAAACATAATATTTTTACACAAAAAGAACATTAATTGTCTGTTCTCACTTCCCCAGTTTGAATAATATTTAACAATTATGACTATATAGAGTATTGTGCATGAAAATGGCTCTTGGGACAATGCTATGTTCAGTGGATGTGTCTAAGAACATTCTGGTGACGAAAAAATAGTCAATTTCATAATGATCTTTTTTAAATTGCCGTTGGCTCTATGATTTGAAAGCCTGAGATAAAGGGAGCTTTTAATGCAAAATGTATCTTTCTCCTCCCCCTTTCAGGATAATAGCAACACTATTGAAGAAGTGTTCAGAAGATTGAGTTTGAGGCTAACATAGATCGAGCCACTCGAGGATAATTGAAACTATGCAAAGGGCCAGACCGTGGGCAGCTTGCTCATTGATAGTCAATCAATATTAGTGATGCTATGATCATTACCATGACAGTTTCATTTGGGCTTTTTGGGGGGAATCAAGGTGGTTAAAGCTCTTTTTGGACAATATTTTTTTTAATCGGGATTTTTACCCTTTACTTGCCAATATTGTACATGATGTCACTGATTTTCAATAAGAAAAATTAATGCGGCCTTTTTACCCTTTATCACAGTCTTGGAAATGTTAAACATTAGTAACAACATTTGCATTGGAGGACTTTTTGTTTTTGTGTAGCACCATTGTTTTTGTCCATAATTTATTGTTCGAGCACCGTTGTCTTCCATTATAAAGACCTTTTTTGATTATAAAGCCATGACCCCAAATAATAAGGAATTCTTGATTGCTGGTGGTCATTCGTGTAATCCCATGTTATCCTTGTTATCCCCATTTATAGACATTATCCCTAGAGATGTGCAAAAAAAGCGTAGTTTCTGTCTGGTATATTAAGCTACTAAATAACTAAAGTTTTTAAACATTCGAAAATATTTGTAAAAATAAGGTTTGTCACCAAAAATCATTCAATTTGATGAAACAGCTTTTGGCCAAGTCTTGACTGAAAATCCCCCTGAAGACCTGAACACACGCCCAACAACTCAAGGGTTAAAGCCAGCTTCCAAAACGTCTGTCCTCATAGCATTTGCAAACACTATAAGTTACAGGTTCAAACCTGCCCTGAAGACTATTTTGGGTAAAGTTTGCATGTTTTTCACCAGCTTTTATACATTTTCTTTGGTTTCTAACATGTGCAGTTTGGTAATTAGACAAGCTAACTGGCTATCAATTAATTTGACCCTGGAAAAGCACTCTGTGAGTTTTATTCAGTTAGTTTTAATGGCTTGCTCTAACTCCTCTACCAATGTCTGCTTTTTCAGTCAAATCAAGTGTTTGCACTCAAATATTTACACACGGTCAATTCTCACCAACAGCCACTCTGAGCACATGCTTTGCCCGAAAAAGTAGTCACAATCACTATTACACTGAAACGCTATAACCTTGTATCAGTGTCCTATGACGTGAAATCAAACCACAGGAAAAAAAGATTGAAATATACATATTTTACTTAGTAAATATAAATCAAGCAAGGATTACAGAGTACTCTGGGTCAAATGGATTTGTGATGTACCACTACAACCCCCTTTGTTCATCGACTTAAATATGAGTAGACGATGGCTTTTTTTGGGAGGCATCCGAGATTCCAAGGCCTCTTTACTTTTTAAATTGCAGACATTTTGCAGAGAGACTTTTTTTCACAAATGGTTTACTGACCATCTTTTATATGATTATTAAAAGTATTGGTCTTCGAGTTATTTATTTTATATATATTTATTTATTTATATATATTTTTTCAACAGTACCCCTGTTTTTCCCTAATCTCTAGTTCACAGTGGGCTAAGGCAGAGGGTCACCCTGGAAAAGTGACATATGTTTTAATGGATTGTAAAAGTAAATTTGCTGCTACATGTTTACAGATTTTGGTCTTTAATAGTTTTATAACATAAAATGATGTTGCTGGATCAATAAAAATGTTTAACAAGGGACAAGTTTAAATCTCAAAATCAGGATTATTGTCAAAATTTCTTTTGCAGCTGGCTGTTTTTCTCGCCATGGGTGTTGCTGTCTAATCAGATCTTCAGGCTTGTTGGACAGCAGCACAGGTAGCATGTTAACTCGCCATCACACAGGATTAGCTCTGTTATTTGTCACGTTGCATGGGCAGCACTGCGATCAATACAGCTGATGACAAAACAAAAGTTGACGGCTAAGATCTTGGATCCTTCAGGAGGGTTTGGCATAGATTGGAATTGTCTTGCAAATCCTTTGAATAATGTGTTGAGGGCTTTTCTATGTGTCAGCGGGCTGAGCAAGCCATAGATGAATAATAAATGGTGAGTTCGGATGACTTCAGGTTATTTCTCACCTCTAGGTCTGAATATATGTGTCATTGGGGGCAAAAGTATAGGCTTTCTCTGAGCAAGAGAAAAGACAGAAGGGATGTTGCACATGTAAAGCAGTCAAACAGGGAAAACAAAAACTTGTACTGCCAAAAAATCCATTCTAGCATCTCACAGCAAAGCATACAATGTAGCATGCGCCCAATACTAAATAATGCATCTCTACTCATCTCTTATACTCTGATTATATCTATTTCTACCTATGGAGGCAACAATGCACTTTAGATCATCACCCATTTCTAATTTAATAATCTCAAAAACATTGCACACACAGTTCAGTTCCCTCATCATTGTGCTTCATAAATATGGCATAAAACATCAACACTAGACCAAACTGTAGAAAATTCTGACATGTATTCCTGATGCATCATCATTGAACTTGTGCTCTTTTCACACGTCTAGTAGAATGACAAGAAGGGGCCCAATCTTGTAACAAGCCGTGAAAGTTTACAGTAGATTTTGTATTACTTTCTGACAGTTAACCCCAGTGGTTTTTTACTTTAGTTTTCTGTTTCATGTGAAAGACCTGCAACACTAAGACCAAATGTGCTTAAATAACCAAAAAAATCAGGGTTACCAAAAAAAACAGGGTAAGAAGAATCTGAAAGCAAGGTTTAAGACGATTTAATTGAAAACGCATGTTTATTTAGCTTAAACATTAAATGTGCTATTAGCTAAACAGATGCTGCATTGAGAACAACGAGGACACAGGGGAGGGGGTAAGGGGAGACCCTGAGAGAGCCAACTACAAGCTTTGTGTATCCCTCAGGATCTGGAAAGAAAAGGGGAGAACCTAATTGTGCTGCTTTATTTAATAACTTGTAACTTTTTATTGTGATGTCATTTCCTGTTCTATCTCAGAAATCAACCAGACAATAATATTCCAAATCTATTTTCTGTTACACGAATCATTTAGATCTGTAGGTCCTTTGATCCCCCCCATGAAGAACCACTGCAGTATAGAAGGAATCCCTTGTAAGTCTTTTGTTGTAGTACTTTGTTCTAAAAAAAATTGTTCTAAGAACTGATAAGTGTAGAAAGTTTTTTTTGAAGGTGGATCCTGATATTGCGTTGCCCTCAATTAAACTCTTGCACGTGACACATTTTTTTCCTTTTGCCAATGGCCCAGTAAAAAAAAAGCAATTTATTACATTATAGTCACATGTTTGAACCCCTTTAATGTATGAATTTTGGGTCACCAAACAGCTTTAGTGCATATTTTTATGATTTAAGAGTTAATATGAGCCCTTCAGAAAAGAAAACCAGTTCTTGTTGAGACACCAGTATTTCCCACACTGACCTCCATCAATTATTACCACATACATATTTTTGGGGTTAAAAATTAATTGAAATTTATGAAAGTTTTGTTACGTGCTATTACATCTCACCAGTGATGTGCAGGCAGAGGTTTGCGGTGAGGACTTGTCACAACTGTCATTATGGAAAAAAAATACTATAGTTATTTAGTAATGAGTACTTTATAATATTTTTTCAATAAAAACAACACTTCTACAAACAAGCTATCGATTCTTTTCTTCAAATGGATAGATGGACTCCATTAATAAGTAAAGGCAAGTTTTTCAAACAAAAACATTGCCATTCAAATGGTTAATAAATTACTCCATAGGGCTTACATGTTTCTAAATCCGACTGATGGTATCAGTGGCTCATCAGATATGAACTACTTATCTTTGTAACATTCAAAAAGTAACCACTCTCAATTATTGCCGAGGACTTCTCAGTTGACAGCAACATCTTTTATTTGCATTAATTATCATTCAACTTTTGCATTAATTATCATTTAACTCCTATGTATCTATACATTATCAGAGGGAACACCTCAGTTGCTGGTTAGCATTTGAGAGTGGTTTAATTTAATTAGAGGGGACCTTGCCATGCTCAAACAGTGGTCACACCATGTGGCACAGCATGCCAGATAGGCACTTCCTGTCTGAGGTGTGAGGAATATTCAACAACAGATGGCTCATGAATTATAGAGGTGCACAGCCAGCAACAATGGAAAGAGTAAAAGTGAGAGAGGCGACAGAAAAATAAATGTTACATCAATACCTTTTACATTTGTGTCACCCAAGATGAACTCAACCTCAAAAGAATCAATTATGTTAATTAATTACACCAATATTATCATTGGATATGGAATATAATAAAAAAAATTGCCAATTTATATACATATCAGTTACGTCAAATTAGCTTAAATGTTAAATTATGAACCAAGTTAATGTTAAAGCAACAATATAGTATGTGAATTAGGAAACTATTGTTGTAATGTAGAGTTCACCACTTCACAAGATAATTAAGTCATGATATTTTGTTAAAAGTCCATATATTTATGTTTAAAAACATTTAACATATGTTAAATACACAAAAAGTTAATTATTTTAACCATTTGTTTCAAATAAATCATTTAGATTAAAGATAAAACTAAGATAAAAAATAATATAACATACAAGTTATAACTGAAATATATCGATATTCCCTCGATTTTCAGATTGTTTTAAAATCACTTACTGTATCAAGTGTTTTATTTGTGTTTTTTAAATCCTCATGTGGCATTTGCTTTTTTGTATGTGTAAAAAGGTTTGTCCTCAGGTGTTGGCAGCAGGAAGCTCCTGACAGTAAAAAACTCCTGTCGACTTCTCCACAGGGGTCACAATGTGCTATATCAGACACAGCCAAGTGCTCACATCGTTTTGATTTAGAGATTATTACTCCTGGAGAAAGGCAGGGTAGAACAAGATTGCTTTTAAACCAAAATATTGGTTATTTTTTATTTGGAAAAGTATTCACTCACCCATCAAATAATTTTATTAACATCATGTTTATGGCTGATACAATATAACATGTAGACTGCATTTGATGAAGGAAAGGAAAGAGATTTGATTTGAATGAAAGAGATGCTGCTTGCTGCTCAGTTAGTTCCACCTGCTAAACAAAACCAGTTGTGGAATGTTAATACTAAATAGTGGTAGTGATGGGAAACAATAGCAACTCGCCAATTGGAACAGGAAAGAGCCAAAGCAAAGCAAGCCAAGCATCTGGTTTGGTATCTTGACCTCATTTTTAAGTAAAGACTGCTAGCCATTGACTTTACCAAGTACACATTAGTTCAATACACACAAAACTAAATTGTGGGAAATTTTGACCTTTGAAAATCATTTAATGAAGCCTGAAAATGTATTAAAGTGTTGCAAAAAATACAAGCAAATACAGTCCAATCCAATATGGACTCTTCCTTACTCTATTAAAGCCAATTTGGTTGCTGTGGACACATTAGGAACAAAAAGTTCCTAATATCAACACATTATAAAAGATCAAGGTATTTAAGAAATAAACACAAATAAAAAACAATGTTTTCGAACCATACCATGTTTGTTTAGATTTTAATCAGTATGCCAGTAAGTAAATACTGGTAATTACTACTAAGGGTTCTCTTAGTATTGCCAAAACACTATGTTTTTTTGTTTGTTTTGTTTTTAGTTATAAACAAGTGTATTGGTGTTCGCCCACAAAGCACTGGTGGCAGAATGATTTCAGAGGGGGAATGGGCTTTTTAAACCATTAATTAAAAATAAAAAATATAACTTAGATTAACTTAATTCTGGATTAGGATGTAAGAGAGAATTTAGATGTCAATGTTGGTAAGCGCTCATGATGTTTATGCCAGCCGAGATGCCTGCCATAATCAAACAACAAACTGGAAATGATTTCTTAAAGAGAAAGCCAAAACAACAGAAGCAGACAATGCAGTTAACTCACTCAGCATCCATTAATATTTCAAGGATAATTTGCCAAGTTAGACAATGAATCAGATGCATGTTGGATCATTTCGTTTTAGTCTTTCCACAAGTATAATTTGGAACATGAGACTCCGTTTTCATCAAGCATACCAATTCACAAGCCACTGATTGGGCATTGAATGAATCCAATGGAACATCACAAGAGAGGGTTTAGTGCATACACTAAACCAAAATTCTGGCACAGTTACGTCGATATCTAATGGGTTGATTAAATGTAGTTGATATCAGTAGAACTCTAACATCGATAGAACAGTTTCTCTAGAAGAAATCTTACCATGGCCCTGCTCTCTTTAGGATCTGTTATGTTTACTGGAAAGATGAGCATGAAGGTTGTGAGGGAAGTGAGAGTGACAGCCTGACCAAAAAGGGCTGATGCCATCAGTTTTAAAATGTTCACAGAGTTCTGTCCTCAACTCTCTCTGTTCTGTTAAAACTTTTCCATAGATACAGTGACCCTTCATAATCCATTTATTTATCAAACATATATCATGTATGAATACAATCAAATTATCAGAAATTCAAATTATACCAAACCAGAATGTCAAAATAAATACATCCAGATCTTAAATTTATTGAGAATCTTGGAAAAATAATCTGCTGGAAAAAGCTTGCACAGAGCTCAGATTCTACCGCCATCGATGCAAGATATTGGTGAAAAGTTGATGCAACACTGGATGGAAATAAATCTTGTGACATTTCCTGCAAATATCTTGATTATATTGTTGATTATTGTACATTTATAATCAAGTATGTATGAATACAACCATAGTATCAGAAATCCGAAATATACCGAACCAGAATGTCCAAGGAAATACATTGGCTGTTCAAGACAAAAAGTCATTGCATGGATTTAACTAAATAAAAATAAAAACGAAAGAAAACAGGTAAGCCTCTTGTTAGAAACATTTGTGATTGTGTTAAAGATCTTTGAAAAGATGTGGAAAGAAGGGATGCAACAAACTAAAAAACATCAAAGGAGATTTCAGAAACTACTAAAACGTGGTTAAAAACGGTCCAAAGCATTATTAAAAGACAGAAGGTAGCGGACATCCATTGTTTTCAATGAGCAAAGTTGCCATAAAATATCGTGATCAACCATCACTTAAATGTTTGGTGAAATCAAATCGAGGAAGTACAACAGTAGAACTCAGGGCTAGTGGAATTAAGAGCATTTCCACTCAAGAAATTGGGGTTGAGCAGTAGTTTACTTCAGAAAACTACTGATCAATGAAGCTAAAACAGAAAAAAAATTCTTCCTTTTTCAAGGGAGATTAAATATAGGACTCTGGAGAATTAGAAGAAAGTCATGTGGTCTGATTAGTCCAGATTTCCTCCTGTTCCAAAGTGATGAACACCTCAGGTAAGAAGATAAATCCATCATGCCTAGTGCCTACTGCACAAAGTTGTGTGATCTGGAGTTGACGTAGTTGGTCAGGTCTAGGTTCAGCAAGGTTCAGATTTTTTTCTTCCCTGACTACACATAAGATGACAGTGCCTGGATTCAATCACTCTTCATCAAGAGTGGTTCAGGGAACATGATAGACTACATGGTTTGGAGTCCAGACCCTAAATCCATTGAGAATCTTTGGGATGTGCTGGAAAAAGCTTGCACAGACCACAGATTCTACCACCATCGATGCAAGATATTTTTGAAAAGTTGATGCAACACTGGATTGAAATAAATCTTGTGACATTTCAGGAGCTTATTGAAACAATGCCACGGAATTCATGCCTTAATAAAAGCTCACTGCGGTCCAATTAAATATTAGATGTTGGTAAATTGGATATTTTTTTAAAACCTTGTTTATTTATGTGTTTCAGCATTTATTTTCAACTAGAAGGTGCCTTGTTTGATTCTTTTCACAGACCCCTCTTAGTGGAGTTTTCATGTCCTTGATGCAGATTTGTAGGTATTACCCAATAGGATTCTTAAGAATGAACACTGCAAGTTTCTGGTGTTAAAAATGTAGGAGTTTGAAAGATTTCTTAACTCTGACTAAAGCTTCTTTGAGACACTCCATGGCTGTTATCAGGAGTTTGTTTTACTCCACAGTAAAATTCTCAGCAAGTGTTTTAGAGAACTAAATTAAATTCAGTTAAATTAAATTCACTCCAGAGGTGAGCTCTCGTGGTAAAGTGGGATGACAACTGTGCGATGGGGTCCAAGTTCAAGTTTCAATCTCCCAGACCCAGACTATGTCCAGAAAGCCCAAAAACAAATCTGTAACAAATATCCCCAGATAAAGTTGAAGTAAATAAAAAATATTTAAACTTTGCACTGGAGTTCATTTGATGGTCATGCATGTAGACCCAAGTTGAGTAGATTTTAACGACTAAAGAGTTTATTCCAAAAACCTGGGATAAATGATAGATGGTTGGCCATTTCTATGAACTTATCTTTTGAAAATGTAGGTTTGGAAATGTAACACAAAACTATGTAAAGTGTAAACTGTACAGGTCCTTCTCAAAACAATTAGTATATTGTGAAAAATATTTTCTGTAATGTACTGATAAACAGACATTACAACAAACTTTCATATATTTTAGATTCATTTACACACAACTGAAGTGTTTTAATTTTGATGATTTTTGGCATACACCTCATGAAAACCATCAAAAAATTTGCATATCATGAAAAGGTTCTCTAAAAAAGCTAATAACCTAATCATCTGAATCAACTTATTAAATCTAAACACCTGCAAAAAATTCCTGAGGCTTTTAAAAACTCCCAGCCTGCTTCATTACTCAAAACTGCAATCATGGGTAAGACTGCTGTCCAGAAGGCCATCACTGACACCCTCAAGCAAGACACAGAAAGAAATTTCTGAATGAATAGGATTTTCCCAAAGTGGTGTATTACCTCAGTGCGAAGTTTGTGGGAATGAGAAAGTGCGGCAGAAAACGCTACACAACGACAAGAGGTGACCAGATCCCAAGGAAGATTGTGGAGAAGGACTGATTGCAGACATTGGGGGACATGCGGAAGCAGTGGACTGAGTCTGAAGTAGAAACATCCAGAGCCAACGTGTACAGGTGTGTGCAGGAAATGGGCTACAGGGAAGTGAAAGTGACGTTAGGACCAAGTATGGAGTGACCCATGCATTTAACCCATCCAAGTGCACACACACAGCAGTGAAAAAACACACCATGAACACACACCACACCAGGAGCAGTGGGCAGCCATAGCTGCGGCGCCCGGGGAGCTGTGGTAACTGGTGACTTGCTCAAGGTCACCACAGTAATGGTTGTCTCGGGAGGAAGAGAGTTTCAACACTCATCCCACCTTCGACTCCCAGTGGAGCTGGGAATCAAACCAGCGACCTTTTGATCTCCAGTCAATCACCTGATCCACTAGGCCACGACAGGTGCCGCATTCCCCAGGTCAAGCTACTTTTGAACCAGAAACAGCGGCAGAAGCGGCTGTCCTGGGCTACAGAGAAGCAGCACTTGACTGTTGCTCAAATTTTCATTGTTATTCAGAAACCAAGGTGCCAGAGTCTGGAGGAAGACAGCGGAGAGGGAAATGCCAAAATGCCTGAAGTCCAGTATCAAGTATCCACAGTCAGTGATGGTCTGGGGTGCCATGTCTGCTGCTGGTGTTGGTCCACTTTGTTTTATCAAGGGCAGGGTTTATCAAAATCAGGAGATTTTGGAGCACTTCATGCTTCCATCTACTAAAAAGGTTTATCGAGATGAGGATTTCATTTTTCAGCACGACCTGGCACCAGCTCATAGTGCCAAAAGCACTGGTTTACTGAGCATGGTATTACTGGTGCTCAATTGAGAGATGCAAGACCCAACACTCTGGATGAGCTTAAGGCCGCTATCGAAGCATCTTGGGCCATCTTTATTAAAGTTTGAAAAGCTTTGCTTTGTGTTACATTTATTTAGGTTAATTAGGTTCATCTTTGGACTTAGTTTTGTAACAATCTATTCCCTGGGAACATTCTGTTTTCAAAATGCATTTTCTCATTTCAGTCAACCAAACTGCACGTCCACAAGAACAAGCATTTTCGGAGGGATTGACTAAAAACAAAGGAAATCACAAGCCTCTTACAATCGCCCGTGTGAGGTAATTATGGAGGTTTCAAAATACAAGGTTGCAAATGTGGCTTGTGTTCCTTTGAAGCGTGTTACATAAAAAGCCCACAGCAGCAATCAATGTCTCTTTGTGACTCAGTTATCAATGTCCACGTTTATCAAACGACCAGTTATCAAAGGACCCTTTTAAGTAAGGGTTTTTTAAATTTATTGATTGGTTATTTTAAAATAAATTGTGATATAGCTTTTTGCTTCAAACGCCAGTTGTTATGGTGTTCAGACTATATATTTGAAATGCATTTCATGGAGATGCTGAGATGATACTTTCTGCTTTCCATCTGTTGTCACCTATTCAGGAAGTTGCTGGATGTTGGGGGTTTTGGGTTGTCTCCTTATTAGCTTACTCCCACTCAGATACTACTCTGTCACTGCAGAAATAAACCATAAAATTTATGAACTGACCTCGGGGCAAACATTCAAACTCCATTTATATGTAAAGGGTAGGCCAATGTACTGTTAAACCATATGGTTTTACATTTGGATGTTTATTCGAGTCTAAAGGCATATTTGACAATACATCTGGCCATATTTAGAGCATTTATTACCCATCGGTTAACCCCCACCCCCCTACAGTAGCATGGTGCAAAATAAGAATTAAAGAGGGTGCATATCTTTGTAGATGCGATCAATAATCACAATATGCTTTTCCTGGCACCAGCTGCCAGAGCTTCATTAAAAACATGGCAACCATCCACTGGAAACACTGTGAGCTGAAAAGCATCGAAAAGTCTGAACAATCACTAGCTTCTCTTAACAGTTTATAGGATGTTTTAGATCAACATTATGTAGCAAAATTTTGGTTTTCTGTAGTTTCTGACCAGCCACTTTAGGATAAATGTATTTATTAAATTTAGAAACTGGCCCTGCGATGGACTGGCGACCTGTCCAGGGTGTTCCCCCGCCTTTCGCCCAATGTGCGCTGGAGTTAGGCACAAAATAAATTAATAAAAATGTATAAACTATAAACAAATGCATTTGCAACAACAGCGTTATGCACAAAATAAATAAATTTTTTCTTAGCTTAGCTTAAATAGATTCACACACCATTCATTGTCCTCACCTGACACCACCTACTGCCATTGCGCTAATATGCAAGTGTATCTGATTGTGGTGTGCAGTAAAAGGGGCTGGTGAGGATCGGGCCCGTGCACACCCATGCCAGCCTCGCCCCTCTTCGAGATCATTGGCCACCTCACACATCCGGGTACAGTACAACGTATCTGATCGATCCGCCCTTGTAAGCTCTCAAAATGACATGGAATAGTGCGAGGAGTCACTTTAAACAACCTGAAAACAACGTAACCTAACGTAAAGCACATTAGGTTTAGGGTTGTTTAGCACTATGGCCATCCAGTTTGAAGATTGTTGATTCGAGGTTCGGCGGTGACCTTCCTGAAAGAGTTTGCATGTTCTCCTCATGCTTGCGTGGGTTTCCTCAGGGTACTCGGTTAATTGAATAATCTAAATTCCCCCTAGGTGTGAATGTGTGAGTGAACCTGTCCAAGTTGTACCCCGACCTCCCGCCCAATGTGAGCTGGAGATAGGGACCAGCAGACCCCCGTGACCCTGAAAGGGAAGGAAAAAAATGAATGAACTTGACAAATGAAAGGAATACTTTCATTTTAATAAATGAATCTACTTATGGAGGATTATGGGTAATATCAGACATTTGAGTGTCCTCTAAAGTCTAAATGAGAATGGGATATTTGGTATACTCTTTATTTTGACACTATGGCTTGAGACTCAACCAAATCTCATCCTTTACAGTGCAGATATTGGAACACACAGTCTGTCTTTGTTTCTCTGGGGATCTCTCACCAGCTGACTGGTTTTGTATTGAGTCTCCATGTGAATATCCCTTTTGCTTGTTGATTTCTGAGATAGAACAGGAAATGCGTCACAGCTAGAAATACATCACATGTTACAAGTTCTGCAAATAAAATTGCTGAGATTTGAACTCTTACTGCGTTGAGCTACTCCCTCTTTGAAGCTCCCCTTTCTTTTCTCTCTGGTTGTGTCCCTTTATTCTCTCTTCAGTTTGGCTGTTGCAGTGTTGGATCATTTGGAATGCATACGCCTGAGATTGTGATTTTACTTTAAAAGGTCTCTTTTATTTGTTTCAGTGTCGAGTAAGTGAAGTTTATGGGGGTTTTCAACGGAGTGGGTTTTTTATCTAATGTTAAGTTTCTTTGAAATCTTTACAAATGTCTCAGGCTGATTTTCCTTCACTAAGTGATTTAACAGAAATTTTTGTGCCTCTTTCTATATACCTATATATTACCATAAAAAACCCCACCTCTGTCGGCCAGAGTGGCAGCAATAAAAGGGGCTAACATTGGTTGGTATGTTAATCCAGTCAGCTAGGGAAAACTCATGGGCTATGCTTGGGGTCTTTCAGTGTTTCTCAGTGTCTTTTATGGAAATGCTGCTTTTCAACATGAGGTAGGTTAGAATTGCAGCCCATATAAACAAAGCCATTAACTTACCTTCTAACATTTTGACTAAATACATCAACATATATTTATTTTCAAAGTGTTTTTATTTAACTTCTACATAAAGGCTTCTTCATGTTTAGGTCAAGGAGCAGTGAGTGGTGGGTCTGCACCCTAGAGCCTTCTATTCACAGGTTTACTCCATTTAGTCAGAAAAAAATGAATATTTAACAAAATATGAACATTCAATCTACTTTACTCCAGAAAAGACTATAACTTTTTAGGGTAAGTAGGTGAATTAGGAACTTTTTTACAGAATAAATTAGTACATGTAATAACTAAGATTAAAAAATACAGCTATTGGATTGTTATTGTGAATCCTTGAATTTTTTTGTACTGTTGAGTCTATAAATAGGTGAGTGCTTTGGCCTCGCTGCTGATTCACCGTTTCCCCATCACCTTCAATTTTAAATCCATTATGGGGGTGTCCCATTTTTTTCAAATATTAGGCAGCAACATTAATTACAAAAGTATGGGACCAAGGATAAAGGTGAGTGTTCAATTACAGAATTAAATAAAGTCCCCGTTTAGCTTGTCAGTGCTGACAGAAATAATCTTGGTGAATTATTAAATGATTCCACTGCTTGATAAAATGGAAGCGTGAGGCGTCTCTTCACATTAAGGGCACTGGCCTCCAAAAATCCTTCCTTTCTACCTCTACATTTGGAACAGGTTTAAAAATACCACTCTTTTCTCTTATTACATTTGTCCAGTTATTATAGCGCATTTATTAATCTGTACAGCAAATGAAAGATGTGCTTTTTGAAATCTCAAATTAGAGATTATATTTTTTTGGATATCAGAGATGGAGTCAACTTTCAAAATCGAAATACAATCGTGAATTAAAGTCATGGGAAACACACAGCTGTAGGAAACAGTTCAGTTTGGACCTAAGGTAATTCAAATAAAAATGTGAGAATCTTCTTTCAGTTTCCTTTTACAGACCCCAAATCAGTGCTATCCAGTGGTTTAAAGAAAGGATGAGCCTTTTAAGTAAAAGACCTCTGATAAAGTCTGTGTTTTTCAAAGTTCTGGTTCAAAAAATGTATATACAATTTTCACATTGTTTTGACCTTGTCTTTTCTGAGGGATTTATTAATTTAAATTTAGATTTTTGTTATAATGCATAAAAACTTGCAGTTAAATTTTACATAATATAATATTCATTCATTCATTCATTTTCATTCCCGCTTATTCCCAGGGAGAACATGCAAACTCCTTCCAGGAAGGTCACCCCGAAAACCCCGGAGCCTCGAACCGACAACCTTCTACCTGGAAGGCCACAGTGCTACCCACTGCGCCACTGTGCTGCCCACATAATATAATACTCAGAATTATTTTGTAATGAAATCAAAAGAATGTTTTTTAAAAAAAAGAAGCTTGTTTTGTACTAATAAAGGATATTAACTTGGTATACATATACTCTTGATTGTTGTGAGTCAACCCTGTGTGCTGGAGATAGGCACCGGCAGACCCCTGTGACTCTGAGAGGAAATAAGCTGGTTGGAAAATGAATGAATGAATGAATGTTTTAAGACCACATTTTAATAGAGAATAAATTACAAGTCATTATGAAATGGATAGGCCAAATGCAAAATTGTCATTTAAAGACAACGATTAAGCTATTTAAACCTTAGGACAAAGTGGAAAAGTGCTATTTAATTGAAACATTTAAAAAAAGCAACGTGAAATAATGGTATATAATAAAAGCACAGGTACTGAAAACACACTAATTTGGGTTCTAAACCAATCGTTTGTCGACTTGTTTGACCACATTGCATTTCATGAATTTCAAATACCTCTCCTCAAAAAAGTTGCACTGAATTCAATGGTTAGGCTGTTAAATAATTTTTCATTTGTCGTTAGGGTTTCCCAGAGCTCAGGAAAGTGATTACACTATTGTTCTGAGAGAATGCTGTTTCGTGTTATAGCAATCCCTCATTTTCCACCTGTCATTTCTCCTCATTGTTCCATGCAGTGGTGATACAAGCAACAATGAAGGCTCTTTGACTTACCTTTGTGAATCCATGACAAGACTCAGAAGAACAAGGAAACTGTCAAACTTTATATGCTTAAAACCATGATTGTACAGTTCAAAAGGAGCTTTTTGTGCTTGTGATTAATGAAATGTAGTTTTCCTGTGCTTCCTGCATCACAGAGAGATACCCACCTGAAAGGCCCCTTCAGAATGGAGAAATAAAAAGAAAATCTATGCATTTGGATGAAAAAGGTTACGCTGAGCAGTTCATAAATCAATTGCCTTGAAAGGGAGCTAGTTTTATGCGTTTTCCCAAGCCAAAATGGAACTGTAATTGACAGAACAAAGTGAGGCAATTAACCGTGTTTTAAAGCAGTGAATATGGAGTGACACGGCCATTCATCACTTTACGTCACACTTCAATGTTTCTACGCAAAAGGCTGCAAAAGCTGGTAATTATTATTAGTATTTTTATCAGCAAGCTCAGTGCTTTTTTGGTCTAGGATAAGTAATGGAAGGATCAAATGCTTGTCTTTTTGAGATAAACAAAACAAAAGTCTTTTTTTTTTATTAGATTTTATTTTAGATTTACCAAAATGCCAAGTATCAGATAGAAACTCTTATTGTGAATATACAAAAGAATGTCTCACTACAACTCAAACTGGTTCTTCCACCTGCTAAATGCAGCTATATTTTCAAACCTATTTAGGATCTTATTAGATTTATGGTTCAAATATTCCGGAAAAAAAATATTCTGGTTAAAATCACTCTCTTACCTACCAACCCACCTACCCACCCACTCACTCACTCCTTCACCCACCCACTCACTCACTCACCTACTCACTAACTTGCCCACCCACGTGCTCGGTTGCTCACTCACTCTCACTTACTCACTCATCCACCTACTCAATCTCACTTAGTCACTCGCCCACCCACTCACTCTAACGTACTTACTCGCTTTCACTCTCACTCACTCACACACACACATGCAGTTGCTTTCACTCACTCACTCACTCACTCACACACTCACTCAGTCCTTCACCCACCCACTCACCCACTCACTAACTTGCCCACCCACATGCTCGGTTGCTCACTCACACTCACTTACTCACTCATCCACCTACTCAATCTCACTTAGTCACTCGCCCACCCACTCACTCTAACGTACTTACTCGCTTTCACTCTCACTCACTCACACACTCACTCACTCACTCCTTCACCCACCCACTCACTAACTTGCCCACCCACGTGCTCGGTTGCACACTGTGACTAATGGTCTTCGTTTCTTTCTCTGTATTTCAGCGGTACTCTCAAGGTCTCTTAATTTTTCTTTTACACTCACTCGTGCAATACTCTTGCTTTTCCCATATCTAACTTCTTGCTCCTCTGTCACTTTTATTCACTCTCCACCACATCGCTGCACTGATCTGCCATTGTTCATAAACCTCTTTTATTTCCTGTCTCTCTTCTTTCATGTTGTTCTAGGCTGATCTCTTCCCAGCATGCATCAGTGTCATCTCCACTGACCTGTGCTAAGCAAGAGATGAATAGTCAATTCCAGTCTGCACCGGCTATTAGACAGGAGTGGATTGGAAGCTTGTAAGCAGCAAGAGCGTGAGTCCGAACTGTACTGACCCTCTTCCACTGCTGTCTAGGAGTGTTCTCATCACAATAACTGACCCAAAGTCTTCACACTTTCACAGCCTGTTCATTGGCTTCATTTTAAAACTCTACTTTTGCATTTTTTATTAACACCTGAGAGGCAGCTTCAAATAGTTACATTTTACATGAGATAAACACTTTAAAGTTCTTGGGCCATAAATAAAAAAAAAATTACAAACTACCAATCATTACAATTGCTCCATTTTTGAAATGGCGAAGAAGAACAAGAAATGCTCTGAAAATATTCCAATTTTATTAGCTATATTTTTATAAAGCATATTTTACAAGCTAATGTTTATCATGAGAACTAAGTGCAATTTTTACATTATGTCTGCACTATGTATGTATAAATTTGAGGAAGTAAAAATTTCTTGGATGGCTCTGTGGTGAGGAGGGAAGCACTTTACCCTTTTCAGTTAGACGGTTGCCGGACTGAGGCTTGCCAGTGATCTTCCTGGGAGGAGTTTGCATGTTCTCCCCATGCTTGCGGGGGTTTCCTCCGGGTACTTCGGTTTCCCCTAAAAGCATGTGTCAGGTTAATAATCTAAATTCCACTTAGGTGTGAATGTGTCCTTGCGATGGACTGGCGACCTTTCCAGGATGCACCCCTGCACCAGCAGACCCCTATGTAAGATGATAATGAATAAATGAAAAATTCCAGAAAAAGCCTGAAATACCAGAAAAAACATGGCATTTTTCACACATATGAATAATTTATTTTTTTTAATTGTTTAAAATCTGCTTTTATTAATATCTAACACTAGATAATAACTAGAAAGTGTAAAACATTTACCTCCAAACATGGTCCAGAAGATAATCAAGAGATATTCATTGATGTATAATATTAAATATCCATTTCTTTTTGGAGTTTAAAAATAAACCATTTTAAGGGGTTGTAAATGTACAGGAACATGCAAAAACATTGGAAAATCCTAACCCATATTTGAAGAACCTCAGCTTAAAAACAACCATAAACACATAATAAAAAATATGGCGCCATACATCTTCAATTGAAATGGAACAGCATTCGAATTTGAAGATATCTTTAGTAAAAACATCAAAAAATTCTAGGACCCCTGCTCTCGCAACACTTCCTGTTTCGAACTAGCATTTGTGTCTAGCTTCCTTTCAGAACAAGGTACATGAAGTTCTCAGTGTTCAGGGAATGTATGATTCTTTATCCACTTTAGAGTTAGAAGTTTATTAAGTCTAATTTAACAACATAGTTTATTTAAATCATTTCAGCTGCAAGTAGTAGAGCCATCAAGTTATTTATTAATATTTTTAGGGGCCAAGCCATTTGTTTGTTCCATTCCTTCGTATTATTCGAAGGAATTCTATAAGCTGACCAAATTTGAAGTCTCCAAATCAAACTGTCTAGCGCCACCAATAGGCCAAATTTACACCCACATTTATGCTAAAAACTTTTGAACCGTAAGTCCTATAAATGAAATTTCCACTGATTCCTTGGCTCAAGACGAATCGATCTGACCCTATCACGTCATTTTCGACCATGAAAATGTTTCTGCTATTTTGAATTTTATGTTAAGCCTACTTTTGCTAACTCCTCCGCGGCCGTTTGTCCACTTCTTTTCACGAAATTCCAAACAAAAGTTATTTCTTGAATTTTCGATTCGGCAAACCATTAACAAACGATTAGGGTATGATCCTTACTTAACTGGCCAAAATGGTTGTAAGGCTATAACTTCGTCTATGTTCTTAACACCTATGATCTGAGGCTGAGTGTTTCTTTGCTCTGCCCCCTAGTGGTCCGGAGATATAAAAAAGCTGGCATTACAGCCTGTATTTCCCAAACCGTTTGTCCAAAATTCATGAAATTTGTATCATTGTGTTTAAATCATCTAGCCAAGTTTTTGGTGTTGGCCATTTTAAATTATGACAAAAAATCGCTGTATTTCGAACATGCTTAAATGTAAAAGTCTTAAATAGTTTTTTGCATGTTTGCCACCATGCACTAAAGGGACTACCTTGTGGTCAAATAATGCAAACGAATTTAGAAAAAAGCTAATAACTTTTGCTAGCTTTAGCATATTGTTAAAAATCCCATCCAGTTTTGTTCCTTGGGTTGAGCTGAGAACATAGATACAAAATTTACATGAGTTGATTGAACTTCCTGTCTGCCATGTTGAATTGGCTGAAAACCTTACTTTTTCTAACTCCACCCAGACCGTTTTTCCAATTCTCACCAAATTTGAATCGGAATATGCTCAGACCTTGCTGCCAAAAAGTTATCATGTTGATTGCAGTTATGGTTTTCGATAAGAGCCATGATGATTGTGATGCCATTGCATCAAGTGGAGCCCAAAGCTGTATCTCTGCAACCTTTTGCCTTTTAGTTTATTTTTCAGCCATAGCCTTTATTGTTTTTTTCCTATTAATGGATAGGACAGTGGAGAATGACAGGAAATCATGAGAATAGATGGGAAAGACAGCAAGTTCAGGATTCGAACTCGCTTCAGCCCTGTGCAACTGCACATATGTGTCCTGCGCACTACCACTACACCACCACTACACCACACCACAGGACTTGACAAACTAAAAACTAGTTTGTTTTTAGTCATCAGTACCAAAGACTGGCCCCAAAACAGAAATTACTAAGAGCTCCACATAATGTCCGAAAATCATAAAATTTTAAATAGCGCTCAATTCGATTGGTTTTATTTTACCATGCCTTGAATCGATTTCATATGTCTTTGGTTTTCAATTTGATGGTACTTCTGCTCACGTTTTGCCTACTGGATGCTTGGCCCCACATTACTGCTTGCAATTATATATATTTTTTATAATTAGTTTGTTTTATGAGAATTGTCTTCATGATCTTACCAATAGAAATTGTGAGTCATTTCAAATATACATATTATGGATGTTGATTAATTTGTTATAGGAATTTAATGTTTTGTAGGCTTTCAATAACAAATTAAAAATTATAAAATAATTATATGAAAGTTTTTGGTAACAAGATATCTAACAAAGGCAATACATTGTTGTTTTGAAGGGTCTTAAATGACTCATGTCATGTAAAGAGGACATGAAAGATTGAGGAAATCTGCTCTTTCCTCTTTTTTATTGTGCAACAATACTAGATGTCACAATAAAGGGCGATGAGAATTGATTATGGATGTTTACTGCAAGTGTATCGGCTATACTTAAACTAATCTATATGATCTATCTAATATAAAAATGCAAATGAAATTACGGAAGGACACCCGAAATCGTGCCCACTTTGAAGCTTAACAGAAAAAATAAGAAATGGATGGGCTGATGATCACTGTGGATCAGCCTTATACTGTATTTCTGTATAAAGAATAATTTATACATTTATGATCCTTGCAATTGCAATGTTTAAATTTAAGTCGCCCGATATTCCTGAGACATGCAAAAGTAAAAAAAAAAAAACTAAAAGTGGTCCAGCGATGCCTATGAGTCATACAAGTTTGATTTAATAGAATTTAATAGATACAAATAAAAAAAGGAGTCTCCACAAACTAGAGCTACTGCTCCTGAAAGAATTTTGATAGAAAGGCAAAAACATAAATAACAAAAAACATGATTAAAAAGAAGAATCTGGCATCCTCATTTGTGTTCACAGGCGTATTAAATCATGCAGCTGAATCAACATCCCCGAAAGTAACAAAAGAAATCAGTTTGAATATAATAACTGCCCTCTATAGCAGAAGCACAAGTAATTAGCCCCATGCATGAGGCAGAAATGCTGGGTGCCTTTCGCACAGAAGAGAAGGCCTTTATGTGAGCAGGCGATAAGGAGAGAATGAAGCAGAACTTTAATATTGCCGCTTTCTTGTGTTGTGTGCATTTTGAGATTGGCAGGATTCTATAGCTCTGAGCCTGATTGCATTGCTTTGACCCAATTGTGTGTTATAATAAGACTCTCAAATAAACTGGACAGGAGCTGAATGAGGACAGTAAAAATCTACCATTGGCTTAAAATGATGATAAAAATACAATGCAAAATTACATACTGTTTGGCCAATATTAATAGCTTTCAGTCTGCAGTGGGACAAATGTTTCTCAAAGAATTAAATGAAAGATTGCAATTTAATATAATGAGTGAGATTAGTTTGAGAAAGGACCAACTTTTCAAACAGGGTTGTAATATTATTATTTTTTTTATGATATAATTGCAATATTTTTATAAGTTATAATAAGTTTCTTTTTCTATTTATAAGTATCTACCCAAAAATTGCGAAGAGGATTAAAAATTAGTTTATTTTATTCCGATTCCCGAACATATATATATATATATTTTTTTAATTAATTGATTAAAGGTCTGCTGTGGATGTTGTTTTGCTGTATGGTCAGCGTAATGTCCGGACGATCAACAAAAACTGGAGCAGGACGATGATCTAACCCTCCACGTTTACAATATGTATATGTAAATTTTTTTTTTTTAATGATTAACAACACAAAACTCCATGAGGATTATAATTACAAAAGTCTTGGACGTTGTCACCTGTGACATTTTGACCATTTAATAAAGTTTTCCTGTTTGGACGGTCACTGGTAAACCCATGTGCCCTTTGATTCCATTAGGAACATGCAATGCTCAGCGTAAGAGAGTACACATACCACATTTGTCAGAAAACCTTTAGTTTCCTTTCAGAATCATTTTCTATGAGAGACTATACCACCAAAATACTCTCACAATTGTGTAAACAAGATTTGTTAATCTGCACACACACACTGCACAAAAGTGATTTTACACGAGAGAAAATCCACACTTATCACTACAAAGTTCTAATTAAAATTCATTCGAACCACAGGTGAGTCTAATGATTCATTCAAGAGGTGTCCAGCAGACAGGTGACTATAAAAAGGCATTAATTAAAAAAGAAAAGCACTTCCCATTTCATGCGGTCAGCATTGCCTCCCCATGGAAGAGAATCTGAGAAAGGAAATATTGTCTTTACACAAAAAGGTCCGGGCTGCAAAAATATAAGTAAAGATTTAAATATCAGTCAAAATACTGTAGCATATGTGATCCAAAAATGTAAAAAAGATTAATGTGCAATAATCTTACAAAACCTTCCATAGACGTTTAAAACCTTCCAAGAGTGTCTGCCAATAAGAAAAATAAAAAAATCATGATGCAAGTTCACTGCCGATAGATAAAGCAGTAGAAAGCCAAACTGAAGTGACCGTTTCTCGTGACAGCATACGGCAGACTGCGAATGGCATGCATGGAATCATCCACGAATGAACCCTCTTCTAAAGCCCATGCACAAACAAAGCACTCCTAGAATTTGTGAGGGCTCATGCTGAAAAAGATACTGGGACTCTATACTCTGGAGTGATGAGATGAGACAACAAACTTTTTGCTTTCGGTAATCCCATAGTTCTGAACACATCACCCTGATACTTCAAACTTGTTCTTTAATTTCTTCTCTGTCATTGTCTTCCTCCTTCGTCTTTCCTTTGCGAAGTCACTATTAAAGTGTCACCGAGCGGCTCTTTTACATCTTACTCACATGATCAAATAAGCCAGCTTTTATTGGTCGGTCTCCTTGAGAAAATACAATCCAATATGGCAGAGCCAAAACTCTTCGTTGTTGACACCGCTTGCTCGTGACCTTTCGGTGGCTACTCGTATTGACATGGGAAACATTATATTATGTCACTGACCTCTCCAAAACAATCAGACTGGTTACCGTAGCAACCAAATTTGTATATACATGCAACCTTTTACCATTTAGTTTGTAAAATAGACCTCTGATTTCTAGAATCAGTTTTATACTTTATACAAAGTAGCCAAGATAAAAAAAAAAATCTGTGCTGTGCAATTAGCTGTGCAAATGAGTTAAAGTACATTTTTATTCAAATGTCCAAAATGTTATACATCATCAAATAAAAATCTTTTCTCACATTTAAGGCTGTTTAGTGCAAGTTAAAGTGGAGGAAGTTGTGTCTAAAAAAAGAAGATGATTAGTTTAACGATTTTTACCATATAAATTTAACTTAAATGTTAGTTTATTCATACACAAGAGCGAACAATTAGAGAAGAAACAGACGTGCAATGGGATTTCACAAGAGTTTCCTGCTTCGGTTGGGGTTGTGGTTCAGGATGGGCTGAAAGATACGCCACGGAAGTAATGACAGACGTGGCTCTAAGCACAAAGGACAAAAATCTTCCTCAAACGGTTACTGGGAAAGCCCTTTCTTACACTTTTCTTTAATCTCACAAAAACTTGCTGTGGATTTTTGGATGTTAAATCTTGTATCAAATACCTACAGATGCATTTTGAAGAAACCAATGTAAGTATTGTATTTAATTAAGATTCAATCGATGTGCATTAATTCATCATATTATAAAATTCATTCAGTTTTTATCAAAACCTCTTAACTTTATCTTAATTTATGGAACCTACAACATAGGAATCGATGCAAGGTGTCCACTGCACATTACATATGGATGAAAGTTACTCATCAAAATGCAGTTTTTTAAATGAGTGAACACATTTGTAAGGTCAGTGTTTTCGAAGGAGGAAAATTTCAATTAATAGCATTTAATAGAATGTTTAATGTCCCCACAAGAATGATGTCAAATGATGACTGAAAAGTATTAGTTAAAGTTTTAGCAATACGTATTGTAATAACATTTGTAATCACTGTTGTTTTAATTGACGCTATTGATGTTTGTTTGTTTGCTAATTAATTTACTTTTAACTGGTCATTTTTTAAGTTTACATTTGTAAGTTTAAAATCACTTTCTTACAGGAGAAGTTTTTTTCCTTCTTACTTTTACGTTTTTTTACAGACCCTGTAACCATGGCATCCGTATGGCTTCTGCTTGCCCTGTGGATATGTGACAATTCATTGATCAAAGGTACGTAAAAACATTTACTAATTTTATGATTATAAACTAAATAATTTGTTATTTCTCACCATGGAACACATGGGTTTTGGCATATGTAATAATACAAAAGTCTGTGGCTTTAATGGCTTTTATTGATACCAAAGCTTTGATTTAAATTTCTCCAGGAACTAACTATGAGTATTCCTGATTGTTCACAAAGTCATTCTAGAGTCCATTTGTCTAGAGTCCCTTAGGCCATAATTTCCAGGAGCTACCCAACTATCATAACGGTTAAAGAACGCCAATAAGATTTCAGGTAATTACAATACCGAATAATTATCTGTGCTCCTTAATGGATTTTAAGCATTGCATTTATGGAACAATACAAATATTTAAAATGTTCAGTATCACAAAACCAATGTGTTCAAAACTATTGGCCAATCAAAAGCACTAAATGATTCATGCTGAGGGTTCAGTTATCACTCTTACTGAAACCAACCTATTTAAGACTCATAATTATATTCAGGTTGAATAAAGGCTCATAATTTTGCCAGTTTATTTAAAAGTTCAACATTTTTAAATATTTTTAACAGAGCCCTATTAGTACATTTCAATAATTATAACAAAAAATAATAAAACGAATCTCCAGCGCACATTGGGGCAAGAGGTGGGGTACAGCCTAAACAGATCCCCAGTCCATCACAGGGCAACACACACATTCGCTCACACATTCACACCTAAGGGGACTTTCGATTATTCAATTAATCCAACCACATGTTTTTTGGAATTGTGAGGAAAACCGGAGCACGGTCACCGGCGAGCATCAAACCTTTTTTTTTTTCACATGACAATGCATTTTTTTGATTGATGACTTTTAATAGCATTCAATGATGAGATAAGTCTACACTGGTAATCAAATCAAGTTTCGAGGTTGTAATCAATGCAGCTTTATCTGAGCATGTTGTCATTAGGCTATCTTAAAACTCAGAACAGGAGCTAAGATACACACTTTAAAAAACTTCTTCGCTGGTTCTTTGCAGGTTTGAAGGTGCTATATCGCACTTTTTACCCCTAAAGAACCTGTTATGTTCTTTTTGGTTCTTCACTGGTTCTTTGTGGTTTGTAGGGTACTGTTACAGCACTGTTTTGGCCTTTTGGTACTTGTGTTTATAAAGTATTTGTTTGTTGTGCCAGATGCTGGTCATACAAATCATGACAGTTATTTCTCACATTTGAAGGTTGGTGCTAAACAGCACCTAGAAGATAAGTGTGAAATGGCACCAAAAAAGGTTCCCTTATGATTACAAGCCAAAGAAATCAAAGAGGAACCTTTTTGGTGCCATTTAACACCACATGTAGATCAGAGTTATTAAACACTAATATTCTTACATTTCTAAATCAGACAATGCCATTTTAGAACAGCTTTTTGGTTGATTTTTGTAAAAAGCCCAATTCACATTAACATTTCATGAATCTTTAGGGTTACATTTTATACAGGATGATGTCATCATAGGTTTCAGGGCTCGAGCGTAGTTGTTTTTAACATAATCTTAATTTAGATTCTGCTTTTAAGCATGGTATAAAAGACACGATCTTGACACAATGTTCATATTTCAAACCCTCAGTGACAGAAGCTTCATCGTGTGCTAACATCCACACTCCCTCAACGATGGTTCTCGCGGGATCCCCTCTGTCAGTCTCCTGCTCCATTGAGAAAGGTTGTGCCCAAATCAAAGGAAAAGACTTCAGCGTAGAATGGAAGATCAACGGCCAATCTGTCCCTAGAAATTTCACACACCAGGAGAGTACCTGGACCTATAGTGTGTTCATCCCAAATCTACAAAACACAGTGTCCGAAATTTTATGTTATATGTGTGTAAACGACAATGGCTGCCAGATAGTCGACGGAGTTACCGTGAAAACTGGACGTGAGTAATAATATTGTTTTACCGAAAACTTTTACTTGCATGCATTTCATAATTGAATTTTACTACAAAGTGGTTTGAACAATTTTGAAATTGTTAAAAATATTGATTTTGAAATTTAAGAATGGTAAAGTGAAAATTAAAGCCAAAAGCAAAGAAGTCATGTCCTGAGCAGTCGATTGGCTTTAAAGTGTAAAAAAAAAAATAAGTAGAATCACACATACTAAAAACTACAATGGCATCAAAGAATAAATAGACTTTGATTGAAACATAATATTATTTACAGCTTGTGGTTAAAAAATCTAAATAAATTTGTGAACAAAGATGGCCATCATTTACTTTCAATTTTACACAATAAAAGTCTTGGAAGAAGAAGAAAATCTCCAATTTAATATAAAAATATAAACATCAAGAATTCACTTTTTGAAATGTTAGTAAATACTGCCTCAAGATAATAAACAACTCTCCTAAGTATTTTGTTAGATTGGTTTTGTAAGACTTCATACAGTTACCAGATTACACTAAAAATTAACAGTTTTGAGGTTTTGTAACTTCAGTTGATAAAAAAAAAATCAAATTTAAAAGGCATTTGAACTAAGAATAACACAATAGAGAGTGTGGTGTTAATGGAAATAATGGAATGTTAGAAATGATGACCAACACTGCAAAAAATACAAATAATAAGAAATAAAATGTTTATTTACAGGAACTACAAAATAAATAGCACATGAAAGACTAACATCAAAACACCTCAGCAGTTAAAAAAATAAATAAAAAAATAAGCTAATGAATCTACCCCCATATACAAATGATACAACTACAAAATACATAGTATAAAAGAAAATATGTAGAAAAATACATTAAATACATAGAAATAAAAGAAAAGTGAAACAAAACTCCCTAGTATCTTAATAGATATACATACAATAGCATCTTATCAGAGAGATCAAAGAAGCTCTGTGTGCAGTAAATAAAGGGATGCCAATAACCAGATTATCACAACACTTATAAGCAAATGAAGAGAATGCCAGCCAACCCAAAAGTAACCCCCAGGTGAAGAGTCTTGGAGAACCAGCCACAGATCTTCTTTTAATGTATTTTCCCAGGCACACTCAGTGATTCGGAGATCATTCAGTTCCATCACTTCCTGTACATTCTGTTCTTCTTTACACTAAACATAGCTCCTTCATAGCTATACATTTGGGGCCAATCACACACCTCCCAGATGTTATTACATGATGGATAACTATTTGCCTTTATTTCCCATTGAGAACACCATTGATCCTGATCAAATCTCCATCTGCCGAAATACAGCCCCAAACTTTCAAGGACTGTCCACCATGCTTCACTGTTGACTGCTAGACACTCAGTCTGTTGTACCGTTCTCTAGCCCTTCCACTAACACACTCTCTTCAGCTACAGCAAAATTTTTCACCGTTTGACTCATCAGATGTTTTGTGCATAGTTGAGTTGCTTGGACTTGTTCCCATGTGAGAGATTTTGGTTGCAACTCTTCCATCAAGGCCAGTAGATGGATGTACCTGGTTCCTGTTAGTTCGTGAGCTATTTGGGTAGTAGGGTTGTAAGTAGTAAGTAGTAGGGTTTCCACCTCTCGGTTCAAACAAACAAACTAATTGAGTTGAAACAATAGTTTAGGAGAGACAATAGTTCATTGTTTTCCTGACCTGACTATGTCTTTCTTTGTGGCTTAAGTCCCGCCCTCCTCTGCTTCTGATTGGCTGGATCATGAGTGTCTTCCGATTGATCGGTTGATTCTATTAATAGATAGCAGAATAATTTGGTGAGCTTTAACAAAATTGCTGTGTGTGATTAATTGAATGTGTGGCGTGTGAACGGGAAGTTAAAAAGTTTAAAATAAGTACATTTGGTTTCATCAATGCAAGACCAAATCTCAAATCTTCTTTCTCTTTATTAAAGATCTTCCACCAGCTCCTAAAAACCTGAGCTGCACTTATACTGCAAGAAATACTTCTACACTCATGTGTCACTGGAATCCACAAGAAAGGACAAGTCTTAAAACAAACTATATCATGCACATATCAAGGTATTTTTTTATGTTTTACACATTTATTATGTTTTATTATTGCTAATTAAAAATGATTGCATTAAAAACAACATCATACATTAACCTTTAGAATTTGGGGGCCTTTTGAGCATTTTTTAACTATAATTTGCTCTAATAAATTATCTTTAAAACTATCTATTTTTTGTGGTAATGCATGATATATATACATATTTTTTGTACAACCCCAGCTTTTTTTTTAACAAATATTTTCATTACATGACACAATAATTCCAGAACAATCAAGAAATTATACAAAAAAATATATTCAGAGTGTTACATTTTGAACAGTTTTTTATGTTATGTAACAAAAACAAATGTATTAAATTCATAAAACTTTTTATAAATGTACAACATAAAAATAAATTCACAATATAAAAATTCATAACTCACACAAAGAAGTCAAAACAATGTGAAATTTGTATAAAAAAAAACAGGCAAACCTTTCCTAAACCGTATACAAGGTTCCAAGCACAATTTGTTTTTTGAAAAATTTTGTGAATTTTGAAAAACACAATCCACATCACAAGTACTGTACTTCCATGGTTACTCCTTATTTTTAAAAGACAATTTTCTCACATTTTTATTTGAATTACCTTGCAAATTATGCATCTTAAGTCTTGTAATGTTAATTTAAAACCAAAAATATCAAAGCTAATAACCTTTTTGAAAGCTACACAATATATTTTTAATTTAAATTAAACAATAGGTGGCTTTTGTTATTCATACTTAATTCAAAACAGCCGCTGCTATTGGTGTGTGTAGGAAACATGTAAAGTAAGCAAGACTGACTTGGAAAGTAATAAATGCCATGAAAATGTTTATAAAGACTCAGAAATGATGACGGGAGCATTCAAAAAGGTTAACATCTCTTGTGTTTAGTATGCAAAAAACAGTACTCTATGTGGAAAAAAAATATAAACATTAAGGTAGATGCTTTTGACAGTAAATGTTTTTAAAGTTTATTGCATTTTATTGGAGGTCAATAACGATACTAAATGCTTGCATTTAAAATTACTGCTTATAGGTGACAGCCAATATCACAGTTATGTAAAGCAAGGTTGCTAAATAACTCTGCTGACATATTTAACTTGATTTCTTCAGGGCTAAATCAGCACAGCCTCACAACATAAAAACCGGTGGTGAAAATTTCTCCATCGTTCCACGAAATGCTTATGGTCATTATTCACCATTGGAAATTTCAGTGACAGCAGTGAATATTTTTGGTAATGCCACCTCTGAGACTCTCAAAATCATCCCTCTGGAAATAGGTAAAACAGCTTTTGTCCCAGTGAAAAACAGATTTTTTTTTCACTGTTTAAATGAAAATGCGTTCAATTGTCAACTTTGAGTAGAGTTCTTTCATAATTTATTGCGTTTAATGGATTGCTGTCTATATAGCAGTTGTGAATTATTTTTTATTTCTTTTTCTTCAGCAATCTTTGATCCACCAGAGATAAAAAGGATTGAACCTGAGCAGTTTGGGTGCTTAACTTTTAGCTGGAGTCTTGCAACGTCTCAAATGTGGATTACTCAAGAGCTCAGCGTAGAGCTAAAGTTGAAAACACCAAACATGGCACTGGACAACGACTTGGTTGGTGGTGTATTATTAATAAAAATCTGCAATTTACACAGAATCAAACACAGAAAAAAGCTGTAAAAGGTTACTTTTACTCCTGAGACTCAGCAGGTTCTTTCACACCCCAGTTTCACAACACCCTGGGAAAAGAGGGGGTGGTTAACTGTGAATTAATGAAATGTCAGGGAACATTTGCAAGAAAATAGGTGCGCATAAAAACACTGCACACATTCTGTCCGGCGAAATTTAACGAGTGGGGAAGATTGCCCAGATGCTTCTCGACTTAATTACGGCCTCTGGTAAACATGAAGAGAAGGACAACAATCAAACAGATTCAGATATTGTGGTACCAGACATAACACGTCTAATTTCAGTATGTTTACCGGAGGTGTCAAGTAACAAAGTACAAATATAGAATTAAAAAAGTAAGAATGAGAAATTTTAGGTATCTGTAATTTACTGGAGTAATTATTTTCAGACTTTTTGCTTCAACTTCTTAAAATGCTTCCACAATATCTTTGTTACTCCTATTTAACTTTGGCTTGTCATTAAAAAAAATAGAAATAAAAGATGTCCGTGCGTATTGAGATAAGCTGATTAAGCAATTATTAACAGATTTGAATTTTTTTTTCTTAGCTTATGTTATTGTTAAATGGCATATTTAAGTTATTTGTGCACTGCTATAGTTTTAGGTTATTTTCTAAGGTTAGTGACCTAGTATAGTAATGAAAATATACATTTGCAATGTTTTTTATGGCTAGATAAATGCTAAGAAAAGCCATGGTTTGCTCGGCAGTACCTTAGAACCAGTGATGTTGCAAACTCGTTTGGTAGGCTAATTGTTAGATTGGAATTTTCTGAACTTGTATAACTATTAAATATAATATTTAATATATGTATTAAGTTAATTGTGCAAAGCTTTAGGCTGCAGCTGGTTGATAAAGCTTCTACTAGTCATGATCCAGTCTGTATGAGAGTATGCAGCCTGTGTGGGGCAGGCTCTATGGGTTTAATGTATTTGCATTCTTTTCGAAACATTAACATCCCGTAAATAACATTGTTATGTATAATTTACATATATTCATTTTTCTAATAAGGTGAGGTAGTGCCTCCCCCACGTTACTTTTTCTTTTATACTTTTAAGTAGTTTCAAAACCAGTACCTTTATACTTTTACTTGAGTAAAAAGCTTGAGTTGACACATCCACTTCTAAAGAAGTCTTTTCAAACTCTAATATCTATACTTGTACACAAGCAATGAATATGAATTTTTTTGATACTACTGGGTGGGAATGAAAGCTATCATTTCGTATAGCTTCATTTTCCAAGAATAAATTTTGTGAGTCATGTCTGGTAGCAATGAACAGAATACACAGGAAGAAAAAAACACTATTTAAGACTATGGCTACACAGACTCCAATCTTTTTTATATTTAAGATTTACTTCAGACTTTTTTGCCTTTATCAGATAAGACTATGAAGATGAGACAGGAAGTGAATGAGAACGAGAGAGAGGGTCACCCTGCGCAACTCCAAATATGCCCAGCACTGTATCCATTACACCACCGATGCTCGGCAGTAAACTCCAATCTTATGCACAGTTATAATTTCTTGCACCTCTCTACAGAAATGAGATGACAGAAATGCTTAACTGGAACAGTGTCTTTCTCTGAAATCAAACTTGCGCTGTACCTTTCAACCATCGGAAAAAATCACAAACAAATGAAAACAATTCTTTTATGCAAATGTATGTTATTTCAACACATTCATGGCCACTCTGCAATATTTCTCAGCTGTATGTCCTGGATATTAGCAAAACCAGTGACGTCAAGCACTTCCCTGAGCTGAAAGTTACGATGATGTGTACATTACAACAAACATTTCCTTTTAAAACAGGAAGTGCCAAATAAACTGAAAATGAACCTTTTTATTGTTGAACAAAAATAGGGAGTTGTGATCCTTTAAAATTGTAAACAAATTTAGTATATAACATGTAACATTTCTATACTTCATATATAGCATAGCAGCACCTTGCACTCATTTATTAATCATCTTATTATAACTCCATTTCCCATAAACCCTGTGAAATAACATGCCAGCCATTGATGATTTTTATTTTTACCTCATAGAAGCCACCACATAGAAGTGTCCTGCTCAGGAGCCACCACATAGAAGAGTAGGTGCTTCGTGTGAGCTAGACAGTTTTGTTATCTCCAGGGGAGTGAACACCTGATGTGGTGTTGCCTCCTCTGGATGGAAGCAGTTAATTTATGAATTTATTTGTTTATTTTTCCCATGGACCAGTTTTCATTAATTATGTCAGGACAGGAGGATGTGAAAAAAGGGGGGAGTGGATGAGAGATGTAGATGAGGGGGAAAGATCCATGAGTGGGTAGAATACCTACCTGAACATAACATAAAAGTGTTACAGTTTGTGCACTACAGTTTTCACAGTTTGTACATAACTACACTAGCAAGTTTTCACAGTTTTAATTCTGTGTGTGTGTGTATGCATGCGTGCGTGTGTGCATATGTGTGTGTCTGCGTGCGTGTGTGTGTGTGTGTAGCTGTGACTGTAATACATTGTCATATTCTGACCATTCTTTGCTTTAATTGTCCTGCTGTAGGTTTATAGGATTAGGAAAAAACAGTCAGATAAAATTTTACTCTGTGGCCTCTTCCATGGGACAACTTACAACACCACAATACGAGCCAAGTATTCTGAGTCCAGTGAATGGAGTCAACAGAGCCCCTCGAAAATAGCCACCACACGAATGAAAAGTAAGTGGGAGAAGTTACTATTTTATTTCTATTTATTTAAATTCTATTTAAACATACTTGGTGATTTACTTGAATATACTTTAAGTGGAATTTAAATGGTTCTACCGTGGTTTATATTGTCTTTAACAAATAACCAGGTTATTTGTTATTATTAACTATAATTAACTTTAATCCTCAGAAGTCTTTTTTTTTACTAATATTTTTGACATTACACATCTACACATTATACAAAATAGAATTTCATAACCCCCCCCCCAAAAAAAAAAGCAAAGACAAGGTCAAAACAATGTGAAAATTGTATTTAAAAAATCAGGCGGAGCTCTCCTAAACCTATACACTGTAGTTCTATTCTGCTTTTTTATCCCAGAACTTAGAAAAACACAAGCCATATCACAAGTTTTGTACTTCCAAGGGTTGGCACTGGTGGCATCATGAAATTGAAAGATGATCACATATTGTTTCACGGTTTATTTTCGGTTATGATGACGATTATAAGTCATAGCTCTTGTAATGTTTGTTTAAAACAAAAAAAAAAACAAAACTGTTAACATCTACACATTATATTTAAATTCAAAATTAAACAATAGCTAGGCTGGTCTTTCCGACTTCATTCAAAACAAAGCAAAGCAAATCGCAAAGATTGGCACACCCAGAGACTTTTAAGGGTTGATTTGAAAATATTTTTTAACTAGTATATTTCAACACATATTAAATAAAATGTAACTTTTACCTCTTCTGTGGCAAGTAATTAAGTCAAATTATCAATTTTCTGTACTTGAGTAAAGTTTTAAACATTAAATGCAATCTTATGGGAAACCTGTGGCCTTTCGATTAGTAGGTTGCTGTTTCGAGACTCGCCGGTGAACTTCTTCGGAGGCGTTGGCGAAATGTGATTTTTAATGTAGGAGCAAAAGTCTGACGAAAGTTTGATTAAGAAGGGGCACCTCCAGAATAGATGGAAAAAGGTTTCACTGGATAAATGACATAAAAACACATCGGTGTGATATCGGTTTACTAAGAAGTGATTACATGGGCTCAAAAAATATATTTTACTTTGTTGGTTATTAAATCTTTTTTTTTTTTTTTTTTTGGGGATTTTGTTCCAGTCTGAATCATCATCAAATCCCAATAACCACACAGTAAAATCCTAAGAGTTAAATTAACTCTACTCAGTGTGTATTATCCGTTTTCTTCATTTTTTGTCCCCCAACAGAAAAATGCTACATAAAAATTAACTATTCAAAGAGGGACCAAATGCACTCTGAGCAGAGTTAAAACTCATTTAAATAACTCTACTTCACACTTCACAGTAGGTTTAACTCTGTGGGACCACATTTACTCTGAATAGAGTTAATTTCAATGTTAGGATTTTACTGTGCATGAGTTACATCAAAAGCAGGATCGAGGGACTGTGCAGAGTTAGGATCAGGGTTAGCGTTAGGGGTAAGGACGTAGGTTACCTCACCAATGAATACAACACTCTCTCACCTAAAGACAATGTCAATATGTTCAATGCCTGTGGGTATCCATGGCTCAAGTGGAATGATGTTTTGTGGTTTAGACAAAGTTAACAGTAGTTCTTTTTTTAGTTCCCAATGGCCGTCTCGATACATGGCTTAAATTGAAAGATCAAGAAGCTGAGCTTCACTGGAAGGTAAGAGTCCTTTAACATGACAACTCACAGATTTCCCGTGGATAAATCAACCAATCACTCACTTACAACTTGTGTTTGATGACTGCTTGTAAATCCAATCAAATTTTGCAACCAACTTTCCTTTTCAAAAAGTATAAAACATTTAAGTCTCTCTTCTCTCATTTTAGCCCTCTCCCCAGTTCAAAGCCAATGGCTGGAATTTGTCGTACATTGTTGAATCAAAGGTACCCAAAGTAACTCTCTGTGAGACACGAGAAAGCTTCTGTTATTTCAACATAACCAAGCAGAGTAAAAAGATATATTTGAGAGCTAGGAATGCAGTGGGAAGCTCCAGTGATAATGAAATACCAGTACGACTGTATCGCAAGAGTGGTATGTCTGTTTTTTTTACTTTCAGTCAAGCTTCTTTTTGGTGAATTTTACAAAACAAATACTATTTGACTATTTGATTCAGGGTTGAACAATTTGCTGGCCAATTTCCAAGCAAATCCACAGTCTGAAACATCTTTGTTCGTTGAATGGGAAAGGGATGAGTTCTCAAATGTGACTGAGTATGTGCTGGAGTGGAGAGAACTGTGTGAGGGGGATGCTGCTCCTCTGTTCTTTACAATTATCAAGAAAGACGAGATCAATACTACACTGTCAGGTACCAGTGGACGATAATGGAATCTAATGATTATATGAAATCATTTAATGTAATAATGGTGAATGGTTCACTGATTTACCAGCAGAATTGCATGTCTTAAGTAAATATATTTCCATCATGGCAGCTGTAATACATGAAATGATCATTTTCAGCATCACATGATTTTTTTTTATTACAAAAGTGTTTCATCCAAGTGACTTTTTTTCATAATAAGTGTGATTTTAATGTCATTTTCCACACATAAAAATCTGATTTTTACCAATCACTTAATCGTTGGTTATTTTGTCTCTTTAAGAATCTACCTTAAAGCTTTTTTTTGTGACTTCAGGTTTGAGGCCTTACAAGCCCTACAGTATCTCCATGTATCCTAAATATGCAAAAGGAATTGGACACCCTACTACCTTACTGGCTTACAGCCGTGAGAAAGGTATTGTTTTAGAACATTTTTAAATGATTTCTTAAAAGGGAAGATGCTACTAAAATCCTGTAGATTCCAGCAGAATCATGATGCAATACTTCCATCTAGTGGACTTGCATTACCTTCTAGCGTAAACCTCAAATTGTTTACAATTTTTAAATACATGAATATGTTGTATGTTTTTGACTGTGTTCAGTTTAAGTTTATCTTTATGTTTATTATTACTAACATTACTAGTAGAGTAACAGGTGTCTTACAAATCCATCGTTGTTTTTCAAACCAAAGTCTTTTTTAGTTCCACTTCAAATAAACTACCGTTTTACGACTTTTTCAAAATGTAATATCTATCACAGCACCTTCAATGGCCCCTGAGTTAAAAATAGAGGAAAGCCATCATTCACATGTTAAAATTCACTGGGATGAAATTCCTCTTGAGCAAAGAAACGGGATCATTCAAGGATACACAGTTTTCTTCTGGCACGAAATGGATGAGATACAAGGTAATGCGTGATTTCAATTGATAACTTTGATAAATATATCTGTATAAAAACTGACATTTTCCATCTGCTTTAAGTGATAATGACTGAAAAGACCAACATTGTGGTGAAGGACCTTCAACCTCTTACACAGTACTATGCATTATTAACCATCCATTCCAGCGGCGGAAGTTTAAATGGAACAGTTGTGAACCTAATCACTGGACCTATGGGTAAGTATTAAAGTTACAAGTGTAGATCAGGGATGTGCTGTCATGGGAGGCATGTGAGGCAGTCCGTCTCCTCTGCCATCATGAGACGCATACTAATAATAAAATAACTTTTTGTCTGACATATAAGGCATAAACACAATCGGCAGTTGGTAAATATATTGGGTGAATAATATGCTTATATATGTAAACTAGACTGAATAGGATCAAATTTGTGTGCCTCACCAGCCACAAACCTCACTGCACATCACTGGAGTGGATTGAATTTAATTGGTTTCCTTCGTTTTTTTTATTGATTCACAGATTTTATATAATTTTTTTTTCAGATGGCATTGAGATGGTGCTTTTTATCATCCCAGCAAGCGTTGGGTTTTCAATCCTCATCATTATTATTGTATTCACCTGCTTCGGGAAACATAAACGGTGAGCACCCTCCACCTTACCCCTAAATAAATGTGTTAAGTTTTACCTGTGTACACAATATATGGTTGATAAGCAAATTAGTGTAATATTGAAGTTACATATAGCTCTATTGCCTGAAAGACACTATTGCAGCAAAACATGACCACTGCATAGGTTTGCTGGTAGATTCCACTGCAGTTGTGGAAATTGTTCACACTCAGTTCTCCATATTGACATTTTAAATATATTTTGAATCTTAATACATGCTTTCAATGAGCCGCAATTACATAGATATTCAGGGACACTCTTTATAAAAGTCAGAGTATTACATAAAACCGGGTGCGTCTCACTCACTTTGCTCATCGAAGTCAAAATATTGATCATACGCTGGTCATAAACCCATTTGTCAAAGTAAACCATTTTCTTCTATTATGCTATCCACAAATTTGCTTTCTACCTTTTTTAGTTCTACTCTCTATAGAGCACAAATGTTCACATTGTTTTTATTAACATTAATTACTGTTCAGTCACAAGTTCACTCTTTGGAAGTGCAGGAGTGATTAGAGTAGGTGATAACTCATCCTCAAGTAAGTAAAATGTCAGCTATTTCATTCAAAATAAATGGGACATGATCAATGATCACACAGTTGACTTGTTATCATTATTTCGTTTTTTTGCCTGAGTGCTGCATTATATAGTTCACCATTTCAGTGTTAACCCAGTTATTTTAAACTGACATTTTGATTACGTTCTTGGCCATTTACTAGCTTCAGAGCAACTAGCACTTGGGGATGAGCGAGGTTTATTCATCATCTACAATTCATAATTCATTAACAACATAATATAATTTGTATCTATTAAAATGAACATAAAACAAGATCTGTTATTTTTTTTTCTAGGGTGAAGATGTGTTTGTGGCCTATAATTCCTGATCCAGCCAACAGCAGCATTAAGAGGCTGGCCACATCTGACTCATTGCAGGTATTTATGATATTGCCAGTCTAGTGTGATCATCACCTGTGTCTCTCCTGATTAGCTCCTACACCTGTTCCTTGTTCCCTAACTATCCACTGTGTTATCCATTGTCATTCATTGAGTTTTTATCTATGTGTTTCCTCATCTGCACCTAACCCGTTGAAAAATATTTTAATATTATAAATATTAAAATATTATAACAATTTTTAATATAAATTAAATATAAAAATTATCCCGCCTGTGAAATGGCACCTTTATTTTCCTTTAAATTGGTTTGAGCAAAGATATGTTTTCAAACGATTTCTTATTTTTTAAGGAAAGTGTGATTTATTGTAGTTGTTTAAATAGAATATTTTTTAAAAGAAAGCAAATTAAAACTGCAAAAGCCCATACTAGTAATTCCCTTAACAATATATATTTGTCAGATGATTTGCTCATTTATTTTCTGAAGATTAGTATCATGACAAACAAGTAACAAAATGCCATGCCCTGTCACCATCGTAAAGACAAGGGAGGTTAGGTTTGACTTGAGAAACATTGTTAATACCCATAAAGAAAAAATTATTCAGCTGCAATACCACCTGAGTGCCACAGGTAGGCACCACAAATTACCATCTATGGATAGAGTTGAGGTTTTTGGGAAAGTGTTAGACATTCAAACACCTGAGGACACTGTTTGAAAATGCTCGGGGCCTACCAGTGCATGATTAAAGGACACACAGATCCGAAATTTCGTACAACAACGTGCCTCGATCAAAAACCATGGATTACAATGGGAGCTTACACATCTGACTGAACGAGTAATGCAAACGAAATAGAATTTCAGATTTGCAAGGACAATGACCAATGAAACCTGGCTCTTTTGTTGACGTGAGCATGAGGTAAAAGAGCAGATTTTCCCACATTTTCATAGCGACTTCATACAGTGAACAAGAAATAAATAGTGCTCCACAAATCCTTTCTTTTCTCCACATTTTTTTAAACAGTTCCCTGTGATCAGGCCCCAACCGCAGCTCGACATCCAGGACTTTTTCTATGCGTTCATTGAATTCTTCTCTGTCGTCATCTTCTTTTCTATTTCCCCGTGTGGCACAGAGTGCATCTGTTGTGTGAATCTCAATTTGGACTGGTGTGTAGGGGCCTTAACGCTGCGGTAACCCCACTCTATAAAGCTGGTAAAGGATGCAAACCAGTTTTTTAGTGTCAAGAACTGCAGTGAGAAGAATTACCAAGACATTTAAAGAGACCAACATCTTTCTCTTATTTGTAAACACCCCTCCACTTGAGGCAATATCTTTCCTCCCATTGATTAGGCCAGAAACTTTGGCCAGATTCATGACATGCATCTGTTCGAACTGCTCCCATTTGAAATCGCAGTGCTCATTGACGAAGGGACCAATGTTGTTTTTAGACAAATGTACACGTATGCTCTCATTTTATTCTCTAAAAATACAAATGCATGTGTATTGTATAATGCAGAAATAAATGCGTGCATACGCTAAAAGAATTTGAATGTAATCTCATTTCATCGTTTATTAACATTTAACACCTTTTTAAAAAAAAATTATTTCTCCAAGGCGATGCCTCCGTTTACCGAAGACAAGGACCATGTGCTGGTGTATCTGTCCCACTTTAGTCTCCTTGATCCTTCTGAAAAAGAGCCATTCAAGGGTGGATGCCTCAAAGAGAACCAGTGGACTCTTGACGCCAGCCCTGTTGATGGTCACTGTTCTGAGACAAGTCAATGTTTCGACTCAGAAAAGGACATCCCATCCATCCCATACGCCACAGTGGTTTTCAGCAGCCCTTATCAGAGCAACTCATCCTCTCCACCTGCATACACCCGCTCTGAGTCCACGCAGCCACTTTTAGGAGCGGATGAACCCACCAGTCCTCCAGCCTATGAGAATGTGCCAGTCATTTCCGGGGTTTCCAGTCCGTTTAGTGCTTTTCCCCCGGGTAACACTCAAAGTGAGGAGAGCCAGGAACTCTGGGAGGAATTCCCCATGCTACGATCACTAGAGATCAGAGAGGCGGATACAATGTAGAGTCTCACACAAGTAAATAATTTTATAACATTTATATTTTCAATTTGAGAGTATGTACAAGCCAGAGGAGTTTTCACATTTTCTAAGGGTTGAATTACATACACACCACACATTTAAATTTATGATATTATTAAAAAAAAAAAATAGTACTAGTTTTTTTTTTTTTTTTTTTTACATTTTAACAATCCAGACTAAACAAATAAATATATTATAAACACTGAGCTTAAATTTATACATTTCCAAAAAGAAAAAAAGATCTTTTAATTTCAAGATTTAATTTGTGGTGGATTATACAACTTTCCTGCAAAGATGTTTATGTTATTAGTTCTTGCTGTAACTTTGATATCAATGATTTCATTGAAAATTATTTGCTCTGTCCTTTATCATGCATTAATGCTACTTTTGTTGCATTAAGCTCTTGTTTGTTGCATGATGCCATGAATGTTTCCTTTTTGTGTGCATTAAACGTTTTCGTACATAAAGGAATTGCATGATTTATCATCAGCAGTTTTAATTTCCAAAACCGCGTTAAGATCTACCGTATTTTTCGCCGTATAAGACACACTTTTTCTTCCCCAAAACTGAGGGGGGAAAGTTGGTGCGCCTTATACGGCGAATGCAGAGCGCCACGGAGCGGAGGCTCAATTGATAATAAACACTGGAGACCGTTTGAGAGAGAACACAGCAAATGCGGCTATTTATTGTAAAGATTTAGCAGACTCAACGCATTTCCTACACACGTGTTATCCGCATTGGAAGAAGAACCTCAAGCCTCCTCAAGGGGCGGGACTGAAGTATGACGTGTGCCCCTAAAAGTTTCTCAAATTACATTTTTCTAAATGACCACTAGATGGTAGCATTATATACGAAAATTCCCATCACACTCCGGAGCCGTTGGCCATATTTGTACACACGGCGGTGCGCGCTGACGCCATCTCTGCTCGTCGATCCTACCATAGCGCGTAAGACTCCGTGAAGGAGGACATTGTTATAAAATCATTTAAGAAGTGTGGCATTAGTAATGCCTTGGATGGAATAGAAGACAACATCTTATTTGACACCAGCGAGGAAGAAAGTGAGGACAATGACTGCGTGGATCTGTCCTTCCTCATTTCTGATAGCAGTGACGAAGAGGAATTATTGGGGTTCGAATAAAAACATTACAGCCTTTTTTTGTTACTTTTACTGTTTACTGGCTTTATTGACTGTTCATGTTACATGTTTGGCATATAATTGTTCTTAATTTGCTGTTAACTTTTACACAGTTGATATAAAATATTTTACTACAGTATTTGGTTCAGAATCTTTTTCTAGATCTTCCTCATTTAAAATTGGGTGCGTCTTATACGGTGAAACATACGGTAGTTATTTATACATATTTTGAACCTGAACGAATGAATTGAATTTCAAAAAGGTTCCACTGATGATGGATGTCAGCTCATACTCAACGCACTTTATTGATTGTTAAGGCGCAATTGAAATCACACTGATTTGAGCAATACAGAATTAGCAAAATCACAATCCAACAATAAAAGGTTTAATAAATAGAAGATGAATTCCACATAAACACTGAGCCCCGATGACACTGACTGACCAAATGGTTGCATGTACTGAAAATGCAACTTTTTTCAGTTTAAACGTTACATTTGTGCAAATACACAAAAACTCTGTGTAAATGTATAGATCTATTTATTTTGAGAGATATCAGTTTAATATTGAAGCATTTAGTTCAGTGTATTCTCTCTTTGTCTGTTTTAGAACGATCCTTCAATCTATCAAGTCAACGTTTAAACAAAATATTTTTCCATATTTTACAGTTCAAAACTTCCACCAACAAATAAATACTTTGACTGCATATGTTACAACTAATGTAGTTATTCACCCTGCAGTAATTTTTAAATGGTATATTTAATGTACATCCAGAATTATTGACAACTTTAAAAACTGTAAAAATAAAATGGTGAGACAACTTCCAATTTTCAGGCTGCAAAGAAATTTGACTACGCAACTTCAGTGATTGAGATCATTTCTAAACGTTGACTGAAACTGCTGAAACTGAAAGTCAAGTGCCTTTTTGTTTTACTCTAAAGTTGTTTTTGGCGGCCATCTAAGTTTTAATTTTAGTCTTTTGATGAAAATGATTTGTTTTTGTCACATTTTAGTCATTTAAAAATGTAATAGTTTTAGTTCACTCTCGTTTCGTCAATGAAAATTTGTGCACGTCTCGTAAAGTTTTCGTCACAACAGAGACATTTTTATCTCGTTATCGTCACGAGTAAAAGGTTTGTCAATAAAATAATTTAATTATAGTCATCATTGATGAAAACAACACTGGTTGAGATCACCTTTATATGATTTCACACTTTCTTTTAGACTAGAAATTAAGCAGTGAAGAGAGGAGTAAATGCACTTAGGCTGGATTTGAACCCAAGCCCCCGGATCTACCACTACATCTCGTATGCTCTCGCATACACTCCCTAAATAGCCCTTACTTTAAGAATGAAATGAAGAGATTGTAAATCACGAAAGATTTGTAAAGAAAGATTTGTGGACACAAACTGAGCAGAGCAGAGATGATTTGAACGCATAGTTTTGAAAGTATATATTACCTTTACATTTTAATGTCATTTAGAAATGCGAGGTGTAGTAGTAGAGTCTGATAACATCTTGATCTGTTCCTTGGGTTTGATTCTAGGCAAAAGGTCAATCCAATCCTCCATTCCTTGGTTTCTAGTTAAAATCAAGTCATGTCTAATAGAAATGTAGAAATAAGTTTTTTTGAGCTTCTCATATCAGTTCTCTGAGCCCTTGTTCAGTTTAAGCAAACTCAAAAGTACAAGTTCAAAGAATTCATACAGAAAAGTGTATTTGACTTCAAGCAACAGTTTCAACTTTGCTACAAAATTTGGAACAACTCAACCACTGAAGCTGAGAAAGCTAATTATTTCTTTGTAGCCAGTTGCCTTAATTATTTTTTTTTTGTACAGTGTATGAAATATTTTTGAGACAATTTTATGAAACTTTAGGTGCATTGCACATAAACTAAACAGAACCAGCCCTCTATTTAAAGACACTCTCAGTACTGTGCATATACGCACAATAATTCGCTACTTAAGGCTGCTGTCTGAAATCGAAATGCTGAAATGTTCAGACCCGTTCCTCAGGTAATATTCACATAATATTTTCAGACTTAAAGAGGGTGTACTTTATGATTGTCCTTTCAGCATTTCAAACAAAATGATGAAAAGAAAAAAGTATTTGCTCATCCCGACAAATAATATAGTGAAAATATCATTTGTTTTATTGGAAAATGCATTTAGATGCATAGAAACGAATGCAGGTGTGTTTGTGCAATACGTGTCTCCATCATCCCAGAAACGTGTGGATTTCTTCTTCACTGAAGTCCAGCTGTCGGATCAATCTATGAGGGAAGAAAACCAAACAGCAGTGAATGAATTCAATCCACCAAAAAGATACAAATAAAAGAGAATCTTTTAACAGAAATGTTCAACAAAGACATAAGTAGACATATAATGTTGGTATATCAGGATTAATTGAGCCATTCTCTGTCCCTGAATAAATATCCAAGTATTCGTATCGCACATTTAGGCTATAACATTTGAAATATTGAAAAAATCCACTGCAAATTTGCATTTATTGCTTGTCCCCAGTCTCTGTTGCTACACTTAACCACAAAATATAATGATTAAGATCTTTTAAAAAGAAAATGTCTTTTGCATTGATATAAAAATCTTTACATAATATTTGTTTCAAATACATTTAATTACACAAATATCTGTACTTTCTAAGATAGAAACTACATTTTCCTCATGTCCCCTGCTTTTTAATCATTCCTGTTACCTTAAGCCCCTTATCCCCCTCCTGAAAAAAAAAAAACGGGGGAATTTCTGTCAGTTTTTCAGCAGGATGTTGCATCACTTGGATCATGGAAAGAGCAAAGGTACGTTTTCTCAATTTGTTATGTATACATTTGATGATTTTGTGATGATATCTAGGAGCATCATTAAAAATAATACTATCCTATCACTCAATTTATTTCAGAGATTGAATTAGTTTAGTGTAGAAATGCACAGATTTGGTAAATAACTCAATTTGTTGATTTTCCTGGTTCTATAATCATGTGTATCATGTGTTACTTTCAGTTCTGTTAGTTTAAAGTTACAAGTAACTGGCAGTACATGAAATTCAATGGCAGGAAACATTGACGTGAACTTTTTAAATGTTTAGGTGCATTTAAAACTTACTGCACTGCTAGCTCTGTGAATCCTGTTGGTCCGCAAACGCAAGCTAAACATTTGGAGTTTTCCACTCTCTCCAGAAAATTCTGCAGCATTGAAGCTTCTATTCGTCCTCTTCTGCCATTCCATGAGTCTGCAGGCTCTGACAGAACATACTCCACCTCAAATCTATTGAAAGAACATCAATTACAATTCAAACATATAATTTGTGTTATATCTAAAGATAAGAATTGTACATACGAATAAGCCAGCTTTATCTAATGTTTAATTGGACTAACTGTATTTTAATTGTATTCATAGCTCAAGGTTTCTTATTCATGTTTATGTTGCAACCTTAATCAGAAATAAATTAAATTATTGAATTTCTGAACACAATATCCCATAATTACATCATGACGTCTTTTAAGGATTTTGGTACATGTAATAAAACCATGAAAACAACTGATCAGCCGTGGTTTAGAAAGGCACACTTCTCTACATTAGGTTTTGTTTTGTTATGTTTTTTTTTTTTATTTGAAATGAAAGGTTATCTCAACTTTAAGTTCCCAACATTTCTTACTGAGAAAACATAAACGATAGACAATGAAATTGTTAAGAAATGCACCTCTAAAAAGTTTGGTTGAGCTTTCAAGGCAATTAACTGCAATTTGACTCCAATTTGTATGTTTTGAAAGATTGAGAACCTCTCAGAACATCAAATCTCAGCAGATGCGACTGAAGCAGCCAGTGCTTAGCAAAAGCACCTGAACAAATGGAAGATCTTTGGAAATTTGAAAATGGCCATGAAAAATAGAGTGAAAATAGAGTGTACACACCGATTTCAGGATTGCACAATTAAAAAGTACAAAAACAAAAGAATTTCATATTAATTAAATTTCACATGTTACTCTCGTCATTCATTATCTTAGAAGTACCTTTCCTCCTTTCTACAAAGTTCATCCAGTTGATGTTGCCAAAGAATGTCCCTCTCTTCACAGTTGAAGAACATCAGCTTGACTTTTCTGGAAAAAGAATGTGGTTCATTTAGTTTAAAAAGCATATAAACAAACTGAGGTAGTAAATCTAAAAGCCGGAAAACCATAATAACTTCGCTGCATCTTGAGTTTTGTCTGTCTCTATGTCTATTCACAGGAAAAAAATCCCACAAGATTGTCCTTTACATTTATTTATCATGTAAAAATGTGAGTATGTTTTTCTCTGCACAAAAAAACACTTTTAAATTTATAACGATTCTGAACAAACAGAAAAGTTTCTACCAGATATATTCAGTAATTATTTTCAGTTTTGGAAGGATATAAATCCCAACCTGATCGACTGTAATTCCTTCACAGCCAGCCGGATAAGACGAGCCATGGGCGTGAATCCTGTGCCGGCTGCCAACATGTAGAGATGTGTGACATCTCGCACGATTCTCAAGGTGAACATCCCCTCAGGACCACCCAGAGAAAGAGAGGATCCTGAAGCAGACCAGAAAATGTTTGTTTTCCAGATAAATCACCCGTGATCTATGAAATGAGAACTATTAAATATGATTGTATAGAGATGAATACATAGGGCTGTCAAAAATACTGCAAATTAATTTGTAAAAATTTACTTTTACAACATAATACACATGTAGAGCACCACAGGACTTCTTCTGCAGACGGTGGACTTCCTGTTCCAATGATTTATTTACTGTTGCTTATCTGTTTTCAAGTCATGGACTAAACCACAGTCAGTGATTGATGAAAGCTGCCATTCAAAGCCAACAAAGTAAATTAAGGAAAACACTGTACTAACGTTACACTGAACTCCAGGAAGTTTCAAGTGTCAAAAGGAAGTCCAGCTCGAAGACCTGCTTTAAATTACTATGAGTCAGTAAATCAATATTGAGAAAATGTTGACAATAAAAGATTTATTTCCAAAACAAAATAAATTAAGGCGAGGCGATTTGACTTAAAATCAAAAACTCAATTAATTGAAGATTTTAGCTCAATTACAATTATGGAACGATTAATTTATTATACTTATTATTTTTGCTCTCACAGTTTACTGAGAGATTTTAGAACGAAGAGTACATTAATTGACTTTAAAACAATTGAAGGAAACACGCACACTATCTACTATCTGTGACTTCTGAACATTAATAAATGAACAACTGAAATTAAAGCACAAAAAAAGACATTTCACAGAGCAGAGTCACATGACTTCACATGCAGTAGTTTTTAAAGTGAAAGTAATAGAAATAATTGACCTGGAAAAATGTAAACGATTATAGCTTCTGTCTGGCAATTACAATTACCCAGCCCTTACTGAAGTGAGTCGCTATTACTGTAAGTTCTAGATCTAATTTTGACTTATCATGAATTTGTGAACAGGTTCTTTTAAATATAATATTAACCATACAATAATAAATATTTAAGGAGTTTGGTTAAAAACTGTACGTTGTTTAAATAAGCAACTTTAGCTGACCTCGTAGAACGTTTTCAAGGGAAAAGAACCATGAATATGTTTAATGCATCAATGTGGTGGTTTCTGCAGGAGGCAAAAAGCGAAAACCATCAAAATTGAGATATTTGTAGGATTATAAAGAAGATGAGATGCTGAGGAGGTGGAGAGAGAAGATGGAACAGAATCAGGCCATTTTCCAGCTAATCACAGTTGAAAAAAGTCTAGCAGAGACGTCCCAAAGTCACCGGCAGGCGAAAGGAGAGACAGCGGGATGCGGATTACTTGGCCAGGAAGTGGTTTGAAGCAATCCAATATCTGCGTGTGGGTATATTTATATTTGAAGCAGCTAGCCACTCGATTTAATATCAGTGGTGTTTATTATTGTATTTTGAACAGTTTAATTTAAAAAAAAAAAAAAAATTATATTCATGCCTTGGATTTATAGAATATCCCTTTTAATAATAAATCTTTAAAATTTATTTTCTCATTTTTTATGTTTGACTTTGAGATGCTTTGACAAAAAATATTTTAGGTTTCCTGAAACAACTTTTATGCTAGAGAAAACAACTTTTTTCTTTTCATGCTTTTAATTAACTTAAATGATTGTCGAAACACTGATCTTTATCAAAACCTTTAATGTAATCCAAATGCTGTTTGACTACAGCCTTTGTCGATATATTATAGTCATGCTGTTCTACAAAGCATGCTCACTCTATAACTAGTCTACATTGCCCTGGTCCTTCTGAGAAGCTGCTTAGAAGCAACTGCTTAAAAAACATTACACTTGACATTTTGACACTTGACTAAGAATAAAGGTAGTGTTCTGAAAAAAACTCTTCACTTGTTCTTACTGCAATTTAAACAGCTACACTAGAAAAACATAGTTCATATTATTATTATTTCATTAAAATTGCTTTGGATGAACAACTCTTACATTTCTTATTTTAGATTTGCGGAGATACATTGAAAAAAAAAAGCTAATCTAATGCAGCTAATAATATAAAATGTGAAATTGAAAACATGCATATAAAGACAAGTTCCAGTCACATTTTGTAATGTCATGGACTGATTCAGCAAAATTGTTTTAACAAAAACAAAAAATCTATACCAGAGGTTACCTACCAATAGGAAGACTGGCAAGGTGTGGGGTCAGCACTCCGTCGGGATAAATCTTGACCATAAGATACAAATCTGAGCCTGTTTCAGCACTGGGTTGTGATGCAGGTAGCAGCGTCTGATCTACCACTGTGTAAGGTTTCACAACATCTGTATCTGTCCCAGACACAAGAGCACAACACCAAGTCAATCAACAATATCTCTGCGTACCGCTGGGATAATCATGTGACCTCAAACACAAATAAGTTACGGGGCTTTCTCCCCTGGCTCATTTAGTTTGGTTGAAATAAGAACGTAACCATTAGGTAGAGTTTGTTTGAGCAGGTAAGCAATCACTGCTCACCATAAGAAAGTACCAGGACCTACTTGAAGAGGTGGCATTGGAACCCTTTCAAGTGAACTTTGAAGCAGCTAGTTTGTGGTGACAGCATGATCTGAACTAAAACCAATCTAGAGGCATAAAAACAGCTTATTTTAATACAAAAAGTAACCATGACGACATGCGGTCATAATACAACTTCCTGGTATTTTTCAATGTATTGTTTGTCTAGTGATTCAAACCAATGATAAAAAGACCATCTGGAAGGTGAAATGCCAGAGACAGAGTTGTTTGTTCCAAAAACACTGTTATTGGTTAGCTTTTCTTCCAATTGTAAGAGTTCCTTGTAGTTTCCAGCACATTCATTTTGACCATTTAAAGAGCCATTTTCAAAACATGTTTAGTGATCATACCAATAAGCTGTGTAGATGTTGTTATATGATTAGTTTCAACTAGTCAAACGATAGATGTGGTGTGAAATCAACCAAAATTATAAAGAGGATGCACACAAGATACACAGTGGAAGAAAGCCAATCTGTGCACTAGAGGTGAATGTGAGTTTATGTTGAAAATGGGGAAAAGCTGTTGTTCGATTGGCTACTTGAAACTATTTTCTCAGACTGCAGAAATCCAAAGACAGAAGAAGCAAATGGATTGCTGCAATAATAACTGGTATCCAGGTGTTGAAACCTGTTTGGTTGCCATGTTGACTTCCCAATATTTGCTAATTATGCCAAAACGAACTGAAATGTTAAGTACAAATCATTTACAAATTAAGTACTAAATTATGAATTAAGCCAACATGATTTAAACAGAACAAAGTGTTTAGCTAAAAAAAAAGCAATAAAGGTTAAATGCACCTTTTTCAAAAGACTTTTTCAGAGTATTTAGAAGTATTAACAGTGTTTATTACATTTTCTTCTGTGTATTACTCTGTGCCATTAATGAGAATTGTTGTTGCGCTAATTAAATGTAGTGCTACAGAATTTATAAAGAATACATACAAATTATTTAGTCATTGAGTGTCCATATACAAACCAAATAATGTCCCAGAAAAATCCCGCCAGACGAGCTGGTGAGGCATAAGTAAATCTTTAAACGTTGTTTTGTGTATTTTCCTGGTGTTGAAATCAGCAACATGTAAATTTGAGCAAATCTAATTTCAGGCCAAATCTTTGTCCAGAGAAAGCTGGTCATCTGGGTCGCAGCCGAGTCCAATTCTTTTGTAATTACTAAAATAATCCGTAACGCAACACTTCACTTTATCATCACAGACATTTTATAGGTTGCTTTGCCACTATGCCTCAGTAAAGGTGCCAGTGGGAAAGTGACGTCAACGCACGCACTATAATTTGTGTTTCCCCCTTGTCTACAAAGAAAGCAAATGAACCCCAGGAGTGAAAGCGCCCTTTGTTAACCCCGTACAAGCTGATGGAGCATACTGAGCATCTGTAGAGTTCAATAGACTTTGATCTTTCAAATGCATTAAATAAAGTAAACAATAACCCCCCCATTAAAAAAAAAACATTGTAATACCAGTGTAGCTTTAAAACTACAACGTTTTTATTAAAGAAAGAGAAGAGTTGTAAACGTAAAACTTTTTTTTACCTTGTAGAGCCATTTTGAGGTAGACATGTCTTCCCACAGGAACTTGCATTCGTGACCCAGGAGGAAGTCGCAAATGTAAGAGCTGTGTGTTGTGTGTGACATCGGATTTTGAAACCAGCACACACTCCCTGTAGAAAAGCCCTTTGAGGAAATACAACATTTGCATATTGCAATTAAAAGAAGTCACAAATACAGAATGACCAAATGTTGAAAATAATTATGCGAAAAGGCAAATGTATTGAATACAACCAGTAAATTATGGCTATTTAATCACATTTTAGCAAGTACAATCTTTTAGCATTTTGGTATAAACGTAAACATTTAAACATGAGCATTAATAAACATAAGCTCAATTTCATTAAGACTGAATATGAACTATTGTGCAACTCTAACTGTTCCAGGAAGGTTTTCCACAAGTTTTAAGAGTGTGATTATGATCTGACACTGATTTTGAATAAAAAGGCCCATCTCACGGTCTTTGCTCTAATCCTAACAGATTTCAAACAGGGGCCTCATCAAAATGCTCAACCATATCTTTGTTAACCCTTTGGGGTTTTCTTGCTATATGTATGAGGGCATTTTTGTGAATAAACCATTGCAAGTCTGAAAGCTGAGTGTGCTGGTCTCTGTGTCTTCACTTACAATCCTAACTTTTCAGAAAAGATTGTCACGAGATAGAACACCAACAATCCAGTCAACATTCCCTGACCTTGTTCCTGACGGATGGAATACTTATTAGTGACATCATGACTGGGCATGTTGAACAGGTGGCAACCCATCACAAGAACCTTCTGGTATGCACTGAGATCCTGAGAGTGGCCCATTGCTTTACAAAAGCATTCTGGAGTCTAGCTCCTTGATTTTAAACAAATGTGACCAGGGAAACAACAGGACCATATGACTTTAAATTTATCTGTAAGTGTGAGTGAATATGTTCTAGAGCAGAGTTTCTTAACCTTTTTGACACTGGGGCCCAATTTTCTTCGTACAATGAGATTCAAGGCCCATTCAAATAACTTGTTAATGTAAATTGATCCACATCTTGTTTGATTTGTGTTTAATAATTAAATCAAGTCATTTTATGATTTATTAAAATACATTTTTTAAAGTATTCTTTAAATTAAAGTAAAAGAAAAAATATATTTCCACACTAAACAGTTAAACCAAAGTTGTCGTGCTTAGCACAAATTAAAATTCCAAAAATATTCGTAAGGCATTTTGATAAATAAAATTGTGTGGTAATAAAGCAAGCACACTTAAAATAAGTTTAAAATGAAATAAACTGTAAATGATACTTAAACAGAGTGCAACCTGCTGATGAACTTGACAAATTAACAACAGTCTGTTTTTTAACATGCTACAAAACACATTTCATGTTAACCTCTTGTTGAGAGACTTGGGCCTGTCTCTTAGACATGATCAAATCCAGTCTGGGTGGAACGGGGAAAAGGCTCACTCTTAAGGAAGCCTCCAGAGATGCTCTGAGACTGCTGGGAGCTCTGGTCTTAGTAAGACTCCAAGATAAGTTGAAGTTCAAGAAACAACTGCTGTCCAATGGCTCTTTTATTAAACTCCGTATTGGAGCGAGTACAGCAAGAACGAAACGGCGAAGCCACCTCAACTCAACTGAACCAAAACAATATCCCCATAACGTAAGTTTTAACCGAAATAAACCATTTTAAAGTGAGATGGTTTAAAGTGAGATGGAGAGAACATCTGCACGTCTTACCATCAATCGGATCTCTCTGCGTTTGCCTGGGAAACTGCAGCAGCGCGAGACGTGGTGCGTCAGCAATCATCGACGCTCGCAAGGAGTACACCCAATCTTCCAAATTAATTTTATTTTTAATATCATTTATTATTTGTTTTTAATGTCCTCTGATGGATTTGAGTGTGGTTAAAAATGTAAAAAAAAAAACTAAAATGAAATAAGGCAAAGAGCCACATGCTTATTTGGCCGAGGCTCTATTGGCGCATAACACAACGTACCAAATGCTAGGAAGCGCCATTCAGGTCCCGCGGCCCTCGCATTCAGAACAGAATTTTTTTCGCGGCCCACTAGTTGGCGCTCGCGGACCAATCTTGGTCCGCGGCCCCATGGTTAAGAAACACTGTTCTAGGCCACATAAATAGTACAACATATAAAACAGTCAAGTGTTATGATATTTCACACAGAATCCAGTGGTTTGTTACTCACCACGATCTCTAGCTTGAATAAATGTGTCGTGGTTTTCTAGCGATTTCCCCACTTCTGTCCACTTTTCTTTGACACACTTGCGCAAACACAACTGAACCTTTCCGACAGAGTGAGCTGTTTGCACTGTAAGATAATATGTGAAAAGAGAAACGTTTAAAACCAAATATAAGCATTTTTACATTTAGTTGAAAACTGTATCGAAATATAAATGATACAATATTCTTTTCATCTCAGATTTTTTGGTGGGTGAAATGTATGATGAACAAACGTTTTTTAGTTTTTAGTTAAATTAACTCAAATCACAGTGTATTTGGTCCCACTTTATATAGAGTTAAACCGACTCAAAAGAAATGCTAATTAAATATCTATTTTCTTAATTTTTTCCAAATCTGAACAGGACAATGCAAAATAAAAATTTAAATATTCAGAGAGAGAACAAATGCACTCCAAACAGAGTTATAATAGACTGTATTCTTGATCAATAGTGACGAAGATCATTTATGATTAGCAAGCCTATAGAAACATAACACAAAAACAAAAAGAACACTACTAAAAAAATGGTTTTCATTCACAGATGAAATGTACAAAAAAAATCATAAAAAAAACTCTTCTTCAGATTTGATTTACCTCTTTATTGAGTGGGACCAAATACACTCTGAGTAGAGTTAATTTAATTCTTAGGATTTTACTGTACACGGCCTTACATGTGGTTTATAGATTAATTAAAGTATAGATTTATTTTACACATAACATACCCTCAAGTTGATCTTGAACTTTACCATACAAGTCTGAAACAGAAATCGAAAAGTCAATAAAATACACTTATGAGTTTCCATTTTATTTTTTACTCATGTTACATCAAGCACTTAAAAAGATTGTGATACATTTAACAAAATAGGTTTAAAAAGGAGCACAACTGGAGTGTTATTAAGTAAATCTTCAACTCCATGTCACCATAATGATTGTTCATATATACAAGGTTGCTTAGCATTCTCATTTCACAATATCTTATTTTACACAACTCTGTGAAATGAAAGGTGTTTGTTCCGCCTGAACTTCTGATTATTATAACGCCAAACTAGGTTCATTTAAAGAAATATTTTCTGAAATCCCTTAATCTTGACATCCCGAAAAAAATAATTGAAAATTATCTTTAGCTAACTCACATTTTAGCACAGTTTTAGTTTAGTTTCTTTAAACCATGCTATATTGAAGATAAATTAAAGTAACGAAAATAGCTTAAAAAAAACATAAAAAAGAAAGGTGAGATTGTTTATCTTAATCATAGTAAGCGCTTAAAATGTTATGACATCACTTACAGCTCCCAAGCAACCAAACAATTTACCTTAGCAACCAAAATTTCTTACATCTATTTCAGCTTTCTCAGCTTTGGTAAAAGATGGAGACATGGGGCTTAGTGTATATTATTACTCAAAGTGACATTGGGAACATTTCATCACTGACCCCTTCATTGTAACTGGGCTATTTACCGTACCTCAGCTTTAGATGATCGGCTTTACATAATGAAACATGGGGTTGGTTTATTATTATGTCTAATTGTCTATTACTGACTAAACTTTTAACCCTAGCAACCACATCATCAGATCTATATCCCAGCTTCAGATAATGTAAGGAGCTGTAATACACCACTTGTAATAGGAATTTAACCTTTAAATGACATCATTGCTCCCTAGCAACCAGATTGTTTACCCCATCAACTGATTTTAAATAATCTATAGTTCAGTCACAAGGGGCATATTTATTTAAAAAAACTTCTTGAACTTCTGCATTTGTGAGCAAACTTTAGCCTCTAAGAAGCATTTTAATGTTGTACTAATGTTATGCATCGGTTGTAGAACAAGTTTTTAAATATTACAGTGACTAGGAAAAGATAAAAGACTTACGCCAGTGGAGCAGATAGGACATCTTTCCCAGGAGCATCTCAACCCGAAGATCATCCCCCTGAAGATCCACCACTGAGCAGCCTGCACTGGGAATCTGGAGGGAGGAGTCAAAATATATCTATTAGATTTGCTTTTGTAGCAAAACATTTAGACTATTCTTTTTTTTTTAATAAATTCTGACCTTTCTCTTGGTATAGACTACAATATTGATAGTGGCATCTGTCTGAAACCAATCGTACCTAAAATATGGAAAACATGGCAACAATCAGCCAGTGCCAGCTGCCTCTTTATTCCATCAACCATCATTTATACACGTCACTCTGCTGATGGTCTCAACATGACCAAACCACAAACCACATCCAAACTCATGGTTAATTTAACCAAAAATTATACTTTAGACACCAAAATCCACTCTAAAATAAGCAAAGCCTCAAACTTAATTTACCGGGCACATTCAGCGTGTAAATATTGCCGTGTGGTACAAATCTTGTGGGGCTTTTGGGAATGGGGTAAAGAGATAGGTCAAGTCTCAAAATGCCATGTGAATGGAAGTGAAAAGCTCACAACAGTGTGAACAACATAGAAATGAAGATCCAGATAGAAGTTTAGTACAGATAATTATGGGAAATTAATGACCTGAGAGTCTAGGGTACATAGATTTACATCATATTTCAATGTGTAGATTAATTTCTCTTATGTTTTATGATTTTTTTGGGGGGTGGGGCGGTGGGAAGTAGAACATACCGAGGCTGGTGGTCTTTAGCAGGAGGAGGAGCAGATAATGGCTCTGGTCTTAAAGATGCAGGAGCAGACAAACCTTTAAGCATTGCCAAAGAATTTCAGACAGATTTGGGTCAAATATAAAATGCCATTGTAGATTGTAACAATATAATAGATTTGAAATACAATGCAGAGATTTGAAATAAAAGTGTCTGCAGCCATACCGTTTAAATGAGAGCTTCCAGTCTTTTCTGTCTGAGCTGTAGGATAACAATAAAGTCGAAAACTAAACAGTTATTTAAAACACTTAATAATAACGCTTCATATTTAAACCTACCATCATTAAAATAATGTAAAACGATTTTACAGGTTACATTAAACAACATTATTGCAAACCTTGAATAGCAGGACTGGCTTTCACTGCCATTCTTCCCACCAGACACTCCTTCAGCATTGACTCATAGTTCACCCACCGGTGGACCTGTAGAGGACAAACGCTAGATATAATAACTCCAAGACTCAGTCAGGACAACACAGCTATCTGCGCCGCTCTCCAGCCCTTTCACAAACAAACTGCAGACAAATATTTTAATCTCTACATATACATATATTTTAAGCAGTTTATCAACCTTACGTCTTGTTGCTGTGCTAAATCAAAAACAAGAAACAGGAACAAGTCTTTCTGAACATCAACTTGGTATTAGAGTTTGCACGTTTCGCACCAAATTTTAAGCCTCCTACACAGTTGTTTCTGTTTCGTGTCTATAAGAACGGATGCTTGTATGAAGGCAAATGTAGTCAGATCAAATAATGATTTAATTTAGATGTTTTGCATTTTACAATTTTACAAAAATAATCACTATTTAGAACAGTATTTTTTCTCCTGCTTAAAACTTGTCCGTAGTGATGCACATTAACCATCATGCTTGTAAACTTAAAATCAAACTTTATCCGAAAGTGTTTAAAATGCTATTAGTGGTGAATTTACCTCATCAAACAGGTCAGTGCTGTCAATTCCAGCAGCCCTCATTAGCTCTGCCTCACCACCCGGGTGGAAATCCATATATGCACTTATGTTGTACACCATACCTGGAGGGATGGATGGTTGAATGAATAGATGGATGAGAGAGAAAGAGATTACTTAATAAAATAAGTGATCACTATAACAAAATAAGAGAAACTCTGTGACGCGTCTCTTTAGTGCGCTTGGTACTGTCTCCGCTTGTGCTTGAAACCGTGTTGGTGTTCGTAATTCGTGAAATATCTCGAGAAAGTTAACTTTCATACATAGTGCCATCATTTTTTCTGCCGTCCGTTCCACCTCCTCTGACACATCGCTTCACTCTCAAGGTAAGGTTTCACATTAGAGTACATATTACGTATTTTGCATGTGCTTTATTCTGTTTTATTATCATTTATTACAATAATAATGTGTAGATTTAAGAATTTTTTCTGGTTTTCCATTTTTTTATCTACTTCTACTATTTCATATCTCTGTGTATCAGTATCTATAGAGACGGGAGAACAGAGATTAACAAGATTGGATGGCATTTAAAATAAAGACCAGGTTCCTCTGCAACTGATTACTCTTCATACACATGAATTATTAATTCTTTAATCCTTTCCTTCGTCATTCAATGAAAAAGAACATAATCAAACGTTTAGGTTTTACCTCTGATGCATGTCCAGCAATCGTGTTTGGTGTTGTGCTTCTTCAACTCCTCCTCTGTGACTTCAATCAAACGACCCCTCAGCCCCGTCAGGTCCTGTCCACTCTTGGTCAGTCTGATCCAGTCCAGCAGACTGTGACCCGGTTTCAGAGCCACCTGTTAGCTCAAAACAAAACAATTTATTTATTGTTATATATTATTATTATTATAGATTTTAATTTTTCAAGTAGGTGTATTTCTTTTTTATGGCAGAAAAATAAATTACCATACAAGGACATATGCGGACAAAAAATAATGTTACATAAAGAGAAAGCAAAAGGATAGCCAAAGGTACAAATCATAATTTAGATTACATCTACATTAGTTCCACTTTCGAAAAGAAATTTACATCACATCTGAACATTTTAGAGTGAATACAATCGTAGAACAAATGGACAACTTCCCTCCTCTCTCTTACAAAAAAAACCAACACATTGAATATCAATGTCATTATAAAATCTAGCAATAACCTGTTTAACTTTAAAAATTCAATGAATAATCTTGAAAGAAACCTCTTTTAGTTTGCGAGTAATACAAAATGTCTAGACAGCTTAAATGTTTCATTCCAATTGAGAAAACACCTCTGTAATGATGACAGGTTTCAATTACGTTCGTACACTATATTTTAACACGTTTACAATGAAACAAAATTGTTGACGTTGGTTACCATTGCATTACAAAATTAACGTAGCCTAACTTTTATTTTAAAGATATTTTTAAGATTTTATAGATAGGAATAACATAGCAAAATATTGAATTATACTAACAACAACAGCTACTACTAATAATACTATAGTTAAATAAAATAAAATGAACACCTTATTTCTGGACTGTCCTGTTGGGGCCACTCTCTGTTGTGATCCAGCAGCTGGAAAAGCCTGAGATGGAATGTTCAACATCTCCGATACTTTAAAACAGCTCAAATTCTTGATAAACCCTGATATCAGAATACAATCTGAATTTAAAATCAGGCAAAAGATCTTTTAAAACAAACAGTCCACTTAAGAGGAAGAGTTACGACAGGGTTATGAAATGTGACTTCCTCATTTTGGCAGGTAATGTTTAGGTTAAATAGTTTGAACCAAGAAACACAGAAACATAAATCTATTACGAACATTAGCTATTATTAAAATGCACACGTAATATAAATAAACATTTAAAGATACAACAATGGAGAATTTTAGTTCTCTCTAGACATTTGAAAGTGCTGTGTCGCATGATTGTGACGTCACAACAATGCGACATGTGATTTCAAAATATCAGCGTTTAAAACAAGGGATAGTTTGAAAAACTGATTATTTAAAAACTATTGGAAATTGTGCCATTTATTAGAGGTTTAGTATGAAATAGACATTAAGGCATTTTTTTCGAGGGAATTACGCAATTTAACGTGACATATCCTATGCCGATTCGTTGGAAAATAATAGACATAATAAGATATTAAATCTCTCTACAAGAACGATTACTATGTTTTATTATATTGCTTGTTATATATGTACTGTATTTAAACTCACCTGACAAAACCCCAGAGATTATAGAAAATCCCATTGAAATGTTACTCCTGTTTTCAGACATATAATAACCCTCCTCCTGTTCTTCGTCAAGGTCTTCATCCTTTTCGTTTAGCATATAGTATCAGTATTCTTAAGGAAAATAATATCAGAAACCACAAGGAATAAAACGCTCATGCACATACAAATCTTTCGTAATCTCTTTAATCCCTTTTGGAGGAAATGCGTAAATGTGTTGTACTTTTTTCAAAGTAAAAGTTTTGTATTTGACTTTTTTTGACTCGAAACATGGGTTATTCTTTAAAACTATATGCCCTCCAAAAAAAATGTCAATACTACAATAGCTACCTCTGAATCTGAATATAATATTGTTATTTGAACAGAAGAGGGCAGCATAACCATGCAATCTGTTTGCTGACTCAAGACTTCAGTAATGTCAACCCTTTATTACTCTTATTTAATCACTCTGATAAATTTATATTCAATATATCTTTTGTTTTTCAGTGTCTCTGCCTACAACCCGTTGACTTGCTAATATTTGCGATTATCAATAAATGTCAGTGAACAACGTCACAATGGCTCACTTTTACCCTATAAAAACTGAGCAGGGCCATGTGATTGACAGCTAAAATTGAAGGCTTTTTTAGGTGAAATAAACTTAAAACAAAAAACAAAATTAAAACTGTATAAATATTTTTTTTTTAAATATTATAATTTATATCGTTTGTGTACGTAATGCAATTCCTGAGGGAATCATTTTTAAAGTTCAAAGTGTTGTAGCCGTTCATTTGGGGGAGATTGCTGTGGTTTGGCTTTACTCTGCCGGCCTTGAGAGACACACTTGATTCAAAGAAAGAATTCCCAAAAGTTAATTCTCAAGCAAAAGAGCATTTTCACCCTCTCTGATTTTTATGGCGGCTGCCATATCACGCTCGCAATTGCCTCATATTACCCTAATGGCAGTTGTCACGTGTCACAATCGTACATTTTTTTTTGTCAATGTATTGAATGTTGGGCTGCCGAAAGACAGTTTTTTATTTTTATTTATTTATATATAATTTTTTGCATATGCAATGTGACAAATGTGATCAGGGATGTTGTTTACGAATTTAAAATAAAACACAAATTAAATCCCAATTTCAGTGGCGCAGTGGGTAGCACTGTGGCCTTCCAATTTAAAGGTTGTCAGTTCAAGGCTGGTGACCTTCCTGGAAGGAGTTTGCATGTTCTCCCGGTGCTTGTGTGGGTTTCCTCTGGGTACTCCAGTTTCCCCCACAATCCCTAAACCTTGTGGTTAGGTCAATTGAATAATCTAAATTCCCCTTAGGTGTGAATGTGTGAGTGAATGTTGCCCTGCGATAGACTGGAGTCCTGTACAGGGGTGTACCCCCGCCTCACGCCTAAAGTGTGCTTGATATAGACACCGGCAAACCCCCGTGACCTCGAAAAGGGGGCTGGGAAAGGAATGCACGTCCACAGTTACCAAACGCTAGGCACCTTTTTTAGCAGCAGGGGGCAGCAAATACCTACTCCATGGCTTTTCTGACGCACTCTTCTGACAAACAATAGAATTTGAACTCTACGGGATACATTTGGTTTAGTAGTGGTGGTAGTAGTAGGTCTAAGTATTCCTAATATTTAAAATCTGTATCTCAACAGGTCGACAGCATGTTGATTTCCTCCCGAGACAATGAAATGCTGTGCTCTCCAGCACAGTGCTATATTTGCTATAGAATACGCAGAAGAGGATTTAAGAGCTTCTTCGTGGCTCTTTTCAAGCTGAGTGAAGTGCTTGAGCATTGTAACACAGGTAAGAAGAGTGGAAACCAAAGTCAGGTCAAGTGTTTGTGCTGGAGTGAGAGCTTAGCCGAGATCAGACACGAAGCCTTGCTAAATTATCCCAACACACCATCCATCAGCACCACTCAACTCAACCTGGTGCCCAGAAAACTTTCATGGCTTTTCCTTTTCCAATAACGACTTGTTATTTTTTTATTTTTTTCAAATACTTCATCACTCTTATATTATTGACTCATCCACAAGCCCCATCCGCTCTTATTCTTTCACTCTCTGTCTTGATCCTTCTTTTTTTGTCTGTCTGACACACACACACACACACGCACACACATCAGATCTAAGCGTAACAGCACTGGGTAGATAATTACAATTTCAAAATCATTTGCCAGATCATTACCACCTAATCCCCTGTTTCATCTTATGAGTCACGCGTCTCATTTGGCATGGTGCTGGACAGCTCACAGGCTTTTCCCCTCTTTTTCCCTTTCTTTTTTCAGGTTTTTTTTCTTCTGATAAACAGCATCATGTCTCTCATTTGTGACCAGAGATGGCCACAAGGGGAAAAGAGACAGCTGCAAAATATAAAATGTACGGGGTTTTTTTTTTCAAAAGAAACAAAAGATATCATTTAAAATTTCTATAGTATTTACACACGTATATAATAAACAAAAAATTATTGAAATTGTCCCACATTTAAAAAAAAAACATGTCTAAAGTTCTTTATTTTCAATTATTTGAATCTGTTAAAGCATATTTAGAATTGAAAACTGTGACATGAATTGCTATTCATTTGAGTGTGGATTACATTTCTTTTTAATGCCTGAATATCCCTGAGATACGATTTGAAAAAAGGTGAGGGAAAGAATTATTTACCCCCCCCCCCCATTTTCCTTCAAAGAAATGATCTCTATTGTGTTTATTTTAACAGTGAGAAACAGAATGACCAGAAAAAAAAGTTATTTATGTATTTTACATTTATTTAGTTGATTTAAGTGATTTCTTGAATCTGTCGCAACTCAAACCTTCAGCTCCCTCTATGGGATTATGATCTGCAGAACTTTCTTCCTGAGTAATGTCTGTGTGTTTGGGGTCATTGGCATTCTGGAATACCCCTCTATAACCCCTCTATACAATGCCCTGGCTATTTCTCTCTAGCAAGATATGGATGTACATGGCCCTGTCCATTGAAAATCTGGGGTGGTACCTCCAACACCATGTTTACGCCACCCTGTTTGATGATAGTTAAATAGGTTTAGTTAAAACAGCTTGACTTTGGTCCGGCCACACGGCTTTCACCCAGTTCTCTGGAACTTTTAGATGCTCATCTGCAAATACAATGTGTACATGTGCTTTCTTGAGCAGGAAGACTTTGATGGACTTCATTGTGTGGTTGGCTGGTTTCTTGGCTAGTTCTCCATGAGGCATCTGACATATAGCTCTAATCACATATGATATAATTTATTTATTTATTTTATTAATGTATTATTTTAAAGTACAAAAATAAATTACCTTCTCACCAAACTGCTTGGGGAAGGTTTTGTAGCTCATTCCTGCCTTCTGCAGCTCTACAATCATGTCCCTGACATCCTTGGATAGCTTTGATTACATTGCACACAGATGTTGGAATCTTGTTGCAAATCTGGACAGGTCTTTTTATAGAGAGAACAAGAGGATACTCCCCTTAAAAGAGGCTTCTAAACTAAGCAAATATTTTGTAGACCTATAAAACACACACTGAACAGGGGGTCAATTATTGATGTCACTCATATAAGTGCAAATGAAGTTTTTACTAGGGCTGTCAAAATTACAGTGTTGACGTATGCAATTAAATAGAATTATTTAGCGTGTTAAAAAAAATTAACACATCGCTATTCCAATTTTATTTGTTTTCATGATCACTTTGTGCCTTTCCCGTCTGATTGTATTTACCGGTAGTTTAGTTTCCTTCTCCTTTGGAGAAGTCTTTTCTGTTATTCAGGTTTTACAAGAGTCTTTTCTGTTTCCTTTTGTGTTTATTTTACTTGTTTTTGTGATCAATAAACTATGATTGATAAACTATAAAACATATGCCAAAAGTTAATTTGAAGGATATTGATGGTTTATTGCAGGTATGTTGTTTACATGGGAAAATCTGTGTTACAAGTTAAACAAAAATGTCAATAAAAATGAGGTTTTGAATTTTAATAGTTTCTTTGTCTTAAGTTTACATTAATTATTTACATTTTATATTTAAATACCCAAAGAGTTTAAGTCTTTTAATTGGGATTAATTCCAAAAACTGTGTGATTATTAATTGGTTCTTTGTTAATAAATTGATAGCACTAGTTATAGCTGTAAATATAGAACTTGCAAAAAGAGACACTTTAAATTTTATTCAATTTATGGACTGATAATTTCATAATATTTATGGGAAGCAACATTGTTGTGAAGAAATAGATTGCTGGATCTTTTATAAATCATGTTGTGTGCTAACACTACTGCATGTTCAAATTTCCAAGAAGAATACATAAACAAATCACGTTGTCATAAAATGTTTAAATTATTTAAAACATTATTTAAAACTTTTTGTTATCTACAGAGCAAAATTCAAAGTGTTGAATCAACACTGTGTGGACCTGTATATACACTGCCCTAGTGTTTAATGTAACTCTATGGGAGTTGAAATAGAGTAAATAGTAGTAAATGTTAACAGAATTAATTCATACAGTGCTTCTTTTAACATTAGGGCAGTATTTGTCTAGATCCACACTATTAACACCAGGGAATTTTCATGTGTTTGTTAAGAAAGCTGTATCTTCTAAAATTACTCGTTCCAATTTCCAAGTTACGTCAAGCAAAGAACTAGCCTCGAATAGAAAATGATATATAAACTAATATATGAATACACAGATAATAAAAATAAATATATTTAAATGTATTCATGTTTCCAAATAGAATACTGCGTTTTGCATCAATATAATCAATATATTACATTAGATTTGGCATCACATCTATACATCAAATATATCATCTTAAATTTGTACGTTTTTTTTTTATGGAACAAATAGCATATTGTTTAAAGGATTAAATGTAGGTTTTACTGCAGCTGTTTCTCCAATTCACTGTCGCTGTCTCCATGGAAACAGCTTTGAGCAAATCAAATTTAAATAGACGGTACTTCCTCTGTCTGAATATTTCTCGGAGTCTTCTCTTTGTCTGCCTCATTTCCTTCTCACATCTCCATTGTTTTGACTAAATATGTCAGTTTTAATATAAACCGAGGCTGATATTTGCAAACCACCATCACCGATGATTGTGTGTGTAAATGTGAAAACGCTTTAGTCATTTAACACCTCGATTGCTTTTAGCTCATGTGGGGAAACTACGACAGCCTTCAAAACATGGATGTGGGAATACATGAGATGCAACATACATTTAAACAGGATTTTAAAGAGACAAAAGTTCAGTCAAATGTATTTAAAGCTTTAATTGAGGAATTGTGATGAAATGCATAGAACAAAAATATCTAAGCTTTACTTAAAAGTTTTCACATAAACTCATTTTCTATTCACTAGAAAAATGCTGTCAAAACTTTTATTATAAAAAAATAAAATATAATTTTCTGCGATGGACTGGCAACCTGTCCAAAGTGTACCCCCACCTCTCCACGTGACCCCAAAAGGGAATAAGCAGGTTGGGAAATGAATGAATGAATGAAAATATAATTTTTACTAGACTAAACGGAAAAAATGGAATAAATACAGAAAAAATTGTATTCATAAAAATCAAAAATCCTTATTTTTCTGTATTGTCCTCTTTATTTGTTTTGGACTAATTTGTATTCACCTTTTTATGAATGTTTTGAATTGTTTAATTTTTTACGAGGTAAGAAAAATGTGTGTGTGTGAGAGAGAGAGAGAGAGAGAGACTCTCAGAGGTCAGGACTCAATAAATCACGTTTGACTCCTGACCTGTGGTTCAGGGAGCAATGACAGATCAATGATCATCAATGCTTCTGAATAACATTCTGAATTTGATGGAACTAGCAAAACATATTTAAACTAGATTAACACACAAGCTGTTCCCCCATTGAGTGATCAACATTTTTTATGTACTGATAGACTCAAATAAATTCTAATCTCTTTCCACATTTTTCTGACGAAGGTACAGGGACAGAAATTGCCTTATTTGCATTAATCAAATAAATAGGATTATGTAAACCTGAATAATATTAGATTATATTGCACTTTCTCCATTCTAACAGCTAGATCCTCTTTGTTGCCATGTCTTGACTGAACCTGATAGCTGGATGCACAGTGATTGTGAGCATGAGCAGACCTGTGGCTCGCCAAATCACTGCACATGAATACATGCAGGGAGTTGTCTTCGACTAAAGTGATAAAGCGGCATGTATTCTCGAGATCAGCTGCATGATATTGAACTTAAATAAAGTTTTACTGAAAAAAATGCTTCAACAAAAAGATACATGTTTTCCATTAGTGGCTGGCTTCAACTGAGAGAGCTTCTCAAAAAAAAAAACAATGGGATTACATTTACATTTATGCATTTAGGTTTAAATCTACAACATTTTGCATTGCTCTATTATGCCATAGCTTATACAAATGAAAGAAAAATAATTTAAATTAAATATAAATAAAAAGTAAATAACTAGATAAGCTCCTGAAATCTGTTAGCTTCTGTTTATTGCATTCATTAAATGTTCTTAATTATTTTTTTATTGTTTTTTTAAGAAAAAAATGACAAAATATAAAAAAAAATGATTTATTTGAAATTATTTAAAGGTGCAAATGCTACTATTTTTAGTTCTTCTTGTATTTTTTTTTAAATCTTTTTACTCTGCTATTATTCCATTGCCAGCGTCCTTTTTACCAAATTTTGGCCCAGTTAAACTATGTGTTGCAAAGTACTCTGCTAAACCGCTACAGCACCAAAATGATGACCACACCTCTCCAATGGCATTTACTGTAGCCATTTGTAAACAGAAACATGTTTTTTTCCCTGCTAACATTATCTTTGCTCATTGCAAAACTGTGAGCCACACTTTGTGGATTTCTAGGCTGATAGAGATCTCATATTATGTTGCTCTAGTTTGATCTGGACATAAGTTGCTTAAATATTTTCTACTTGAAAAAACAGCCTGCTGGGGAAACCTCTTAAAAAGATTAGAACATGAAAGGAAATTCAAAGATGAATTATATTTAAACTAAATAAAAGTATAGCTCTGGTCATATCAAGACTTGGTTACTGCAATGCTCTAGAACCCTTCAAATCACACAGAACTCAGTGGCCTGACGAAACTTCATTGCTGCTCGTATCAAGATCAAAACACTTGGGCACAGAACAGTCACAGAGCAGCTCCATCATACCTTCACAAGCATCACCAGGCCTACATCCCCTCCAGATGCCTGCATTCAGGAAATGAACAGCTTCTGATGGTTCCATTTTAGAAAGAATATCTCACCAGAACTTTCTCCTTCTCCATCCCAATTTGGAAAACAATGAAAATCAGGTTTTTTACACTAGTTTGCATAAAAACAAGAATATGATTTAATAAATTTTTTTACTTTAAATTTTCAAAGAACATTTTTTTAAATGCCATGTACGCTGACCCAGTTGGCTGCAGATGCATCATTTAAAACAAAAAGAGATGGACAAAATATTCTCGTAGACTGCAGCATTGAGGAAACTTTCAGTTCAATCACTTAAAATATTATCCTGTCTACCAAATTATTTTGCAAATGCTATTTCGCAAAGATTTTTGTTTTCAACTCATTCATGGAATTGTGTCTCATGGCTTGATTATTGAAAACAATCTCGGACACTAGTGATACTTATACTGCTAGGTGAGCTCAATTAAAGGTGATGTTCCACATTATTAAATGGAGCACCATTTTCAAGCAATATGGGCAAGAAAAAGTCAGATGTCACTGCTGCTGAAAAGTGTGTAATAGTTCAATGGCTTGGACGACGTATGAAAACATTAGATATTTCACAAAAACGTGATAATCAGATTTATGGTTGATTCAAAGCACAGATAAAGAAACATTGAGATTTCTGCCAGATACATGCATCAGATCAGGAGAGCAGCTGATAACTGGCCACTGCATGGCAGCAAACAGAAGGTATAGAGTCCTCCAGAGTCTTCCAGCTGTGAATAAACCTTCTGTTTGACAGTGAGTATTTTTCTGCAATTGGGCAGAAAAATACACAAAGACTGTTAATTGATTAGTGCCGTGCAACCCCAGATGGATAGAGCAGTGGGTGGTTGGTTGACCACCACTCTGTTCCATCAAGGGTGAGACTTCAGTGAGTTTATACTTTGAGCTGGAATCATTGAAAGAGAGCTGGTAATTCCTGTTAGGGTGCCCGAAGTTGTGGTCACCTCTGCAAAAGCATGTGGGGTTTCTGACTGACCACTTCCTGGTATGCTTCTTGCAATTCATGCAGGACAATGCACCATCTCATGCTGCAAACCTCTGCATTAATGGCTGCTATGGAGATAAAAGGAGAGAAAGTCATGGTGTGGCCTCCATCCTCCCCTGACCTCATTCAGTCATTAATTTTCCAACCCGCTTTTTTCCCTTTTTGGGGTCACCCGGTGCCTATCTCCAGCACACATTGGGCGAGAGGCAGGGGTACACCCTGGACAGGTCACCAGTCCATTGCCGGTACACCTAAGTGGAATTTAGATTATTCAATTAACCTAACCGCATGCTTTTGGGATTGCGCCACCATGCCACTCTGACCTCAATCCAATCTATGCAAAAGATCTATGAGGGTGGGTCACAGTTTACATCCAAACAGCAGCTCTGGGGTGCTACTGTAACATCTTGCAAACAAATTCAAGAAGAACTGTCCAAACTCACAAGTTCAATGGATGCAAGGCTTGTGATGCTGCTGTTGTTAATTGTTGAATGACTAGGAGGGTGCCTTATCAAAAATAAAAAAATAAAAATCCCATCTTGAACTTGTAAAATATTTTATGTCTTGAAGAGCATGCCCTTTAAAATCCAAAAGGATGGTGTGTGCTCATCCAGAAACATTTCTTTAAAGGTAAAACTAGCACAACGTTGTTCCAGTTGTTTTCCCCATAATGCTGCTAAGATATGTTTAAAGTGGAACGTGTTTACCTCTGGTGTCAGAATAGCAATCTGATGGCTGATTGTGTGTGGAGATTACAGTGAGGGGAGATGGATTGAATAAACAGTTATGTTAGGTTGTAATCCTGGTAAAGCAGGCTTCAGTTTGATCGCTCTGCGGAGATGAGAGCTGTCACTCAATCCCATAATCCCCTACTCTCCTGTGCCCACCGCTGGGACAAGCATTAATGCCGCTAATTTCCTTTGTCTGTGTGTGTGTTGAGAATTTTGCACAGTAAAGCTCCCAATCGATCAAAGGAGACGGGGAAACTGAACATGACCAGGTTATGAGGAAACAACAAAATCTGGAGAAAAAAGGGGGAAGTGCAGGTTGCTGGGGTGTCAGAAAGTCATTTATTCACTTTATTTACCTGCTTCTTCCTTTTCATGGTCTTGGGGTTTCCAGAGCACTTTAAGTGAAAGGTGGGGGTACACCCTAGACAGGTCATTAGTCCATCACAGGTCAAACCAGACATTTACTCTTAACCCTTAGAAATCATGTTTTACTACAGTGGTACCCCGAGATACGAAAGTAATCTGTTCCAGGGTGGTGTTCTTATGTCGAACATTTCTTATCTCGAAGCAAGTTTTACATGTAAAAAGCCTAATCCGTGCAACGGCTCTCAGAAACAGTATAAGTAAATGAAAAAATGGATAGGAGCTAAAGGATAGTTGTTCATATCTCAAATTTTTCTTTGCATATCGAAGCAAAAAAATTCCCTTCGAGACCTTTCCTATCTTGAACATTTCGTAAGCATTCGTATCTCGGGGTACCACTGTACTTAAAAATTTGCTCGAACAAATTACACGTAAAACTTGCTTAATATAACTGTATTTAGTACAACCCCAGCTTCTTTTTTAGTTACATTACACAATAAATCTCCAATAACCCTGAAATTGTACAAAACATACAATTCAGAGAATTAAAGTGTGTCATTTTATATGAAAATATTAATTCATAATTCCCCCAACAGCAAAGACAAGGCCAAAACAATCTGAAAATTGTATAAAAAAACAAGCGAACCAAAACTTTGAAAACATATTACAGGTCTCGTACTTCCAAGAGTTAACCCTTCATTTCACCACTAAAGGGCACTGATGAGCTATAATTTCACTATACATTCACTCAATTTCAAACTCGCTTATTCCCGGTGCCTATCTCCAGCTTACACTGTGCGAGAGGCAGGGGTACATTCTGGAGAGCTTGCCAGTCCATCGCAACACAACATTCAAACCTAAGGGGAATTTAGATTATTCATTTAACCTTACCGCATGTTTTTTTGGGATTGTGGAGTAAAGCATACAAGCACAGGGAGAATATGCGAACACAGACGAGCCTCGAATTGACAACCTTCTATATGGGAGGGCCACAGTGCTACCCACTGCGCCACCATGCTGCCCAACTTTTTTATACAGAACTTTGTTATACAAAACTCCTCAAATCTCTTCATGCCGAAACATGGCGCTTGGTGACAATATTATTAATTTATTGTAAAATTTTGGCGCATTTTAATAAATATAGTTTATATGTTTCTTAAACTGCATTCTTCCACCTCAGAAACATCTTACAGGTGCGGAATATGCTTTCCTTAGCAGATGCGTAAAAGTTAGCCCATGCTTTCATGAAGGTTTTTTATCTTTTCAATGACATTTTTTATCTTCTCTGTTGGTAAAGCAGCCCATTCTTCTTGGCAAAACGACTCCCACTCTTTGAAATTCAAAATTCTCGTGCTGTCTTAAATTCGAGTGGTTCAATGATATTGAGTTCAGGAGACTTGAGATTGACCACTCAAGAACTTTCACTTTGTTCTGATGTAACTAATGACAAGTGGACTGGGTCTGTGTTTTCGATTGTTGTTGTGTTGGAATGTCCTTTAACATCCCATGCACAGCTTCTGGGCTGATGAGTGCACATTTACATCCAGTATTCTTTGATAACATGCTTCTTTAGAGCGTATGCATCCCCAAAACATCAGTGACCCACCTCCGTGTATCACAGTGGGAATGGTGTTCTATTCATGTTGACTTCTCTCCAAATGTAAAAGTTCAATCGCTCTACATAACTTGAAGTTTGGAGGCTTGTTTAAGTAATGACTTTCCGCTGGCAACTCGACCATGCAATCCATTTTTCTTCCAAGTGTCTCCTTATTGTGCTCCTTGATTGTCTTCTTATTATCCTGTGAGGATGCATGTCTACATGGGGATTGATGATGAAAGTCAGATATATGTGACATGAACGTTCAAATAGAGGTCGCATTTAAAAAAAAACAGATTTGTAATTGATCTAGGGCCAGGAATGAATGGAGCCTGGGTCGCATTTAAAAAAAAATACAGAAATACAGGTCACACATGGGCAAAAAATCGGATATTTGATGCAGTGTGAATGTATATTATGTTGACGACTAGACGTAACTAATGCTGGACATTCAGTATTTTAAAACCTCATATATTTTTCAAAGGTGCTTATAAAAGGATCTTATAATTCTTAATGAATCTAAATAATCTTTCATATAAAAAAAAATGCCTCAAATGGAAAGTTTCTGTGTGCAATTCGCAAAAAAAAAGATTCTTTAGTTTCCAGTGAACACAACAGTGAAAAAAATAGGTATTTTTTTACCTATAAAAAGGTTTACTAAAAAGCTTACACAATTTGTGAGATGCAGAACAACCAAAAAGATGCTGGAATGCTAACTGACACCATCTGTCAAGCAAGGTGGGGGTAACGTGATGGTCTTGGTTTGCTTTGGTGCTTCTAAGGTGAGAGAGTTGTTCAGGGTAAAAGGGATTTTTAATACAGAAGGCCATCACTCCATTTTGCAAAGGCATACCAAACTCTGTGGACAGCGCTTGATTGGAGCTAATTTCATCCTACAACGGGACAATGACCCAAAACACAGCTTCAAATTGTGCAAGGACTGTTTAGAGAAGAAGCAGCAGCTAGTCTTCTATCTGTAATGGAGAGGCCAGCGCAGCACCAGATCTAAACCCCATTGAGCTGATGTGGGAGCAGCTTGACCAAAGAAGTGCCCACCCAGCCAATCCACATGTGGGAGGTGCTTCTAGAAGCGTGGGGTGATCTTTAAAAAAGAATAACAGCTAGAATGCCAAAGATCTGCAATGCTGTAGTTGCTGCAAATGGAGGATTTTTTGATGAAAGCACAGTTTGAATGAAACAATTATTATTATTTAAAATAAATATTACTTCTAACCTTGTCAACTTTTTCAGCAGCAATTGGGGTAATGTATCGGCTGGTTTTGAGATCTTTAAACCCACTGATGCTAAAATCTTATTTTCTTCAGCTGTGTTATAAGCAAAGAAGGTTAAACAAGGTAAAAATTCAAAATTCAATTGTTTACTCTTTAGCTGGCCGTTGTCCTAATTTTTCCTGGTTGCCATGTTCACTAAATGAAAAATATCTTTGTGACCATGTTGGGTAAGTAAGTATTGATTGTCATTAAATATTGCACAAAATAATTAGCAAAACAAAATGACCTTCCTGTATAATTCAAGTCTTGTAATAATCAGATGAGTCCTGCATTGCTTATTACTACGAGTGGAACGTGCACATTTGCTAAAAGCCCTAATCAAGAGCGCAAGGGCTAATAATCAGCCATGCTAATGTAATTATTCCCTGTCTCATCCTCTCTCTCACTTCACACAATGAGAAATATTGAGGGATGTTTTCTTCTGGGCAGTGCAAATGAAGCTCTGCTAAACTGTAATTCTTTGGCTACTTAATTAGCATGTGAACAAAAAGCAAGGGATGGATGTGGGCTGGGTCTTGAGGCATGCATGTGGTGGGATGAAGTCACACATATGGTTTTGGAGAGGTTGAGATGGACACGCCAGTCACGATTACTGTAGGTGACTGGGCCAAAGGGTCACTGAGCTTGCGTGGCAAGGACTGCATGCGACTCTCATCCTCCGGAAGATGTCTCCATTGAAGATGAATGGGATTGCGTCGCCCTGTCACTGCTCGTCTCTTTTGGAGTGCCCGTCGCTTTAGCCTCATCTGTATCTGCCTGTCTGTGCCCCCTCACCAATCCAGGCGTGACAACCACTTTTTGAAGGAAAACTATTTGTATAGCTCTGTTTGGTGACGCTCTCTGGTGCCAGTGACCCCATTACAAGATATGACCTTTTTTTTGGTTGCAACCCACCACGGGAGAAGCTCTGCAAGATTTCTGTATAACTTAAAGGTGTCTAAATTGTTTAAGAAGTTAATGGCCAAGCAATTAGGAATAACTGTGATAGAAATGTCTGCAAGTTTATTTTGCTACGCATTCTCCTGCTCTAGTTGAGAACACTGGAGAAGTCTTTTCCTTTCAATTAATTAAGTCATTAATCATTCGGTGCACCCACTCTGTCGAAATTATTCCCAGTGGTCTACTTTTAAAACAAGTGCGCCCGAGCAAAACCACAAAAGCAAGAGAGCACTCGTCTTCCCAGACTCTTGGGGGTGAAATGTACATCATTTGCATTTAATTGCAATAAATGCATGCAGCTGGAAAAGTTTGGCTGTGTTAGTTCACTTCCAGACCAGCATGATTTTACAGTTTCATTCACTTATCCTACATTGGCCCCATTTCTCAGTACAACGTTTTTAGTCAGGAATTTGCAGCAGTATATCCAAGAACATGTTATAAATACATTATTTAACAGCGAAGTTGGAATAAGCCCAACTCAAAGCAAGAAAAACTGATTCCACTTTTGATTATTAAGGAATCAATATTGTAATTCCTCAAAGTGCTTTCACATAAATATTTTCGAAGAGTGGCAAGTGTATAGAAAAACTTGATGCGGAGTTGTATTCCTTTTTTGTTGTTTATTTTATCTTATTTTAATTTCAGTTGATTTTCTTAAGCTCACAGGCGAACCAAACGTGGAAAACAATTTATTTAAAGGATTATTTAAAAATCCATTCACAGTCATTAAGAGTCTATAATGGCCATTTGAAATGAAAGGAGACCAAACTTGTCTTCAAAATGAAATACTTTCAAACATCATAGAGAAACGTGTTTTGTTATATTAATCATAGACACAACTCAATCACAGACTAGTCCTTAGCAACCAAACTCTCAACCCTAACAACCAAATTCTAACAACAATATCTCAACTTTGGAATATAATTGAGACATGGGGGTTGGTTTACAGAACTATGAGTCACAAAGGAAACTTCACTGACCCATCCATTGCAAACAGAATGGTTACCATAGCAACCAATACTACATATGTCTATCTCAGTATTGGAAAATCATAGATTAATGGGGGTTGCTTTATTTTACTCACGGGAAACATTGCATTATGTAACTTACCCCTCCATAGAAATCAGACTGGTTACCATAGCAACCGACATGGCATATCTCTATCTTGTAATCATAGAGACAAGGTTTTCTTTTTATTATTTTACTCATAATGACATTTTATTCTCACTGACTCCTCAATAGCAACCACACTGTTTTCTATAGCAACCAAACTCTTTATCTCATCTTATAAAAATGATAGCAACATGGGGGATGTTTTTTTTTTACTTATTGTGGCAGTGACTCCATTTAAAAATTGTTTTTAACCACACTAGGACAAGCCAACATTAAAGTTTGCATGCAAACCATGCAAAAAATCCACACAAAACAAGAGAAAGTACAATCCTTGCAAAGTGCCTGAAGTGTACCCCTGCTTTTTGAAAAAATGCGAGCTGAGGTATAGGCACCGGCAGCTGATCATGGCCTTTATTAGTCTTAACTGGTTCTTAGTTTTAAAAACAATTGCCTTGGCCAATAAAATCTTAAATCCTTTTGGGTGTCAATGGGTATTTGGAAGAGTCAACTACATTTTTCAAAAACAAAAACAAACAAAAAAAAAACAGACAATAATTTATTAAAATTTATTACATACAAAAGCTCCCTTTTTGAAGTATTTCTATATTTAATTAAGATGGCTCCCTTCATTCCAAGTGCTTCTCTCTCTCTCTCTCTCTCTCTCTCTCTCTCTCTCTCTCTCTGTGCAAACAATTTCTTATCACCTACCTCAACCTATCTCTGGGACAAATATGCTATCATGATAGCTCTCACCTATCTCTGTGGTAAATACAGATGCTTCTAGCATGAACAAGCAGTTAAGACATTGTGAGCACAGCTGAAAGTGCTTAGCATCTTGCTCGCTCGCCACACAAGCTAGCTATTGTTTGCTATCACTGCCCTTGGCTATTTTCATCATGATAATTTGAGCTCATTTCACTAAACAGAAGGCTCTGACAAACACTGAATAGCAAACTCCACCAAAAACCTCTTCTAAATTTCTTTTTAGCTTGCTAGCAATACCTGCTGGAACATCACAGCATGCATTGCAAGTACCAGTATATTTAAATAGAGACGGGGTGTTATGGAAAAAACGGGACCACACAATGTGAAAGAGCTAATCTCAGAGCCATTGAAAGTGTAATTACAAATGTAGAGACAGAGTTCAGTCGCATTAGCATGATTGCCAATTTGTAGCGCATGGTAATTGCAAGATCTGACAAAACAATCCTTGCTTTTTGAGCCAACGAGCCATTTCCAAGGAGGATTGAAACAGACTTATGAGTATGTCAGACAGGGCCGTCTGCCACCCGCTATCATCCCCTGGATACAAAATATTTGTATCGTTTTTTAAACTATACATAAATAATACAGAGGTCATGCTTGAACTGCTTGCAGTGGCATGAATTTTCTAACTGTATCTATACAGAAATGATAAAGAGGCCAATACTGAAAACAATAACAATAGATGGGCAACAAAAGACGAATCTTCATGCAAAAAGATGGTAAATAAAAATTCTGTTTGGAATTTTGACCATAATTTAATTTTTATGTGATTACACTTTAAAATATGCAGTCTATGCTCTTAAATAAAAAATAAATAACTTTTTTAACATTTTCAAATGCTCAAATTCTCTGTTATTAAATTCTAAGTTCAGTCATTCAGGTACAGCAGTCTCACTTCCTCCTCCAAAATAAAACAAATAAAAATACAGAACATAATTTGTGCAAGAAAGAAAAACATTTAAAAACTTGAGGCAGTAATATAAAACAACACTATATTTTTCTCATTTGAGTTCTTTTTTGTTTGTTTTGTTTTTTATTCATTAAGCATACTTTTATTATGAAAGTTATCAGATTAGACCAATCACACAACCTCTGGCACAGTGGTTGAAAATGTAAATATAGGTTTCTAAAAAGGTTATTTCTTTTGCTATTTTTGGTTTAAACAAACATTTCAAGAGTTTGCATCGACATAATAATGAAAATCTAAATTTGAGAGAAATATTGTCTTTCAGTTACAGTTTACAGATCCCAAATTGGTGCTGTCAGTGGCATCTAGAGGTCAAAAGAAGGGATAACTCTTGGAAGTACAAGATCTGTGAAATGGATTGAGTTTTTCAAAGTTCTTGCACAAAAAGCAGTGTATAAGATTTAGGAGAGGTTCGGATGTTTTTATATACAATTTTCACATTGACCTTGTTTTTGCTTTTTGGGGGAATTTATTAATTTATATTTTGTTTTAACACTTGATTTCGGTTCCAAATTATTTTTTTGATTTTTGTGGTAAAAAATTATAACCTTTGTACTCAGAATTGTACTTTTACAATGTAATAAAAACTATTTTCAGAATTCGAAATATTTTCTAAATGAATGAAGCTGGTGTTGTACTAAAAATGCTCTCAAGCACTGCCACAAAACTATTTTAAAGGAAATTTATTAGAGCAAATTAAAAGGTGATTTAATATAACGCTCAAAAAGGCTCCAGACTTCTAAGGGTTAAACAATGCCAATATTGGTATTGCTGGTTCAATGATAATAATGCTGAAATGCATTTTTCACAAACAGGTGTTTTAAACCTCCCCGAAATCTTTCACCCAAATCTCCTTCCAGAGGGATCAGTCACTTTGTGAGTGTTGGCAGTCACAGTAGGACTCTTCCAGATGCTCTAACTAAACATGGCCTCTGGGTCAACAAATTGGATGACACGTCTCAAGTTAGTTCATCTTAAGTGACCCAAGTTGTAACGCCATCCATTAACTCCACTATGGGATAGTTTAGTGACAAAGTCTATTCATCACAGACAGGATGAAGAGATGAATTAACACAGGCTTCATCAGAAAGACACATGGATGGATGAAGTGATAAAGCCATGTGAGTGACACATAATCATAATAGCAATCATAACAAATAATGTTATGTTAACCCTTATGTGTTAATAGGGATGGTTATTTTGAGTGTAAATTTGGACTTTTTCTCTGTTTCATCAAATTGAAAGATTTTTGGTGACAAATCTTATTTTTACTCATATTTTAAGAAAGTGCTTTTCAAAAAGTCAAAAATGCACTTTGTGCAAATGTACTATCTTTGTGTGGTGTTTATGGCTGTTAACAGCCACAAAATTTAAATGCTGTAAAAATCTATCACTTTTCAATTTTTGGGCAAAATCTCTTTATCTTTTATCTTATTTTAAGTTTGAAAATAATAACAACAGTTTTTACCCTTCAATTGATGTCAATGATTTTGGCAACAATACACATATTTTCAATATGAAATATTATTGTGGCCTGGTTTTTTTTATTACAATGTTAAACATGTCAAACATTAGCAGCAATATTTGCATTTGTGATTTTTAGTTTTTGTGTAACACCAGATTTCCTTTTTTTCCTCCCTCATTTATTGTTATTAGACAGGGCACCCAATAATCATGCATTCTTGTAGGGAAGAGGTAAAATTTCAGACTTTTACTGCATGTTGATCACCATCCCAAAAATAAATGAGGGAGAAAAAAATGAATTTATATCCTTCTATCAAACTGTGCTAATTTAAGAATTGTTTGCTACCTCTTTTTTCCATTTTCTGCCATACAAACTCACACATAATTGGCACAGTGCCAGAGGTGAAATTGTAATTCAATAAAATATGTGTCAGTATGTTATAATAAACTCTGGACACAGCATATCTGTGCCCTGGGCTCTCACAAAGCCTTGAAATGCTGCTCAATATGCATAAACTAGTTAGCAAGCTCTTTAAGTAAACATCTCCACTATCTCCACACCTCTCACCAATCACAAACTATAGCCAATGCAAATAAGAACAAAATCCTTTAATTTATTTTCTACAGCTTAAAGTCTTATTCAAGTCTAGGTCAAGGAGCAGTGAGCGCTGGGGCATCACCCTAGTGATCTCTATTGACTGGCCACCATTGCTGCTGACCTGTATCATGTGAACCGACAACATTTGACAATAAAAATAAATGCTGCCCAAACATTCTTGCTGTGGATTTAAATCAAACAAAGGTAACTATGGGTTTGGTTTTTCTGATGTTATGGGCGTGATGTGTACACTGTATTTGGTTTCACCAAAGAGCTTTTTTGTTCTAACCTTTATATGCTCTCTATGCAATCAAAATATGTTATAGTAAATGGAATCACTTTAATTATAGAGGTATTGGAATTCTAATCATTGATTACGCATTTGGTCACTGGTAAGTCCTCTACACACAGATGCGAATTTTTGATCTGAAGTTTCATGCAAAAATGCGCCTCGATGGACCATGGGCAACCCACGGGAACACATTTTACAGAATGAGTAGTGTCAATGAAAAAAGTTTCGAAGCAAACGCCATCTACAGGATGGGAGCGTCATTGCATCAATTTTTCATTGGCCCAGAGGAAGAGCACTCTACTTAGAATCCATCTGCAGATTTGTGTAAACCTCAGTTCGGATCATTGTGTAGAGGCCTTTATATTTGTGCCCTCTGCAAGGAGAAGACTTCAGGAGGTCGAATCAGAACCTTTCCAATCTGCAGTTGGTAAAAGTATGCCTACTTAGTGGCAGAGAGAATTCTACTTGTCACCAATCATGAAAACAGATTTGGCAACTTTGTGTACATCTACAAAAATGGCTGAGTGTGTTCTTTGTGCGAGTTTATGCATCACTTTTGAGAATTGAAGCTCTGAGCTTTCATACAGCAAGTAAAATGTTCAATATGTGAGTTGTTGTTTTTTTTTTATACCATCTCAAATTTACTTGGTGTGTGCAATCTCACACTTCATAGAATTAAAGCTGAAAAATAATCTAGTCACATATCTCAAAATTGGTAAAAGAGAAGTATCTTCATTCATTCATTCATTCATTTTTCAACCTGCACGGCAGCATTCACTCACAAATTCACACCTAAGGGGAAATTAGATTATTCAATTAACCTAATCGTATGTTTTTGGGATTATGGGGGAAACCGGAGTACCCGGAGGAAACCCATGCAAGCACAGGGAGAATATGTAAACTCCATCCAGGAAGGTCACCAATAACCTTCTAACTGGAAGGCCAGCGTGCCACCTGAGAAGTATCTTATAAATGTTAAATGTTGTATTTCCTGTCGGCGCCTGGCGGGGCTATAAGTTATAGTTTCAAGCAATTCAACATCAGACAAAGCTTTGAGTTTTAAGGTGAACAGATACAACAACTAGGAGTTTGTTAAAGTATGAGATGTGCAAAACTGAAATTTTTTAGGTTTTTTTAGTTGCTCCAAATGACATTTTTGTAGGACATTGTCCGTTATAAGAGTATTCCAAATGTACATCAAACACAGTTTGAAATAACAGTATAAAGCAGCATAAAATGGGACATTCCATATTGCTACACTGTGGCGCTATAGTTGAGACAGTAGGTTGCTATGTAGATTTATTTAGACATGGACTCAAATGGCAAATAGGAACCTGATCGGACATTGCATGGGTGAGTTATTAATAAATTCCTGTTAATGTCAAAATTCAGACTTTTGACAGACGCTGTGCGCACATAGTTTAGTGAAGTCAAAAACACGTTTCCATTTATCTGTTTTTCTATGACCAGATAGAATCTATAAGATGAGTTCATTAAATTATGAATGACACAAGCAAACAGGTAATTTTTAGAGGTTTTTTTTTTTTTTGCAAAATAGATGACTTCCTGTCAATTTTGGAAATGCAATCCACTTATATTTGAGTCTTGGTACTCTACACTTGTGAACCGAATTTAATTTGCCTACGATAAACTGAAAGTTCACCATTTTAGCTCCACATACTTTCAAACCACAATCAGATCTAAATTTTTATCGAATCTAAAGACTTTCAAGCACATTTAGACCTTCGAAAATGCACCAAAAGCCATGTTTGTAGTAGTGTTTATAAGAACATACACTAAACTCCATCATATAACTGCTATTATTCTAGAAAAAACATGTTGTTATTGAGTACATTATACTCAATTAAATCCAACCCGACCTGAAATATTCTAAAGGTCTATTTCTCAAGATAATGTGCTGGGATTTCACCTCATGGAACATCTACAGCTTTATAAACTCCTATTCCATACCCTATGCTGAAGCTGTTCATTCAACAGCTCAATGTAGTTTCGATAAGAGATTTCCCACTCTATTGAAATCAGAACCCCAGCTATACCAAATATTCTGGAAAAGTGTTGGGTAAATAAATAAAATTGAACTTTGTAAGTTCACCACCAAGGCCTTGCAGTCTAAGCATAGAGTAATGGGTATGAACATACATGACATGCTGTCTGGGCACAGGTCATATCCATGTCATACCCCCTAGTGAGGATTTGGGGAGGAAGGTGAGACAAAGCTCAGACAAACTCCAATGGGACATGGAAAGACAGGCTTAAATACTAATGTGAGTTTGATGGCTTGATTGTGAACGCTGGGGGCATGCCCTGATTGCTCCTCCTGTAGCATGTTATACAAACATACCAACATAAGTCTAAACCAAATGAAGTGAGATATTGTTTTTGGATTTGGCTGAGATAACTAAATAAAAATATAAGGTTATAGCTAAATTAACATTTCTTGTGTGGAGATTGAATTTAGCAAATATGGATGGTTATCTGTAAAATGCAAACTTGAAAATGCGCTTGAAAAACTGAAATCAGTTTCTATCGGAACATTTCTGTTGAAAGATTCCAGCCCTCTTGCCTTTAAAGACATGAAGAAACGAGAGAATGACTGACGGACAATTAGATGGCACAGAGCCCATCTCCATCAAACATCCCCATCTGTCAGCAATGACATTTCACAACCCGCTCTCCTCTCTCCACCAGCCTTTTTCTTTCTTCCGTTCCTCTATCCAACTTAACAAATGTCAATACAAAACAAGTAGACAGATGAGACCAGAAATTACCCCCCCACCACACACACACCTCACCCCTCCAACAGAAGCAAAGGACAGAACTGCGGCTCAACTCGACAGCAAACACATGCCTGGCTAATCAGCTTAGTGTTTAAGAACAACACTCTCTTTTTTCTCTCTTCCTCAGCTTAACACCCCCCGCACGCCACACACACTAGTATGCTCTCATGCGCCCCATCACACACACTCTTACACACTCTTGCTGCACCTCACAGTGGGATTAATATCTAATTATGTCAGGTCACTCGTCCAGATGGACTCTCGCTCATCCCTTTGTGTCTCTCTCACCTCTCACTCAGGCCCTCTGACCTCCCACCGTGTTTCCATAGCAACACGTCTAGCCAGGACATAGTCATGATTTGAGATGTAGCTTGATTCTGACCTCAGGGTACAAAATAATCTTGATATTTCATGCCAAAATAAAGAAATGTGGTTTATAAAGTAAGGGATAATTGACATGCTTTGAAAATCCAGCACAAATAAGCATGTGACACCTGAGATGAAGGTTTGCATTTTTTTCTGGTCATTTTAGGCTATTTTAATGAATCTATAGTTAGTTTCCTATAAGGCTTATTTTTTAGCTCTCTGTAGAACTAGTCTCAGTGAAGAAGTAGAGTATTAAATATAGCACTGTTTAGGAGTGGATCCCACTCGTGAATCTTTCCCCCTCACCTACATCTCTCATTCACTCCCCCTTTTCTTTTAAAACCCTCCTGTCCTGATGTAATTAATGCAAACTGGTCCATGGGATAAATAACTAAATAAATAAATAAATTCACTGATTCCATCCAGAGGAGGAAACATCACAACAGGTGCAGGACAGGGCAACGTAAAAAAATACATGTAGCACTGTTTACGTACTAGATTAAATCAGTTTTGTAAACGATTTTTCTCAATTTTTTCTCCAACTTTCAAGTACTCAAGTTTTAAGGGAAAAAATATTAAAAGTTTGTCCACAGACAGAAAATTAAGCAACTATACATATCCAGCATGTCAAATACACACAATTTGTTTTAGAAAATGGCATTTTATCATTGCAGGCTTAGGTAGATATGTATCACAGCACTCGTAAAGTGCTCTCTGATTGGACATTTTTGGCATATTCACATCTGGATTTTCTCAGTGACATGTCTGAACTTTCTCAGAACAGATCCAAAACGATGGAAACACTGGTGGTAAAATATGACTGTATCCATGTGTGTTTCACTTTAGTTGTACCTCACTTTAGTTTTAAATGAAGTGAGTTATATTTATTTACTGCTTTAATGCAGATGCTTGAAAGAAAGAGGAGCCTAGTGTAGTTTATGAATTTAGTTATTTACTCATGATATTTTAAATATACAGTGGTACCCCGAGATATAAAGGCTTCTAGTTACGAAATGTTTGAGATACGAAAGGTCTCGCAGGAAATTTTTTGCTTCGAGATGCGAAGAAATAGTCGAGAAATGTAAATTTAAGGATTAAAGAAACGTTACTTGATTTTTCTCTGGTTTTCCATTTTTTTTCATCTACTGATACTGTTGTTTCTGAGAGCCGTTGCACAGATTAGGCGTTTTACATGTAAAACTTATGTACGTACGAACATCACCCTGGAACGGATTAGTTTCGTATCTCGGGCACCACTGTATTGGATTTTTTAATTATATTTTTGGTCTAATTGTAATAATATTTTAGAACACTAAAATAAAGTAAATGTGGGGACCCAAATAATGTGGGTACTCAAATATAAACATTTTCCATTGTCCTTTTATTGTGCTGTTTTTTTATTTATTTATATATTATTTATTTATTTATATTTATTTTTTGAAGAATAAAGTGTATTACAGAGTAAATGCCAGTACAGAATATGTTTACATAAAGAGCAGAAATATTTGAAAACAAGCAATACTTAGCAAAAATCATAATTTGCAAACATTATAGTAAGCAATCATATAAAAATATTAAAGTGTTTACATTTTTCATCATTTTACAGCTTTCTTATTTTTCACATTGGATATAGATTTCAAAATTGTTCTAGGAAAAGTTGGATTCTAATATGAGAAATAGATGTTTGCTATCACGGCTGAAAGTCTGATCCTGAAGTCACAAAACCTGCAATAAACGCGAGACTCAGCTAAAAAATGAGTACATTCCTCAAAGATGTATACCGTCTATTTTGATAATGATTAAAGTTGCATGTTGGTTATGTTGTCCAGATATGGACCGGAGTCCACCTATTGAGTACTTCGGACATGGAGAATAAGTTTTAGACGAATGGGTAAAAGAGCTCCTGAAGAGGAAACCCACACTTACAAATCAATTCAGATTGGGAGCTACATGAAGCTCCAACCGTAGAGAGTCTCTACTGTAGGTGTGCACAGTGTGCCTGTCACCTTATAGGGGAAATCAAGTTAAGCATTCATATTCCTCGCTGAGTTCTCAAGATCCCTCCACAAGCTGATCACCGGCCGTCACCTGGAACAGACAGTTAAAGCAATAAATTAATAAAACTGGAAGCTGGAGTTTCTTAAGCAGGAAGATCCCAGCCCTAGGCGCTAGTGGCAAGCTTTCAAAAAGCAAGACATTTGGGCCATCAGGTGGACATGCACCACAACAGGTCACTCTCGCCAAATACACCAGTCACAGCCGAGATCTAACTCCGCAGATAGCCACAACCGACTTAAATAGAACTAGGAGTTTCACAATCCATAGATATTGTCTATAGATTTTGTTATAGATTAACTACAGTTTGAAACAACATTAAAAGAGTTATGACAAATATTTTACAAAGTAATTCAGATTAAAATGTGAGAAAATTAACGATTGTCTTTTAGTTTAATTTTACAGACTCCAAATCAATCCAATCAGTGCCATCTAGTGGTGAAAAGAAGGGGTAACCCTTTAAAGTACAATACCTGTGATATGTTTTGTGTTTTTTAAAGTTCTGGCAAAAAAAGCAGAATGGGTGAAAAAGTGTTTAGAACCATGTATTAAGGTTTGGGAAAGTTTTGCATTCCAAGTTTGATACAGTTTTGCTTTTGGGGGGGAGTTCGAGAATTTTAGATTTTTGTTAAAAAACACAAAAATCTGTCTGTTCTCAACTATTGAGATTTCTGCAGTATAAAAATGACAAAATGTAATACCCAGAATTGTATTTTTATGTATATATAAAAGGAAGCTGGGGTTGTAATAAAAAATTCTAAAAATGCTCAAAAAGTCCCCTGACTTCTATGGGCTAAATCATAGCAGCAGAATTTTCATGCTTGGTGCATCAATAAGAATAATTTGAAGTTGCTCTGTAAGTGCACAACATTCCTACTATATATTGACAAAGGTGAACTCTTAGAAAAAGTATAATGTATAATATTAATCAACAGTTTGTAGCAAAGTCACCACAAAGAATCAAGATCTAAATTCATTTCACAAAAAAATTTCAAAGGCTTGCAAAATTATTATAAAGTCTTTTTTTAACAAAAAAAGAACATAAAGTTGATGCTAGTTATTATAAAGTCTTTTTTAACAAAAAAAAGAACATAAAGTTGATGCTAGTTATTATAAAGTCTTTTTTAACAAAAAAAGAACATAAAGTTGATGCTAGTTATTATAAAGTCTTTTTTAACAAAAAAAGAACATAAAGTTGATGAGTAAAGTTGATGAAAGTCAGTCAAACAAGTAACAAAATAAATGAGATTATAAAAAATAAACTATTGTTCGCAACAAGTTTATTTCAAGGGATCTGGCAACGCAGCTTCAACAAATCTTAAATCGTTTCCTCTCTTTTCCCCTGTGTCTTCGCTTTGTATTCAGAGCCCATCACACGCCTGGTTAACTCCCATGAATAGATGCTCTTGGCGACCATGGCCGTGGCTCAGTGTGTGTGTGTGATGCCAGACAGATGGTTGGAGACACAGAAAACAAGCGCGCCTCTGAAGAGCATCAATGGCCATAATGTGCTCTTTTTTCTCATTAATGTCAGAGAACATAATAGTGAACAAAAAAAGATTGAGGTGTGAATGGAACACACACGACCGGGAGAATTTGAACACTGGGATGTAAAAACTTCTTGTGTGCGATTATTACGTCATGAATTGGCTCACAAAATGTATTTACTTCTACAAGTAGCAATATAGTAAGCATTCAACTGCTTTATTAGTTTATTTTTATGTTTATATTTTTACCAGATTCTAACCAGTTTAGGACACGATTTTAAGACACACACTCTCTCTGGTAGGAATTCTATCTCATATATTTATATGCAATAAATCAAATGAATCTATTAATTAATACGGTTACTTCCAGAACTACACATTAAATCAAAATAAATGTGGCAATATTCTCCAAAAACACAAAAGTTTGCAGTTTGTCTATCACAAATATCTTTATTTTCTAGAGCTATATTTGCCTCTTTTCCCTCTCCGCCCATAAGTTGGTTGCTATCCATTGCCGAATAGACAGCTTCTCGGACATTCATGCCAAGGTTAAAATTTCAATTGCTAATCTGAACTTTGCGTTAGTGCTTATAATGGCAGCATCTCACCCGCCTGGTTATTGTTTTTCCACCCAAGTGAAGCAAAGCCCTGAAAATTCCTCTGCAAATATAAACTTTGCTTAAGGACTTATTCTCAGTTTTTTTCTCCCCCCATATGGCAGCGAAAGGCTCAAAGCCTAGAGAAAATACAAAGCATCTCGTCTAAGCCAGTCTCTATCCACAGACAAAAGATGAAGCTCTTCAGCAGAGAAAAGAAGAAAAAAGTGCCTTTAAAGCGCTAACAGGAGCACAGAGCTGCTAAACGTGACCGTGTTCCTCAATGCTTTGATTCTCTTGCTTTACTGTGAGTGTCACCCGATGAAATTGCCCTCATGATCTCTGAGTGTTCTTTCTTATGTGTATTCATATGCTGTAATATGGTACTATATTGCAAAAAAATGTGGAATATTGAGGTAAACTCCATTTGTTTCAACAGTATGTTTCAAAATGGGAAACTATTCACAAAAAGGTAATTAATCATTAGAGATTACAGATTAAAAAAAACTTTGGAATTGTGATTAAAAAATGTTGGCTATTTTTCCAGGAGTGCATTCATGAGGTCAGGCATTGATATGCAAAGGCCGGGTCACATTTTGGAACCAAACCTTTTTCTTTGAAGATGCTTTGGAGCAACAGCATGTAAAATTGTCTGCACATGTTGCACAGGTGGCTCTTATCACAGGACCACACTTGCATTCACTGAGCTCCTGAGAATGACATATTCTTTTACAAAGGTAGTCTGCAGCCTAGGTGCTTGAGAATATCATAATCTGAGATTACGAGAATTCAATCATTTTTATGTGTGAGTAAATACTTTTGGCAACATAGTGCTTATTGGGGCCAAAATCTTCTCACATGTGGAATTAGAGCTGTTGTCTAGATCTAAGGCATTCAAAATGTTAAGAATCTGAAATAATGTGATACATTTCTGTTCTTAACCTACTCATGTTTGTTTCCCAGATCTGCTGGTTGAAGCCAGAACAATCAAAAGATTGAACATTGGCAAGTTTTATTTTGTTTTTCAACGCTATACAACGATAAATGTGCTAAGTGGCAGCTATGGTATAATTGGTGTTTCATGAATTGTCTAATTTAATAGTTTTGTAATTATTGTTTTCTCTTTATGTGTCTCATGATGACCCCTCCCCCCAGGTTAATTAGCCTGTTAATATTTTAGAGCACTGCATGCATAGCAGACCTAATCCATTGATCCTGATTGGAGCATGCTGACAGAAAGAGCTTTCAGCAGTGTCGCTCAATAGTGCACACATTCACACTCGGTGCCTGCACGGCTAATTGGCTCAAACAAGCCAAACATTTTGATTTCTCTCTGCAGCTAAGATCAATGGAGAGCATTGGCCCTGAATTCAGATAAATTTCTTAACCGTTTCTCACCTCACAGACAGTTAATCTGCTTTCATGATGTCTGATATCTATAGGCCTAACACACCTGAAGAGTAATGCCGTTTTACCAGTGAACATCACAGTTTCTTCATAAACTGTTTGGATTAGCAAGGAATCCTAGGTTATTTTGACCAATGAACTCTACACTTGACTGTATTTTACAATTAAAAGTATAATGTATTTTACTGTGGCTACTTTTTTTTTATTTGCTACTTAAATTACCAATATACATGTCTTATTATGCACAATGTAATATAAATGTTAAATACTCAAATACTCCAAAAAATGTACGCTGGATTAATCATAGTAATCATTAAATATACATGCCGCAGCAATGGATTGGCGACCTGTAGTCCCCTGGATATAGGCACCAGCTGACCCCCGTGACCCCGGATGGGAACAAACGAGTATGACGATGAATGAAAAATATACATGCATCATCTTTTTAAAGTGTGCAGTCTCTGCTAAACCCTCTGTTGAACCATCTCACAACACGTTCTCCAACTCGAAACATTAAGTTAAGGTTTATCCTGGCTTCCACGGCTTTGGTTTTCTCGACACAAAACCTGTTTGTTTTAGGGGTAACTGGAACTGGCATGGAATAACCATAATCCATGTTGATCCACTGTGTGAAGGATCAGCCCATACATGTTGCCACTGGTTCTTTCGGCTAGAAGTTATAAACACCTGCAACAAATTATTTCTTCAATATTGCTTTTCAAAAACCCTACAGATTATTGTTTTCATTATTTAATCTATTTAGGCTGCTTACTTTAAAAAATCAATATGTAAATAAATAAAAGCTGACATGAAGTCATTTTTGGTCTAAATTTATATCTTTTTTTGTTTGTTTTAGATCTAAATATCCATTGGAATCAAGACCTGCTCCAAAAACAAATCTCCATTCTTGGAGGATCGGAGTCTTGCACAATTTATTTCAAACCCTCTTTAATCAGACATACAGTAGTGTTTAGAAAAATCAAAATAAATTCAATATTTGGGGCTACTACCTTTTTCCTTCAGAACCTCATCCAATCTTATAAGTGCACTTAGACGGAGTTGGTTGAATTTTGAAGGATCAACCAATCACACCAACCAGATGACATTGACCATCAATGCGACAAATCGAGTCATGAACTAAAACATAAACAGCTGTGAAGGAGGCTTAAAACTTGTAGAGGAACAGCCAAACTCCACTACCAAAGCGTGGTTGAGAAAGACAGATTTTTGTCATGGCAAGATTGAGCAGCAACTAGAGACAAGGTATTTATACTGCATCAACAAGGTCTCTCTCAGGCAAAGATTTCAAAGCAGACCAGATTTCAAGCTGGGCTGTTTAAGCTCAGATAAACAGACAACATTGAAGATTGTACATGCTGTGCTCAACCAAGGAGCAAATGTCAATTTCAATTGTAAATGAAAGCAAATAAAAGATACTGCTTATTAGCAGCTCAGAACTGGTAGAAAGAACCGGGTTACACAGGGTGAACAGTGTCAAGCAACTCAAGTATGCATTGTAATGACCTAGCCGGGCTTAGGTGAATCGGGCAGCGTGTATTTAAACATGGCGCTGCCCAGGAGAGGAGAGTCACACCGTTCAGTATGGGAGAAGCAGTATTTCCCTCCACCGGGATCAGTGGATGGACGCAGCTAGAGCCACTGGGAGCCGAAGGAGTCCAGGAGGTGCCCACCGACCGAGTCTAGAGTGTCTCTGTCAGGCCAGTTTGAGTCACTGGGCATCGCATGCATCAGCACAGGAGAGATCCCACACCTCTGGTCTGGAAACCCACACACCCCTGGACTAATCAGGATGAAGGCACCCTGGAGCACACGCCTGATATGCTCATCACCAAATCCTACTGTCCCTGAGTGACATTAATTAAATACATGTTTAATTATACATTTAAATTATATGCGGTGCCATGATTTTATTAAAACACTGCCAGTGTGTCCATGTCTCTCTCGCCACCCGCTAAAGCAAATGAAGTTTTAGATTAGTTCTATGAAGTTCTATAGAACCAACCAGCTGAGTTCCTACAAAAATGTGCATGTCTATCTAGAATAATTCCTACTCTTTGTACAAAAGTTGGTCATAGCAAATATTGATTGTATTTCGATTTCTCTTTTGTTCATTCACTGCATTTTGTTCATTGATGAAAATAAATGTTTGACTTAACATAACCATTTATGGTCGTATGGTCTAATCAGGAGTGAGTAGAGGTCAGAAGAGAGTGAGAGAACAAAGGATGAAAAACACTGAGAAGAGACTCTCTGAGACCTACACAAAGTTCCCATTGTTACAAACCTGAACCAGAAATGCAAGTCCATGTGACATCAGATCCATCAACCAGATCAAGCAACCAGATTGAAGCGGTCAAAGCGGCCATTTTTGATAACCTAATATAAATCAAAAAGAAAAATATGCACAATTTATAGACAATTTATCTTTTGAATTATGTGTTATTTTATAATAGGTGCATCTTTGATCAGATTTTCTTTTAATTCAATATTTTCAATATTATAAAAAAAAAAACACTTTAAATTTTGCTTCTTTGCCAATTTTTTTCTGGGCCAATTTGTTCAGGAACTATAATAATACCATGCAGCCCCTGATATTGTCAGGTAACGTCTACTGTGACAGTCACTATCTGTCATTCCTCCCCTCTGTGAAACTCCAGTGTACCCAGTGAGGTTTAACTAAGGTGTGACAAGAAAGGGAAATAATGCAAAGTGGGAATATAAGATATTTTTGGCTCAGTGTCTGGAAACGCCTTGGGCCCTCAAAATTACTAACTCCACCCATGATCTCAATAATTATTCAACAAAGTTGGCTGATTTAAAAAAGTGAGGGTTTGAAAAGGGACTTTGGATCAGGTCTCACTCTCTCTGAAGCGCACACAGCTGGTCTCTGAATCAGTATGTGCAGCAGCTGAGAGCAGTAAATCACAGCTCGAGACAGAATTCCAGCCGAGTTGCTGCCATTCACTCTGTCAGCCGTCAAATAAAGACGTAGACATGCAGGGGGGTCAGAGGTGCCAACAGAAACACACAGAAGAGATGGCCAAACACACTCACAACCTTCACTCAAGTGCGAGGATGAACAGCCATATTTAAAAGGGGCAAATAAATGCCCGCTCAAGTTTAAATGATAGTTCACATAAAATTGAAAGTTAACAAAGCACATTTAATACTTTATGCAAACATTTATGAACATTTTAATGGATTTTTTTTCTCATGGTGAAGATATTTTGAATATCCCCAAAAAAATTCTCAAATTCTCAATTCTCTTTAGCTTGGATAAAAAACCCTTAGAAGTCTCTGGATGGAGCAGTGTATGCACCAATCACATCTACTGTTTTTAGAAGGAATAGTGTGTTTCAAAAAGGTTATTAGTTTTGATATTTTTGGTTTTAAATGAACATTACAAGAGTTATGACATATAAATTGCCAGGGAAAATGTGAGAGTTTCAGTTTACACACACAAATTGGTGCCATCAGTGCCATCTATTTGTGAAAAGTAGGGACAACTGTTGGAAGTACAAGACTTGTGATTTGTGTGTTGCAAAGTTCTGGAACAGTATATAAGGTTTAGGAGTGGTTCACCTGTTTTTTTTTTCTATTTTTAACAAAGTTGACGTTGTTTTGACCATGTTGTTGCTTTATATTTTATAATTCCATTTTGTATCAACCTTTGATTTTTGTTAAAACACACACAAAAAATGTTCACTCTTAATTTATCATTTTTTTTATATATCCCTTATATCCCATATTTTAAGAGACTTGTTTTAGATTCTCAAAATGCAAGTAATTTCAATTGTGACAAAAAAGGTTCTCTGTAAAGTATAAATTACAAGCACAGACCAACTGCCGTATGGAGTGTTCCTTTTGTGCTCTGCTTTTGTATCCCCTTTGGTTTCTTTTATAGCATATGTAACAATAATCGACTGAAGGGTGCATTTCAGAAGCAACTAGGAACAGTCTAGAAACAATCAGATGAGGAGGAAGAAAGTAACTGCGAGTTTGTTCTGTCATATGAAAGAAACAGCTGAATTTCTGGAACTCCAGTAAATAAAGAAATCACACATTAATTTGAGATTCTGCTGGATTTAATGAGCCACAATTGTAGAGTCGAACTGAACTTACAGATAGGAATTGAAACTTTTTTAGAGGTACTTTATACTATACAACAAGATGGGCACTTGATGTCCCCATAGTGCAATTTGTGTGGTGTATATGTGCGCATGTGTGCGTGTGTGTGTGTGTGTGTGTGTGTTTGTGTGTCGCATGCCTCTGGCTCAGCCTCTTCCTGTGACAGCAACCTTATACTCAGACAGTGTATCAATAACGATGTCAAACATGCTCTGGTTATGCAGCGCCTTGGTTTAGTAGCACAAATACACATTCATCACAGACAGTTGGTTAGTCTCTCTCTCTCTCTCTCTCTCTTTCTCTCTCTGTCTCTTACTTTCTTTCTCCCCAACCATGCAGACCAACTCTTGAAGACACATATCTATGCATAATGTAATGAATTTAAGAAAGGTCTTTAGAAAGTCTTACATCTTTTACAAAAGCTAATTAATTATATAGCGCACATACAGAAAAAGTAAATGTAAATTTTTTGGGGAAATAATGTGCATTGTCTTTGGATTTGTTATGTCATACCAAGTTTGGGTACTATATAGAAAGTCTCCAGGTTCCCTGAAGTAAGTTTCAGCCGCAGTTTCTGCATTATGAGCAGTGTTGAGCAAGTTACTTTATTTGTCAAGTAATCAGCAACATTACAAGTTACATTACTATTTACTTTCCGCACCCCTCATCCTAAAAATAACAATTATTATAAAATATTTAGCTATCATAAATATGTTTTGATTCTGGAAATGTTATCCTCAAAAGATCATCATCTTGTGAATGAAAGTACTAGGAGCTTTTTTTTGGATGTCTTCTTGAACTTTTTCTGATGGCACAGTTCATCTGCTTGCTGTCGGTTTGGTTCAGATTACTTTGAAAATTTGTATTTTTAATTAATAATTTGTATATATCACATTACGAGATATGAAATAATTTGGAAATAAATAACTTTATTTTGCTAATTCAAACATCAAAACAGCTCTTCAGAATTGGATGCTTTAAATAATCAATAAAATAAATAATATCATGAAAACCAATTAGCAAGTACTGCAGCTCTGTCTCTCTCTCTCTCTCTCTCTCTCTCTCTCTCTCTCTCCCATCTTTGTAGTGTCTAAACAAGAAGTTTAGAAGCTGACTGTACCTCTAGCACTCTTGGGCACAGTAGAGCTTAACCCGACAAGCCCCGCCCTTGTCTAGAACTCGCGCTCGCTGATTGGATATTTCAAGGAGCAGTTAATTGATTGGACATTTTGGTCCAAAACTGTGCTCCCCATCCCCTGTGTGTCTGAAAGCCAAGAACCTACTCCAGACTGACACAGACAAAGCTGTTAAATAACATCAAATTAAAATTAAAGCTGCAAGCAGCGATCAAGGGCTCGAGCACCTACGTCGCCATCGCCTCTCGGTGGCCAAGGCGTTACAATGCGCTCTACGACTGATCCTTAGTTAGAAGATGTATTCAAGCGAGATCGGTTCAAATAACCAAACGATACAGGCAACTCAAGCAAAAAAAATCCCATCTCAAAGCATCATGACCCCCAGGCGGCGCTAACGAGTCTAAATATTTATGAGTTGAAATATTTTTTGAGACTGTTTTGGCCATTATTCGGGTAACCTGTCAAAATTGGTAAACATGCAGTTTTAAAGGCTGTTCCACCTGTGATCACTTGGTGGCGCTATAATCGATGATTAATGTTGTAGATGTGTTCAGACAGGGACTTTTAGTATAGTTGGTACATTTGGGATCGATCAGACATTATATGGCTGAGTTATAATAACTTCTGTTTATGGCAAAACGTCAAATTTCAATGACTGGTGTACGTACATCGTTTATTAAAGTAATAAAAGCTTCGCAATATAACATCCCACATACCTTAAGAGAAGATTTCTGGAGTTTGAAGGTGAGCAGATAAAATCTCTAGGAGGAGTTCGTTGAAGTATGAGACATGAAAAAGTGCCATTTTAAGGGTTTTTTGCTAAATAATTAACTTCCTGTTGATTTTAGAAACTCGCTCCAATTGACTTTTTTGTTTGTCTTGATCTGCAACATAAGTGTGGCAATTTTCAAGCATGTCCTTTAAACACAGTCTGAAATAGCAGTAAAAAACAGCAGAAAATGCTATATTGCATGCTGCCATTAGGTGGCGCTATAACTGACACTGTATTTCGCTCTATGAACTCCTTCAGACATGGACTCTTAACACGCATGACGAATTTTAACCCGATCAGACATTGCATTGCTGAGTTATTAACCACTTCCTGTTCAAAGAAAAAGTCAAACTTTCGAGGACTGCCATTCGCGCATCGTAAAATGAAGTGAAAAAAGCTTCGCAATTTAACATCCCATATGCCTTGAGAGAATACTGAACAACTTTGGAGATGAACAGATGAATTCTCTAGGAGGAGTTCGTTAAAGTACAAAGCCTGAAACTGTGCTCAATTTCATACAATAGTAAAAAATAACAGACTTCCTGTCGGTTTTGGAAACTGAATCCTATTGACTTTTTTGTTGGTCCTGATCCCTTACATAAGTGTACTGATTTTCAAACATGTACTCGCAATACAGCCTGAAATACAAGTATAAAACAACAGAAAAGGGTCTATTACATGTTGCCACTAGGTGGCGCTATAACTGACACTGTATATCGCTATTTGCATTTGTTAAGATATTCACTCTTAACCTACATGGCGAATTTGAACTGGATCGGACATTGCTTGGCCGAGTTATAACAACTTCCTGTTTACGACAAAATTTCGACTTTGGATGACCGCTGTGCGCACATAGTTTATCGAAGTCAAAAAAGCTTCGCAATTTAACATCCCATATGCCTTAAGATAGTGCTGAACGAGTTTTGAGACGAACAGATGAAATCTCTAGGAGGAGTTCGTTAAAGTACGACGTGAGCAAAAATGGCTATTTTTAGAGGTTTTTGGGAAATAGCTGACTTCCTGTCGATTTTGGAAATGAGATCCCATTTACTTATATTTAAGTTTTAGTACCCTACACATGCGTGGCGAATTTCATTCACCTACGACAAACTCATAGCGCATCATAAGCTACAACGCGTTAGGTGGCGCTGTAGAGTCATTTTACCACACCCGCTTTTCGAACCACAAATAGACGTAAATTTACGCAGGTTCTGATGTGTGTGCAAAATTTGGTGACTTTTCACGCATGTTTAGGCCCTCAAAAGTGCCCGCAAAAACACGTTAGAAGAAAAAGAATAATAATAATTAAAGCTGCAAGCAGCGATCAAGGGCTCGAGCACCTACGTCGCCATCGCCTCTCAGTGGCCAAATCGTTACAATGCGCTCTACGACTGATCCTTAGTTAGATCCTTAGTTTTAAATGCTGTTCCACCTGTGATCACTTGGTGGCGCAATAACTGGTGATTGGGTAAAGTTCATTTTTACAGCTTTAAGAGTCAAAAATAGAATTAAAATGAAAACATACACCAAAGCGTTTCTTTCTCACCGCATTCATTATCTTATGCTATAATTATCTTTATTTGTTTCTTACATTTTGAAATGTTGCCAGATTATCCAAGAATTGTTAGATTATCACCCTTCCAATATCTAGTTTCATAACTGTATTTCCCTGGGATATTATTTTTGATGAACTAAAACGAGTGGTAAACCAGCAATTAATACCCATAAATAATAGTAAAGCACACCTGATATTAACTGTTAACCAGATGATCCTCGTAAGAGCTAGTTTGATATAAGCATTGCAGCATCAATCTGTAGCTCTGTTCTGAACAATCTGCAGCTTTCTAAGCTGTGTTTTATTTGTCGCAGTCCAAACAACTGAACAATACTCCATGCATACATTTTTTTAAAGTAAGAGGTAAAAGAAAGAGCATTTTCTGGATACTGCAGTACCATTTGGCATGTCCTTGGTAATGCAGTCGATATGTTGTTACCATCCCTGCACATTATAGTGTTTAGAAACACACTGATAAAAACCTTGTATGGAGCTGCTGGTGTATACTTTGAAACAGGGTTGGAACAAGTACAGGACACTGGCACAATATAAACAGGGACAGAAACATTATTCCATTGTGGAAATGATAGAACAATGATGGAACTGAGTCACTCTGAATTAAACTAAATGTTTACCTGCCTTTCCTTTGCATTATTGGCACCTTGTTATACTGATATATTGTTATGCTGAAATAATGGACTTTATGTTATTGTTATCACTGGTTGAGCATGATCAGAATGCGCACATCTAACATGAATTTAGGTTCAATGGACATTTTAAACATGATAAAATTGTATTAGGTTGTCAAATTCTGATCACGTGGAACACATATTCACAATAAAAATCACATAGATCCATAAATAGATTTACAGGGCAAAACAAGCTGTTTCAGTTTCATTGTCTATTAGGCCCTTTATGTTTCATCACAATTAATGTGTGGTATTTATCCTATAAGTTACACACAAAACCTCAAAATAGGCATTGTGATTTCATTACAGTCTTTCTGCTTTGCTTTTTTTTTGCACATGGACTAAAAAGCAGCACCAAGGAGTTTATTACAAATGAATGCAAACAACATTTCACAAACAAATATCTTTTAAGTAGTCAGTCTAATGCAAATAAAATATAAACATCTAAAGCTTTTTATATTATATCATATCAACAAATTTTTACTTGTTTTTATCCTTCTTTTTACGTTAAATGTTAATTATTCTAATGAATACGCAAATAAAATATAAACAGCTGAAGTTTGTATAATGCTGTACATTCATAAATTACAATATTCACTGCTGTGAGCAACTTGCATTGGGCGATTACATTCTTTTAAACCTATATTTATAATTAAACAATGTGTTACAAGTAAATTTGACATCTACGCGGCATATAAGCAAAATAAAAATGAAAACGTCTTCACGAGTAAATATTTTATTTGAACTCTATTGGCTTAGTCTGTGCAATCACGTGATTGAATGCGCGTTCACGCAGAGGTGAGCCGAAAGATGGCACAAATGGCAGCAGCGCTGCAGGACTCAGTGAAGCACGGGAGATCAACTACTTTCAAACTCTCAGAGAGAGAGCGAGAGAGATGACAGCACCGAACTGGAGGATCGCGAACGAGACACAGTGACTGTGTGCTAGTAGCGGTTGGCCACGAACTCAGAGAGAAAGTGAAACCGGAGCAGACGCGCATGTTAAATAGTCTGCCCTCGGACTCTGATTGAAGCAGCGAAACGTCAATCACTCTCAACACGCACGCACATAAAAATAGTATAATACAAATCAACATAAATATAATATACGGTAACCTCTTAAGCCCGAGAGTCCCAGGTACCGGGGACTTGCCCCCTTGTGCATTACATTTTCGCTCATAGCTCATTAACCCTGAGAATGACCCCGCACATATCACATACCGTTGTGCTCAGCGGAAACTCCTCTAAAAATCTAATTCAATTTCATATCCGTTAACCACAGCTCTAACGCCATGCAAATAAACAACAGCATGTCCGGAGTATAATTCATGACCAAGTTTTTGTTTCTGTGCACAATTAATTCTCAATACGAATTCTCTGCTCTGCCAGACTTGCTAATCTTTTCCCATTCGACTGCCACTCCTCTTAAAGCCACAGTACACCCCCTGTGTACTGTGCACAGTACACCCCATGTGTACTGTTTCTCTTAAAGCGACAGAACCCTACAGCCATTTTAAAGTTTTTTGGAAAATAATTAACTTCCTTTTGATTTTGGAAAATCGCTGCAATTTACTTTTTTGTTTGTCTTGATCTGTAACATAAGTGTGGCAATTTTCAAGCATGTCCTTTAAACACAGTCTGAAATAGCAGTAAAAACAGAAGAAAATGCTATATTGCATGCTGCCATTAGGTGGCGCTATAACTGACACTGTATTTCGCTATATGAATTCTTTCAGACATGGACTCTTAACACGCGTGACAAATTTTAACCCAATCAGAAATTGCATTGCTAAGTTATTAACCACTTCCTGTTCATAGAAAAAGTTTGACTTTCGAGGACTGCCATTCGCGCATCGTAAAATAAAGTAAAAAAGCTTCGCACTTTAACATTCCATATGCCTTGCGAAAATACTGAACAACTTTGGAGATGAACAGATGAATTCTCTAGGAGGAGTTTGTTAAAGTATGAGACATGGAAAAGTGCCATTTTAAGGGTTTTTTGCAAAATATTTAACTTCCTGTTGATTTTGGAAACTCGCTCCAATTAACTTTTTTGTTTGTCTTGATCTGCAACATAAGTGTGGCAATTTTCAAGCATGTCCTTTAAACACAGTCTGAAATAGCAGTAAAAAACAGCAGAAAATACTATATTGCATGCTGCCATTAGGTGGTGCTATAACTGACACTGTATATCGCTCTATGAAATCCTTCAGACATGGACTCTTAACACGCATGACGAATTTTAACCCGATCAGACATTGCATTGCTGAGTTATTAACCACTTCCTGTTCATGGAAAAAGTTCAACTTTCGAGGACTGCCATTCGCGCATCGTAAAATAAAGTAAAAAAAGCTTCGCAATTTAACATCCCATATGCCTTGCGAGAATACTGAGCAACTTTGGAGATGAACAGATGAATTCTCTAGGAGGAGTTCGTTAAAGTACAAACCCTGAAACTATGCTCAATTACATAAAATAATAAAAAATAACCGACTTCCTGTCGGTTTTGGAAACTGATTCCTATTGACTTTTTTGTTGGTCCTGATGCCCTACATACGTGTACTGATTTTCAAACATGTACTCCCAATACAGCCTGAAATACAAGTATAAAACAACAGAAAATGGTCTATTACATGTTGGCACTAGGTGGCGCTATAACTGTCACTGTATATCGCTATTTGGATTTGTTAAGATATGGACTCTTAACATACATAGCGAATTTCAACTGGATCGGACATTGCTTGGCCGAGTTATAACAACTTCCTGTTTACGACAAAATTTTGACTTTGGATGACCGCTGTGCGCACATAGTTTATCGAAGTCAAAAAAGCTTCGCAATTTAACATCCCATATGCCTCAAGATAGTGCTGAACGAGGTTTGAGACGAACAGATGAAATCTCTAGGAGGAGTTCGTTAAAGTACGACGTGAGCAAAAATGGCCATTTTTAGAGGTTTTTGGGAAATAGCTGACTTCCTGTCGATTTTGGAAATGAGATCCCATTTACTTATATTTAAGTTTAGTACCCTACACATGCGTGGCGAATTTCATTCGCCTACGACAAACTCATAGCGCATCATAAGCTACAACGCGTTAGGTGGCGCTGTAGAGTCATTTTACTACACCCGCTTTTCGAAACACAATTAGACGTAAATTTTCGCAGGTTCTGGTGTGTGTGCAAAATTTGGTGACTTTTTACGCATGTTTCGGCCCTCAAAAGTGCCCGCAAAAACACGTTACAAAAATAAGAATAATTAAAGCTGCAAGCAGCGATCAAGGGCTCGAGCACCTACGTCGCCATCGCCTCTCGGTGGCCACGGCGTTACAATGCGCTCTACGACTGATCCTTAGAAGACGTATTCAAGCGAGATCGGTTCAAATAACCAAACGATACAGGCAACTCAAGCAAAAAAAATCCCATCTCAAAGCATCATGACCCCCAGGCGGCGCTAACGAGTCTAAATATTTATGAGTTGAAATATTTTTTGGGACTGTTTTGGGCAATATTCTGGTAACCTGTCGAAATTGGTAAAAATGCAGTTTTAAATGCTGTTCCACCTGTGATCACTTGGTGGCGCTATAACCGATGATTAATGTTGTAGATGTGTTCAGACAGGGACTTTTAGTATATTTGGTACATTTGGGATCCATCAGACATTGTATGGCTAAGTTATAATAACTTCCTGTTTATGGCGAAACGTCACATTTCTATGGCTGGTGTACGTACACCGTGTATCAAAGTTATAAAAGCTTCGCAATTTAACATCCAACATACCTTAAGAGAAGATTTCTGGAGTTTGAAGGAGAGCAGATAAAATCTCTAGGAGGAGTTCGTTGAAGTATGAGACATGGAAAAGTGCCATTTTAAGGGTTTTTTGCAAAATATTTAACTTCCTGTCGATTTTGGAAACTCGCTCCAATTGACTTTTTTGTTTGTCTTGATCTGCAACATAAGTGTGGCAATTTTCAAGGATGTCCTTTAAACACAGTCTGAAATAGCAGTAAAAAACAGCAGAAATTGCTATATTGCATGCTGCCATTAGGTAGCGCTATAACTGACACTGTATTGCGCTCTATGAAATCCTTCAGACATGGACTCTTAACACGCATGACAAATTCTGACCTGATCAGACATTGCATTGCTGAGTTATTAACCACTTCCTGTTCATAGAAAACGTTTGACTTTCGAGGACTGCCATTCGCGCATCGTAAAATGAAGTCAAAAAAGCTTCGCAATTTAACATCCCATATGCCTTGAGAGAATACTGAACAACTTTGAAGATGAACAGATGAATTCTTTAGGAGGAGTTCGTTAAAGTACAAAGCCTGAAACTGTGCTCAATTTCATACAATAGTAAAAAATAACCGACTTCCTGTAGGTTTTGGAAACTGAATCCTATTGACTTTTTTGTTGGTCCTGATCCCTTACATAAGTGTACTGATTTTCAAACATGTGCTCGCAATACAGCCTGAAATACAAGTATAAAACAACAGAAAATGGTCTATTACATGTTGGCACTAGGTGGCGCTATAACTGTCACTGTATATCACTATTTGGATTTGTTAAGATATGGACTCTTAACATACATAGCGAATTTGAACTGGATCGGACATTGCTTGGCCGAGTTATAACAACTTCCTGTTTACGACAAAATTTCGACTTTAGATGACCGCTGTCCGCACATAGTTTATCGAAGTCAAAAAAGCTTCGCAATTTAACATCCCATATGCCTTAAGATAGTGCTTAACGAGTTTTGAGACGAACAGATGAAATCTCTAGGAGGAGTTCGTTAAAGTACGACGTGAGCAAAAATGGCTATTTTTAGAGGTTTTTGGGAAATAGCTGACTTCCTGTCGATTTTGGAAATGAGATCCCATTTACTTATATTTAAGTTTTAGTACCCTACACATGCGTGGCTAATTTCATTCACCTACGACAAACTCACAGCGCATCATAAGCTACAACGCGTTAGGTGGCGCTGTAGAGTCATTTTACCACACCGGCTTTTCGAAACACAATTAGACGTAAATTTTCGCAGGTTCTGGTGTGTGTGCAAAATTTGGTGACTTTTTACGCATGTTTAGGCCCTCAAAAGTGCCCGCAAAAACACGTTAGAAGAAAAAGAATAATAATAATTAAAGCTGCAAGCAGCGATCAAGGGCTCGAGCACCTACGTCGCCATCTCCTCTCGGTGGCCAAGTCGTTACAATGCGCTCTACGACTGATCCTTAGTTAGAAGGCGTATTCAAGCGAGATCTGTTCAACTAACCTAATGATACAGGCAACTCAAGTAAAAAAAACCCATCTCTAAGCATCATGACCCTCAGGTGGCGCTAACGAATCTAAATATTTATGAGTTGAAATATTTTTTGGGACTGTTTTGGCCAATATTCTGGTAACCTATGTCAAAATTGGTAAAATGCAGTTTTAAATGCTGTTCCACCTGTGATCACTTGGTGGCGCTATAACCGATGAATAATGTTGTAGATGTATTCCGACAGGGACTTTTAGTATAGTTGGTACATTTGGGATCCATCAGACATTGTATGGCTGAGTAATAATAACTTCCTGTTTATGGCGAAATGTCAAATTTCAATGGCTGGTGTACGTACACCGTTTATCAAAGTTATACAAGCTTTGCAATTTAACATCCAACGTACCTTAAGAGAAGATTTCTGGAGTTTAAGGGTGAGCAGATAAAATCTCTAGGAGGAGTTCGTTGAAGTATGAGACATGGAAAAGTGCCATTTTAAGGGTTTTTTGCTAAATAATTAACTTCCTGTTGATTTTGGAAACTGGCTCCAATTGAATTTTTTGTTTGTCTTGATCTTTAACATGAGTGTGGCAATTTTCAAGCATGTCCTTTAAACACAGTCTGAAATAGCATTTAAAAGCAGCAGAAAATACTATATTGCATGCTGCCATTAGGTGGCGCTATAACTGACACTGTATATCGCTATATGGAATCCTTCAGACATGGACTCTTAACACGCATGACGAATTTTAACCCGATCAGACATTGCATTGCTGAGTTATTAACCACTTCCTGTTCATTGAAAAAGTTCAACTTTCGAGAACTGCCATTCGCGCATCGTAAAATGAAGTCAAAAAAGCTTCGCAATTTAACACCCCATATGCCTTGAGAGAATACTGAACAACTTTGAAGATGAACAGATGAATTCTCTAGGAGGAGTTCGTTAAATTACAAAGCCTGAAACTGTGCTCAATTTCATACAATAGTAAAAAATAACCGACTTCCTGTCGGTTTTGGAAACTGAATCCTATTGACTTTTTTGTTGATCCTGATCCCTTACATAAGTGTACTGATTTTTAAACATGTACTCGCAATACAGCCTGAAATACAAGTATAAAACAACAGAAAAGGGTCTATTACATGTCGCCACTAGGTGGCGCTATAACTGACACTGTATATTGCTATTTGCATTTGTTAAGATATTCCCTCTTAACCTACATGGCGAATTTGAACTGGATCGGACATTGCTTGGCCGAGTTATAACAACTTCCTGTTTACGACAAAATTCCGACTTTGGATGACCGCTGTGCGCACATAGTTTATCGAAGTCAAAAAAGCTTCGCAATTTAACATCTCATATGCCTTAAGATAGTGCTGAACGAGTTTTGAGACGAACAGATGAAATCTCTAGGAGGAGTTAGTTAAAGTACGACGTGAGCAAAAATGGCCATTTTTAGAGGTTTTTGGGAAATAGCTGACTTCCTGTGGATTTTGGAAATGAGATCCCATTTACTTATATTTAAGTTTTAGTACCCTACACATGCGTGGCGAATTTCATTCACCTACGACAAACTCATAGCGCATCATAAGCTACAACGTGTTAGGTGGCGCTGTAGAGTCATTTTACCACACCCGCTTTTCGAAACACAATTAGACGTAAATTTTCGCAGGTTCTGGTGTGTGTGCAAAATTTAGTGACTTTTTACGCATGTTTAGGCCCTCAAAAGTGCCCGCAAAAACACGTTAGAAAAATAATAATAATTAAAGCTGCAAGCAGCGATCAAGGGCTCGAGCACCTACGTCGCCATCGCCTCTCGGTGGCCAAGTCGTTACAATGCGCTCTACGACTGATCCTTAGTTAGAAGACGTATTCAAGCGAGATCTGTTCAACTAACCTAATGATACAGGCAACTCAAATAAAAAAAATCACATCTCAAAACATCATGACCCCCAGGGGGCGCTAACGAGTCTAAATATTTACCAGTTGAAATATTTTTTGGACTGTTTTGGCCAATATTCTGGTAACCTATGTCAAAATTGGTAAAATGCAGTTTTAAATGCTGTTCCTCCTGTGATCACTTGGTGGCGCTATAACCGATGAATAATGTTGTAGATGTATTCAGACAGGGACTTTTAGTATAGTTGGTACATTTGGGATCCATCAGACATTGTATGGCTGAGTTATAATAACTTCCTGTTTATGGCGAAATGTCAAATTTCAATGGCTGGTGTACGTACACCGTTTATCAAAGTTATAAAAGCTTAGCAATTTAACATCCAACGTACCTTAAGAGAAGATTTCTGGAGTTTGAAGGTGAGCAGATAAAATCTCTAGGAGGAGTTTGTTGAAGTATGAGACATGAAAAGTGCCATTTTAAGGGTTTTTTTGCTAAATAATTAACTTCCTGTTGATTTTGGAAACTCGCTCAAATTGACTTTTTTGTTTGTCTTGATCTGCAACATAAGTGTGGCAATTTTCAAGGATGTCCTTTAAACACAGTCTGAAATAGCAGTAAAAACAGCAGAAATTGCTATATTGCATGCTGCCATTAGGTAGCGCTATAACTGACACTGTATTGCGCTCTATGAAATCCTTCAGACATGGACTCTTAACACGCCTGACGCATTTTAACCTGATCAGACATTGCATTGCTGAGTTATTAACCACTTCCTGTTCAAAGAAAAAGTTCGACTTTCGAGGACTGCCATTAGCGCATCGTAAAATGAAGTCAAAAAAGCTTCGCAATTTAACATCCCATATGCCTTGAGAGAATACTTAACAACTTTGAAGATGAACAGATGAATTCTCTAGGAGGAGTTCGTTAAAGTACAAAGCCTGAAACTGTGCTCGATTTCATACAATAGTAAAAAATAACCGACTTCCTGTCGGTTTTGGAAACTGAATCCTATTGACTTTTTGTTGGTCCTGATCCCTTACATAAGTGTACTGATTTTCAAACATGTACTCGCAATACAGCCTGAAATACAAGTATAAAACAACAGAAAAGGGTCTATTACATGTTGCCACTAGGTGGCGCTATAGCTGACACTGTATATCGCTATTTGCATTTGTTAAGATATTCACTCTTAACCTACATAGCGAATTTGAACTGGATCGGACATTGCTTGGCCGAGTTATAACAACTTCCTGTTCACGACAAAATTTCGACTTTGGATGACCGCTGTGCGCACATAGTTTATCGAAGTCAAAAAAGCTTCGCAATTTAACATCCCATATGCCTTAAGATGGTGCTGAACGAGTTTTGAGACGAACAGATGAAATCTCTAGGAGGAGTTCGTTAAAGTACGACGTGAGCAAAAATGGCTATTTTAGAGGTTTTTGGGAAATAGCTGACTTCCTGTCGATTTTGGAAATGAGATCCCATTTACTTATATTTAAGTTTTAGTACCCTACATATGCCTGGCGAATTTCATTCACCTACGACAAACTCATAGCGCATCATAAGCTACAACGCGTTAGGTGGCGCTCTAGAGTCATTTTACCACACCCGCTTTTCAAAACACAATTAGACGTAAATTTTCACCGGTTCTGATGTGTGTGCAAAATTTGGTGACTTTTTACGCATGTTTAGGCCCTCAAAAGTGCCCGCAAAAACACGTTAGAAAAATAATAATAATAATAATAATAATAATAATAATAATAATCCTAACAGAAACAATAGGGTTCTTGCACCCCCGGTGCTCGAGCCCGTTGGGCCCGAGCTCCTTCGGTGCTCGAGCCCTAATAATAATCCTAACAGAAACAATAGGGTTCTTGCACCTCCGGTGCTCGAGCCCGTTGGGCCCGAGCTCCTTCGGTGCTCGAGCCCTAATAATCCTAACAGAAACAATAGGGTTCTTGCACCTCCGGTGCTCGAGCCCGTTGGGCCCGAGCTCCTTCGGTGCTCGAGCCCTAATTAAAGCTGCAAGCAGCGATCACGGGCTCGAGCACCTACGTCGCCATCGCCTCTCGGTGGCCAAGTAGTTACAATGCGCTCTACGACCGATCCTTAGTTAGAAGACGTATTCAAGCGAGATCTGTTCAACTAACCTAATGATACAGGCAACTCAAGTAAAAAAAAATCCCATCTCAAAGCATCATGACCCCCAGGTGGCGCTAACGAATCTAAATATTTATGAGTTGAAATATTTTTTGGGACTGTTTTGGCCAATATTCTGGTAACCTGTCAAAATTGGTAAAAATGCAGTTTTAAATGCTGTTCCACCTGTGATCGCTTGGTGGCGCTATAACCGATGAATAATGTTGTAGATGTATTCAGACAGGGACTTTTAGTATAGTTGGTACATTTGGGATCCATCAGACATTCTATGGCTGAGTAATAATAACTTCCTGTTTATGGCGAAATGTCAAATTTCAATGGCTGGTGTACGTACACCGTTTATCAAAGTTATAAAAGCTTTGCAATTTAACATCCAACGCACCTTAAGAGAAGATTTCTGGAGTTTGAAGGTGAGCAGATAAAATCTCTAGGAGGAGTTCGTTGAAGTATGAGACATGGAAAAGTGCCTTTTTAAGGGTTTTTTGCTAAATAATTAACTTCCTGTTGATTTTGGAAACTGGCTCCAATTGAATTTTTTGTTTGTCTTGATCTTTAACATGAGTGTGGCAATTTTCAAGCATGTCCTTTAAACACAGTCTGAAATAGCAGTAAAAAACAGCAGAAAATACTATATTGCATGCTGCCATTAGGTGGCGCTATAACTGACACTGTATATCGCTCTATGAAATCCTTCAGACATGGACTCTTAACACGCATGACGAATTTTAACCCGATCAGACATTGCATTGCTGAGTTATTAACCACTTCCTGTTCATGGAAAAAGTTCAACTTTCGAGGACTGCCATTCGCGCATCGTAAAATGAAGTCAAAAAAGCTTCGCAATTTAACATCCATATGCCTTGAGAGAATACTGAACAACTTTGAAGATGAACAGATGAATTCTCTAGGAGGAGTTCGTTAAAGTACAAAGCCTGAAACTATGCTCAATTTCATACAATAGTAAAAAATAACCGACTTCCTGTCGGTTTTGGAAACTGAATCCTATTGACTTTTTTGTTGATCCTGATCCCTTACATAAGTGTACTGATTTTCAAACATGTACTCTCAATACAGCCTGAAATACAAGTATAAAACAACAGAAAAGGGTCTTTTACATGTTGCCACTAGGTGGCGCTATAACTGACCCTGAATATCGCTATTTGCATTTGTTAAGATATTCACTCTTAACCTACATGGCGAATTTGAACTGGATCGGACATTGCTTGGCGAGTTATAACAACTTCCTGTTTACGACAAAATTTCGACTTTGGATGACCGCTGTGCGCACATAGTTAAACGAAAAAAAAAAAGCTTCGCAATTTAACATCCCATATGCCTTAAGATAGTGCTGAACGAGTTTTGAGGCGAACAGATGAAATCTCTAGGAGGAGTTCGTTAAAGTACGACGTGAGCAAAAATGGCCATTTTTAGAGGTTTTTGGGAAATAGCTGACTTCCTGTCGATTTTGGAAATGAGATCCCATTTACTTATATTTAAGTTTTAGTACCCTACACATGCGTGGCGAATTTCATTCACCTACGACAAACTCATAGCGCATCATAAGCTACAACGCGTTAGGTGGCGCTGTAGAGTCATTTTACCACACCCGCTTTTCGAACCACAAATAGACGTAAATTTACGCAGGTTCTGATGTGTGTGCAAAATTTGGTGACTTTTTACGCATGTTTAGGCCCTCAAAAGTGCCCGCAAAAAAACGTTAGAAGAAAAAAAAAAATAATAATCCTAACAGAAACAATAGGGTTCTTGCACCTCCGGTGCTCGAGCCAGTTGGGCCCGAGCTCCTTCGGTGCTCGAGCCCTAATTAAAGCTGCAAGCAGCGATCACGGGCTCGAGCACCTACGTCGCCATCGCCTCCGGCGGCCAAGTCGTTACAATGCGCTCTACGACCGATCCTTAGCTAGAAGACGTATTCAAGCGAGAACTGTTCAAATTAACTAATGACACAGGCAACTCAAATAAAAAAATCCCTTCTCAAAGCATCATGACCCGCAGGCGGTGCTAACGAGTCTAAATATTTACGAGTTGAAATATTTTTTGGGACTGTTTTGGCCAATATTCTGGTAACCTGTCAAAATTGGTAAACTGCAGTTTTAAATGCTGTTCCACCTGTGATCACTTGGTGGTGCTATAACCGACGACTAATGTTGTAGATGTGTTCAGACAGGGACTTTTAATATAGTTGGTACATTTGGGATCGATCAGACATTGTATGGCTGAGTTACAATAACTTCCTGTTTATGGCGAATTGTCAAATTTCGATAACTGGTGTACATACATCGTTTATCAAAGTAATAAAAGCTTCGCAATTTAACATCCAACATACCTTAAGAGAAGATTTCTGGAGTTTGAAGGTGAGCAGATATAATCTCTAGGAGGAGTTCGTTGAAGTATGAGACATGAAAAAGTGCCATTTTAAGGGTTTTTTGTTTTATTTTTAACTTCCTGTTGATTTTGGAAACTTGCTCCAATTGACTTTTTTGTTTGTCTTGATCTGCAACACAAGTGTGGCAATTTTCAAGCATGTCCTTTAAACACAGTCTGAAATAGCAGTAAAAAAACAGAAGAAAATGCTATATTGCATGCTGCCATTAGGTGGCGCTATAACTGACACTGTATTTCGCTCTATGAACTCCTTCAGACATGGACTCTTAACACGCATGACGAATTTTAACCCGATCAGACATTGCATTGCTGAGTTATTAACCACTTCCTGTTCAAAGAAAAAGTCAAACTTTCGAGGACTGCCATTCGCGCATCGTAAAATGAAGTGAAAAAAGCTTCGCAATTTAACATCCCATATGCCTTGAGAGAATACTGAACAACTTTGGAGATGAACAGATGAATTCTCTAGGAGGAGTTCGTTAAAGTACAAAGCCTGAAACTATGCTCAATTTCATACAATAATAAAAAATTAACGACTTCCTGTCGGTTTTGGAAACGGATTCCTATTGACTTTTTTGTTGGTGCTGATCCCTTACATAAGTGTACTGATTTTCAAACATGTACTCGCAATACAGCCTGAAATACAGGTATAAAACAACAGAAAATGGTCTATTACATGTTGCCACTAGGTGGCGCTATAACTGACACTGTATATCGCTATTTGGATTTGTTAAGATATGGACTCTTAACATACACAGCGAATTTGAACTGGATCGGACATTTCTTGGCTGAGTTATAACAAATTCCTGTTTACGACAAAATTTCGACTTTGGATGACCGCTGTGCGCACATAGTTTATCGAAGTCAAAAAAGCTTCGCAATTTAACATCCCATATGCCTTAAGATAGTGCTGAGCGAGTTTTGAGACGAACAGATGAAATCTCTAGGAGGAGTTCGTTAAAGTATGACGTGAGCAAAAATGGCCATTTTTAGAGGTTTTTGGGAAATAGCTGACTTCCTGTCGATTTTGGAAATGAGATCCCATTTACTTATATTTACGTTTTAGTACCCTACACATGCGTGGCGAATTTCATTCGCCTACGACAAACTCATAGCGCATCATAAGCTACAACGCGTTAGGTGGCGCTCTAGAGTCATTTTACCACACCCGCTTTTCGAAACACAATTAGACGTAAATTTTCACCGGTTCTGATGTGTGTGCAAAATTTGGTGACTTTTTTACGCATGTTTAGGCCCTCAAAAGTGCCCGCAAAAACACGTTAGAAGAAAAAGAATAATAATAATTAAAGCTGCAAGCAGCGATCAAGGGCTCGAGCACCTACGTCGCCATCGCCTCTCGGTGGCCAAATCGTTACAATGCGCTCTACGACTGATCCTTAGTTTTAAATGCTGTTCCACCTGTGATCACTTGGTGGCGCAATAACTGATGATTGGGTAAAGTTCATTTTTACAGCTTTAAGAGTCAAAAATAGAATTAAAATGAAAACATACACCAAAGTGTTTCTTTCTCACTGCATTCATTATCTTATGCTGATACTAAAATTATCTTTATTTGTTTCTTACATTTTGAAATGTTGCCAGATTATCCAAGAATTGTTAGATTATCACCCTTCAAATATCTAGTTTCATAACTGTGTATTTCCCTGGGATATTATTTTTGATGAACTAAAACGGGTGGTAAACCAACAATTATTACCCATAAATAATAGTAAAGCACACCTGATATTAACTGTTAACCAGATGATCATCGTAAGAGCTAGTTTGATATAAGCATTGCAGCATCAATTTGTAGCTCTGTTCTGAACAATCTGCAGCTTTCTAAGCTGTTTTATTTGTCGCAGTCCAAACAACTGAACAATACTCCATGCATTCATTTTTTTAAAAGTAAGAGGTAAAAGAAAGAGCATTTTCTGGATACTGCAGTACCATTTGGCATGTCCTTGGTAATGCAGTCGATATGTTGTTACCATCCCTGCACATTATGGTGTTTAGATACACACTGATAAAAACCTTGTATGGAGCTGCTGGTGTATACTTTGAAACAGGGTTGGAACCAGTACATGACACTGCAACTATATAAACAGGGACAGAAACATTATTCCATTGTGGAAATGATAGAACAATGATGGAACTGAGTCACTCTGAATAAAACTAAATGTTTACCTGCTTTTCCTGTGCATTATTGGCACCTTGTTATACTGATATATTGTTATGCTGAAATAATGGACTTTATGTTATTGTTATCACTGGTTGAGCATGATCAGAATGTGCACATCTAACATGAATTTGGGTTCAATGGACATTTTAAACATGACAAAATTGTATTATGTTGTCAAATTCTGATCACGTGGAACTGATATTCACAATAAAAATCACATAGATCCATAAATAGATTTACAGGGCAAAACAAGCTGTTTCGGTTTCATTGTCTATTAGGCCCTTTATGCTTCATCACAATTATTGTGTGGTATTTATCCTATAAGTTACACACAAAACCTCAAAATAGGCATTGTGATTTCATTACAGTCTTTCTGCTTTGCTTTTTTTTTTTGCACATGGACTAAAAAGCAGCACCAGGGAGTTTATTACAAATGAATGCAAACATTTCACAAACAAATATCTTTTAAGTAGTAAGTCTAATGCAAATAAAATATAAACATCTAAAACTTTTTACATTATATCACATCAACACATTTTTACTTTGTTTTATCCTTCTTTTTACGTTAAATGTTAATTATTCTAATGATTACGCAAATTAAATATGAACATCTGAAGTTTGTATAATGCTGTACATTTGCTGTAATGCTGTACAATATTCACTGCTGTAAGCAACTTGCATTGGACGATTGCATTCTTTTAAACTTATATTTATAATTAAACAATGTGTTACAAGTATATTTGACATCTCCGCGGCATATAAGCAAAATAAAAATGAAAACGTCTTCACGAGTAAACATTTTATATGAACTCCATTGGCTTAGTCTGTGCAATCACGTGATTGAATGCGCGTTCACGTAGAGGGGAGTAGTGATGGGAAGTTCGGATCATTTTACGGATTCGGTTCTTTGAGTCTCGTTCAGTAAAAAGAACGGATCTTTTTTCGAGTCATTTCGTTCATTTTACTAAAATATCAATAAATGTTGTGTGTACTTCCACATCTACTAGCGTTTTATACACAAACGCGAATCACACTACAAATAAGACAAAACTATAATGCTAAATTTAAAATGAATATAAATATATTACTAAAGCCTACCTGGGTCTTTTAGTCTGGTTTACCCAAACTCTGATCTGTCTTCTTTAGATTTAAATCTCTTTTGTTCGACACAAAATTACTTCACTCTGATGTTAACGTGTGCAGTCCGAGCACTCAGTCCGGACTTCTTTTTCACGTGACCGCTACAGTGCCGGGATCCGAAAAGATTCGTTCTTTTGCGAGTCCTCCGGGTCCTTTCGGTCTTTTCTCTTTCCGGCTCATGCTGCATTGGTTAACATTACGGAGTGGCCATGAGCCGGAACCCGAAAAGATTCGTTCTTTTTGCGAGTCCGGGTCCCTTCGGTCTTTTCTCTTTCCGGCTCATGCTGCATTGGTTAACATTACGGAGCGGCCATGAGCCGGAAACAGAAAAGATTAGTTCATCTTTCGAGTCATTCGGGTCTTTGCGGTCTTCTGTCATTGATGATGAACGGGTTACGCTCGGAAAACCACAAGAATGATGCGCATGCGCCAATGAACGAATCCCTCTCCAACCCGACTCGTTCATACGGAGTCACATTAAAGATTCGTTCAAAAAGAACGAATCGTTCTTGAACGACACATCACTAGAGGGGAGCCGAAACTGCAGTCATAGAGGCAGTGGGTCTCAGCGAAGCACGGGAGATCAACTACTTTCAAACTCTCAGAGAGAGAGCGAGAGAGATGACAGCACCGAACTGGACGATCGCGAGCGAGACACAGTCACTGTGCGCTAGTAGCGGTTGGCCACAAACTCGGAGAGAGAGTGAAACTGGAGCAGACGCGCATGTTAAATAGTCCGTCCCCGGACTCTGACGGGGAGTCAAATCACTCTCAACACGCGAAACGTCAATCACTCTCAACATGCACGCACATAAAAATAGTATAAACATAAATACAATATAAGCTCTTAAGCCCGAGAGTCCCAGGTACCGAGGACTTGCCCCCTTGTGCATTACATTTTCGCTCATAGCTCATTAACCCTGAGAATGACCCCACACATATCACATACCGTTGTGCTCAGCGGAAACTCCTCTAAAAATCTAATTCAATTTCATATCCGTTAACCACAGCTATAAGGCCATGCAAATAGACAACAACATGTCCGGAGTATAATTCATGACCAAGTTTTTGCTCTGCCAGACTGCCACTGTTTCCCATTTTACAGCCATTCTCTTAAATCCACAGTGACAGAACCCTACAGCCATTTTGAGGGTTTTTTGCAAAATAATTAACTTCCTTTTGATTTTGGAAAATCGCTGCAATTGACTTTTTTTTTTTTTTTTATCTGTAACATAAGTGTGGCAATTTTCAAGCATGTCCTTTAAACACAGTCTGAAATAGCAGTAAAAAACAGAAGAAAATGCTATATTGCATGCTGCCATTAGGTGGCTCTATAACTGACACTGTATTTCGCTCTATGAAACCCTTCAGACATGGACTCTTAACACGCATGACGAATTTTAACCCGATCAGACATTGCATTGCTGAGTTATTAACCACTTCCTGTTCATATAAAAAGTTTGACTTTCGAGGACTGCCATTCGCGCATCGTAAAATGAAGTCAAAAAATCTTCGCAATTTAACATCCCATATGCCTTGCGAAAATACTGAACAACTTTGGAGATGAACAGATGAATTCTCTAGGAGGAGTTTGTTAAAGTATGAGACATGGAAAAGTGCCATTTTAAGGGTTTTTTGCAAAATATTTAACTTCCTGTTGATTTTGGAAAATCGATGCAATTGACTTTTTTGTTTGTCTTGATCTGCAACATAAGTGTGGCAATTTTCAAGGATGTCCTTTAAACACAGTCTGAAATAGCAGTAAAAAACAGCAGAAATTGCTATATTGCATGCTGCCATTAGGTAGCGCTATAACTGACACTGTATTGCGCTCTATGAAATCCTTCAGACATGGACTCTTAACACGCATGACGAATTTTAACCCGATCAGACATTGCATTGCTGAGTTATTAACCACTTCCTGTTCAAAGAAAAAGTCAAACTTTCGAGGACTGCCATTCGCGCATCGTAAAATGAAGTCAAAAAAAGCTTCGCAATTTAACATCCCATATGCCTTGAGAGAATACTGAACAACTTTGAAGATGAACAGATGAATTCTCTAGGAGGAGTTCGTTAAAGTACAAAGCCTGAAACTGTGCTCAATTTCATACAATAGTAAAAAAATAACCGACTTCCTGTCGGTTTTGGAAACTGAATCCTATTGACTTTTGTGTTGGTCCTGATCCCTTACATAAGTGTACTGATTTTCAAACATGTACTCGCAATACAGCCTGAAATACAAGTATAAAACAGCAGAAAATGGTCTATTACATGTTGCCACTAGGTGGCGCTATAACTGACACTGTATATCGCTATTTGCATTTGTTAAGATATTCACTCTTAACCTACATGGCGAATTTGAACTGAATCGGACATTGCTTGGCCGAGTTATAACAACTTCCTGTTTACGACAAAATTTAGACTTTGGATGACCGCTGTGCGCACATAGTTTATCGAAGTCAAAAAAGCTTCGCAATTTAACATCCCTTATGCCTTAAGATAGTGCTGAACGAGTTTTGAGACGAACAGATGAAATCTCTAGGAGGAGTTCGTTAAAGTACGACGTGAGCAAAAATGGCTATTTTTAGAGGTTTTTGGGAAATAGCTGACTTCCTGTCGATTTTGGAAATGAGGTCCCATTTACTTATATTTAAGTTTTAGTACCCTACACATGCGTGGCGAATTTCATTCGCCTATGACAAACTCATAGCGCATCATAAGCTACAACGCGTTAGGTGGCGCTCTAGAGTCATTTTACCACACCCGCTTTTCGAAACACAATTAGACGTAAATTTTCACCGGTTCTGATGTGTGTGCAAAATTTGGTGACTTTTCACGCATGTTTAGGCCCTCAAAAGTGCCCGCAAAAACACGTTAGAAGAAAAAAAAAAAATAATTAAAGCTGCAAGCAGCGATCAAGGGCTCGAGCACCTACGTCGCCATCGCCTCTCGGTGGCCAATTCGTTTCAATGCGCTCTACGACCGATCCTTAGTTAGAAGACGTATTCAAGCGAGAACTGTTCAAATTACCTAATGACACAGGCAACTCAAGTAAAAAAATCCCTTCTCAAAGCGTCATGACCCCCAGGTGGTGCTAACGAGTCTAAATATTTATGAGTTGAAATATTTTTTGGGACTGTTTTGGCCAATATTCTGGGAACCTGTCAAAATTGGTAAAAATGCTGTTCCACCTGTGATCACTTGGTGGCGCTATAACCGATGATTAATGTTGTAGATGTGTTAGACAGGGACTTTTAGTATACTTGGTACATTTGGGATCGATCAGACATTGTATGGCTGAGTTATAATAACTTCCTGTTTATGGCGAAACGTCAAATTTCGATGACTGGTGTACATACATCGTTTATCAAAGTAATAAAAGCTTCGCAATTTAACATCCCACATACCTTAAGAGAAGATTTCTGGAGTTTGAAAGTGAGCAGATAAAATATCTTAGGAGGAGTTCGTTGATTTAATAATAAGACTAAATAAAACTATCTTGCTTGGAAGTAATTATAATATATATATTAAAGCTGCAAGCAGCGATCAAGGGCTCGAGCACCTACGTCGCCATCGCCTCTCGGTGGGCAAGTCGTTACAATGCGCTCTACGACTGATCCTTAGTTAGAAGACGTATTCAAGTGAGATCTGTTCAAATTACCTATTCATACAGGCAACTCAAATAAAAAAAATCACATCTCAAAACATCATGACCCCCAGGGGGCGCTAACGAGTCTAAATATTTACCAGTTGAAATATTTTTTGGGACTGTTTTGGCCAATATTCTGGTAACCTATGTCAAAATTGGTAAAATGCAGTTTTAAATGCTGTTCCTCCTGTGATCACTTGGTGGCGCTATAACCGATGATTAATGTTGAAGGTATGTTCAGACAGGGACTTTTAGTATAGTTGGTAAATTTGGGATCGATCAGTCATTGTATGGCTGAGTTATAATAACTTCCTGTTCATAGCGAAACGTCAAAGTTCGATGACTGGTGTACGTACATCGTTTATCAAAGTAATAAAAGCTTTGCAATTTAACATCCCATATACCTTAAGAGACGATTTCTGGAGTTTGAAGGTGAGCAGATAAAATCTCTAGGAGGAGTTCGTTGAAGTAGGAGACAAGAAAAAGTGCCATTTTAAAGGTTTTTTGCTAAATAATTAACTTCCTGTTGATTTTGGAAACTCGCTCCAATTGACTTTTTTGTTTGTCTTGATCTGCAACATAAGTGTGGCAATTTTCAAGGATGTCCTTTAAACACAGTCTGAAATAGCAGTAAAAAACATCAGAAATTGCAATATTGCATGCTGCCATTAGGTAGCGCTATAACTGACACTGTATTTCGCTTTATGAAATCCTTCAGACCTGGACTCTTAACACGCATGACGAATTTTAACCCGATCAGACATTGCATTGCTGAGTTATTAACCACTTCCTGTTCATAGAAAAAGTTCGACTTTCGAGGACTGCCATTCACGCATCGTAAAATTAAGTCAAAAAAGCTTCGCAATTTAACATCCCATATGCCTTGAGAGAATACTGAACAACTTTGGAGATGAACGGATGAATTCTCTAGGAGGAGTTCGTTAAAGTACAAAGCCTGAAACTATACTCAATTTCATACAAAAGTAAAAAATAACCGACTTCCTGTCGGTTTTGGAAACTGAATCCTATTGACTTTTTTGTTGGTCGTGATCCCCTACATAAGTGTAGTGATTTTCAAACATGTACTCGCAATACAGCCTGAAATACAAGTATAAAACAACAGAAAAGGGTCTATTACATGTTGCCACTAGGTGGCGCTATAACTGACACTGTATATCGCTATTTGCATTTGTTAAGATATTCACTCTTAACCTACATGGCGAATTTGAACTGGATCGGACATTGCTTGGCCGAGTTATAACAACTTCCTGTTTACGACAAAATTTCGACTTTGGATGACCGCTGTGCGCACATAGTTTATCGAAGTCAAAAAAGCTTCGCAATTTAACATCCCATATGCCTTAAGATAGTGCTGAACGAGTTTTGAGACGAACAGATGAAATCTCTAGGAGGAGTTCGTTAAAGTACGACGTGAGCAAAAATGGCCATTTTTAGAGGTTTTTGGGAAATAGCTGACTTCCTGTCGATTTTGGAAATGAGATCCCATTTACTTATATTTAAGTTTTAGTACCCTACACATGCGTGGCGAATTTCATTCACCTACGACAAACTCATAGCGCATCATAAGCTACAACGCGTTAGGTGGCGCTGTAGAGTCAATTTACCACAACCGCTTTTCGAAACACAATTAGACGTAAATTTTCGCAGGTTCTGATGTGTGTGCAAAATTCGGTGACTTTTCACGCATGTTTAGGCCCTCAAAAGTGCCCGCAAAAACACGTTAGAAGAAAAAAAAAATAATAATAATAATAATAATAATAAGAATAATAATCCTAACAGAAACAATAGGGTTCTTGCACCTCCGGTGCTCGAGCCCGTTGGGCCCGAGCTCCTTCGGTGCTCGAGCCCTAAATATAATATAATATGCTATGTGTGATTGGACTGGTGCTGTGTCATGAGAAAGAAGCTTCGTGACATGGATTTTATTTGAAGGTTGACTCCATTTTTTATTTGAAAACAAGAACATAACATGAATCATGGAAATCACGAGAGTTCAAAACAAGGCTTTAATGAAACCATCAGCTGGGCTCTAGAGAAACCCTTTAATATATTCGTCCAGTGCTTCCAGGCAGAGCAGGACCTCCAAAGAGACTCCTCTTCTCACAACCTTCAGTAATGGACCTTCGTTCATCAGTGAAGTGCACAGCCATGAACACCTCCACCAAACAGTTCCATGCTACAACAGTCCCAGTATCCGAGACAATCTTGGAATCTCAGGAAATACCAGCAATGAAGCTGCTGCTGCTGATGATGATGACCAGGTTGGAGTCTCCACCGTCAATCTCAAAGGAGAGAAGACAAACATTTAGTTGCAGAACTGATTGCAGATCCACGACAGCAAATGTGTTTGTACTACACTGGTGTCTTCAACATCATTACTGTTTAAACTTTCTGCCTTTACCTGTATTTAGCATTTGCTCTGATTTACTTGTTTCACCATCAGTATTACATTCAATCCACTGTTTAACAAGTTTTATTATTCAAACTCTAGCAATAAAAAAACCTAACATTTACATATGCACTGTTTTAACTGTACTACAGTGAAGAAGGTTAACATTTCTTTGTAATTCTGATATTGCTGTGGAATATATATTCCCCACAAGTACAACTATAAGTTATATTTTACTTTAATATATGAGTATACTGTAATAAAAACTAAAGCAAACCAGTTTATTGCTTCACTAGAACCAAGTTAATCTAGTTAATTTAAGATTACTTAGAAATACAACAATATACTGTATAAATCTGAAATTTCTAAATTAAACAAATACAGTAATTACATTATATGATTACAGCATTTTTAACATGTTGCTTTAATTGTTAAAAACGAAAGTTATTTATCTTTTTATTAAAGTCCCGTTCGTTCGTTAGGTTAGGAGGTTCTTGGTCATTATTTACACAGAATTTATCATGAATACTGACCAGAGACAGACGCGCGGGTTTCCTGCTGGAGCTGCCCGTGCAACAGGTCAGGGAGGTGGGGTTGGATCAGTCGAAGCTCCCGCTGAACGCGACTGGGGTTCAAACTGAAGCTCCTGTGGAAATGTAGGTGAACCACGCCGAGCAGGGTGCCTCTTTGTAGGATTCTAAGCTCTAGCCACAGCCCTGAACACGTTTTTGATGTTGTGGAGCATTTTAAAGCTTGGTGGTGCAGATAGAAACTTAACAATCCCGTCCGCCATTTTCCAAACCAATGCTGCGCCTCTGTAGCTTCTCCCACAAATCCGCGCATTCCAGTCAACACCTGAATGTCTTGCGTGCATTCAGCGGCTCTGCCGATCAAACACAAAGTAAACACGCGTGCATTCACTCGCGAGTTGCGCTTTATTTCCGCGCGAACCGCGTTCGATGTGAACGTACCTTTAAGCCCGAGAGTCCCAGGTACCGGGGACTTGCCCCCTTGTGCAATACATTTCCGCTCATAGTTCACTAACCCTGAGAATGACCCCACACATATCACATACCGTTGTGCTCAGCGAAAACTCCTCTAAAAATCTAATTCAATTTCATATCCGTTAACCACAGCTCTAACGCCATGCAAATAAACAACAACATGTCCGGAGTATAATTCATGACTAAGTTTTTGTTTTGTGCTCTCTTAAAGCCACAGTACACCCCCTGGCCCCTGCGGGGTTTCCCCTTTAAAGCGACAGAACCCTACAGCCATTTTAAGGGTTTTTTGCAAAATAATTAACTTCCTTTTGATTTTGGAAAATCGCTGCAATTGACTTTTTTGTTTGTCTTGATCTGTAACATAAGTGTGGCAATTTTCAAGCATGTCCTTTAAACACAGTCTGAAATAGCAGTAAAAAACAGAAGAAAATGCTATATTGCATGCTGCCATTAGGTGGCGCTATAACTGACACTGTATTTCGCTCTATGAAATCCTTCAGACGTGAACTCTTAACACGCGTGACAAATTTTAACCCGATCAGAAATTGCATTGCTGAGTTATTAACCACTTCCTATTCATATAAAAAGTTTGACTTTCGAGGACTGCCATTCGCGCATCGTAAAATGAAGTCAAAAAAGCTTCGTAATTTAACATCCCATATGCCTTGAGAGAATACTGAACAACTTTGGAGATGAACAGATGAATTCTCTAGGAGGAGTTTGTTAAAGTATGAGACATGGAAAAGTGCCATTTTAGGGGTTTTTTGCAAAATATTTAACTTCCTGTTGATTTTGGAAAATCGATGCAATTGACTTTTTTGTTTGTCTTGATCTGCAACATAAGTGTGGCAATTTTCAAGGATGTCCTTTTAACACAGTCTGAAATAGCAGTAAAAAACAGCAGAAATTGCTATATTGCATGCTGCCATTAGGTAGCGCTATAACTGACACTGTATTACGCTCGATGAAATCCTTCAGACATGGACTCTTAACATGCATGACGAATTTTAACCTGATCAGACATTGCATTGCTGAGTTATTAACCACTTCCTGTTCAAAGAAAAGGTTCGACTTTCGAGGACTGCCATTCGCGCATCGTAAAATGAAGTCAAAAAAGCTTCGCAATTTAACATCCCATCTGCCTTGAGAGAATACTGAACAACTTTGAAGATGAACAGATGAATTCTCTAGGAGGAGTTCGTTAAAGTACAAAGCCTGAAACTGTGCTCAATTTCATACAATAGTAAAATAACCGACTTCCTGTCGGTTTTGGAAACTGAATCCTATTGACTTTTTTGTTGGTGCTGATCCCTTACATAAGTGTACTGATTTTCAAACATGTACTCGCAATACAGCCTGAAATACAAGTATAAACAACAGAAAAGGGTCTATTACATGTTGCCACTAGGTGGCGCTATAACTGACACTGTATATCGCTATTTGGATTTGTTAAGATATGGACTCTTAACATACATAGCGAATTTGAACTGGATCGGACATTGCTTAGCCGAGTTATAACAACTTCCTGTTTACGACAAAATTTCGACTTTGGATGACGGCTGTGCGCACATAGTTTATCGAAGTCAAAAAAGCTTCGCAATTTAACATCCCATATGCCTTAAGATAGTGCTGAACGAGTTTTGAGACGAACAGATGAAATCTCTAGGAGGAGTTCGTTAAAGTACGACGTGAGCAAAAATGGCCATTTTTAGAGGTTTTTGGGAAATAGCTGACTTCCTGTCGATTTTGGAAATGAGATCCCATTTACTTATATTTAAGTTTTAGTACCCTACACATGCGTGGCGAATTTCATTCACCTACGACAAACTCATAGCGCATCATAAGCTACAACGCGTTAGGTGGCGCTGTAGAGTCATTTTACCACACCCGCTTTTCGAACCACAAATAGACGTAAATTTACGCAGGTTCTGATGTGTGTGCAAAATTTGGTGACTTTTTACGCATGTTTAGGCCCTCAAAAGTGCCCGCAAAAACACGTTAGAAAAATAATAATAATAATAATAATAATTAAAGCTGCAAGCAGCGATCAAGGGCTCGAGCACCTACGTCGCCATCGCCTCGGGTGGCCAATTGGTTACAATGCGCTCTACGACCGATCCTTAGTTAGAATACGTATTCAAGCGAGAACTGTTCAAATTACCTAATGACACAGGCAACTCAAGTAAAAAAATCCCTTCTCAAAGCGTCATGACCCCCAGGCGGCGCTAATGAGTATAAAAATTTACAAGTTCAAATATTTTTTGGGACTGTTTTGGCCAATATTCTGGTAACCTGTCAAAATTGGTAAAAATGCTGTTCCACCTGTGATCACTTGGTGGCGCTATAACCGATGATTAATGTTGTAGATGTGTTCAGACAGGGACTTTTAGTATAGTTGGCACATTTGGGATCGATCAGACATTGTATGGCTGAGTTATAATAACTTCCTGTTTATGGCGAAACGTCAAATTTCGATGACTGGTGTACATACATCGTTTATCAAAGTAATAAAAGCTTCGCAATTTAACATCCAACATACCTTAAGAGAAGATTTCTGGAGTTTGAAGGTGAGCAGATAAAATCTCTAGGAGGTGTTTGTTAAAGTATGAGACATGGAAAAGTGCCATTTTAAGGGTTTTTTGCAAAATATTTAACTTCCTGTTGATTTTGGAAACTCGCTCCAATTGACTTTTTTGTTTGTCTTGATCTGTAACATGAGTGTGGCAATTTTCAAGCATGTCCTTTAAACACAGTCTGAAATAGCAGTAAAAAACAGCAGAAAATACTATATTGCATGCTGCCATTAGGTGGCGCTATAACTGACACTGTATATCGCTCTATGAAATCCTTCAGACATGGACTCTTAACACGCATGACGAATTTTAACCCGATCAGACATTGCATTGATGAGTTATTAACCACTTCCTGTTCATGGAAAAAGTTCAACTTTCGAGGACTGCCATTCGCGCATCGTAAAATGAAGTCAAAAAAGCTTCGCAATTTAACATCCCATATGCCTTGAGAGAATACTGAGCAACTTTGGAGATGAACAGATGAATTCTCTAGGAGGAGTTCGTTAAAGTACAAACCCTGAAACTATGCTCAATTACATAAAATAATAAAAAATAACCGACTTCCTGTCGGTTTTGGAAACTGATTCCTGTTGACTTTTTTGTTGGTCCTGATGCCCTACATACGTGTACTGATTTTCAAACATGTACTCGCAATACAGCCTGAAATACAAGTATAAAACAACAGAAAATGGTTTATTACATGTTGCCACTAGGTGGCACTATAACTGTTACTGTATATCGCTATTTGGATTTGTTAAGATATTCACTCTTACCATACATAGCGAATTTGAACTGGATCGGACATTGCTTGGCCGAGTTATAACAACTTCCTTTTTACGACAAAATTTCGACTTTGGATGACCGCTGTGCGCACATAGTTTATCGAAGTCAAAAAAGCTTCGCAATTTAACATCCCATATGCCTTGAGATAGTGCTGAACGAGTTTTGAGACGAACAGATGAAATCTCTGGGAGGAGTTCGTTAAAGTACGACGTGAGCAAAAATGGCCATTTTTAGAGGTTTTTGGGAAATAGCTGACTTCCTGTCAATTTTGGAAATGACATCCCATTTACTTATATTTAAGTTTTAGTACCCTACACATGCGTGGCGAATTTCATTCGCCTACGACAAACTCATAGCGCATCATAAGCTACAACGCGTTAGGTGGCGCTGTAGAGTCATTTTACCACACCCGCTTTTCGAAACACAATTAGACGTAAATTTTCGCAGGTTCTGGTGTGTGTGCAAAATTTGGTGACTTTTTACGCATGTTTAGGCCCTCAAAAGTGCCCGCAAAAACACGTTAGAAGAAAAAGAATAATAATTAAAGCTGCAAGCAGCGATCAAGGGCTCGAGCACCTACGTCGCCATCGCCTCTCGGTGGCCAAGTCGTTACAATGCGCTCTATGACTGATCCTTAGTTAGAAGACGTATTCAAGCGAGATCTGTTCAAATTACCTAATGATACAGGCAACTTAAGTAAAAAAAATCCCAACTCAAAGCATCATGACCCCCAGGCAGCGCTAACGAGACTAAATATTTATGAATTGAAATTTTTTTTGGGACTGTTTTGGCCAATATTCTGGTAACCTGTCAAAATTGGTAAAAATGCAGTTTTAAATGCTGTTCCACCTGTGATCACTTGGTGGCGCTATAACCGATGAATAATGTTGTAGATGTGTTCAGACAGGGACTTTTAGTATAGCTGGTACATTTAGGATCGATCAGTCATTGTATGGCTGAGTTATAATAACTTCCTGTTTATAGCGAAACGTCAAATTTCGATGACTGGTGTACCCACATCGATTATCAAAGTAATAAAAGCTTCGCAATTTAACATCCCATATACCTTAAGAGAAGATTTCTGGAGTTTGAAGGTGAGCAGATAAAATCTCTAGGAGGAGTTCGTTGAAGTAGGAGACATGGAAAAGTGCCATTTTAAGGGTTTTTTGCAAAATATTTAACTTCCTGTTGATTTTGGAAAATCGATGCAATTGACTTTTTTGTTTGTCTTGATTTGCAACATAAGTGTGGCAATTTTCAAGGATGTCCTTTAAACACAGTCTGAAATAGCAGTAAAAAACAGCAGAAATTGCTATATTGCATGCTGCCAATAGGTAGCGCTATAACTGACACTGTATTGCGCTCTATGAAATCCTTCAGACATGGACTCTTAACACGCATGACGAATTTTAACCTGATCAGACATTGCATTGCTGAGTTATTAACTACTTCCTGTTCATAGAAAAAGTTAGACTTTCGAGGACTGCCATTCGCGCATCGTAAAATGAAGTCAAAAAAGCTTCGCAATTTAACATCCCATATGCCTTGAGAGAATACTGTACAACTTTGAAGATGAACGGATGAATTCTCTAAGAGGAGTTCGTTAAAGTACAAAGCCTGAAACTGTGCTCAATTTCATACAATAGTAAAAAATAACCGACTTCCTGTCGGTTTTGGAAACTGAATCCTATTGACTCTTTTGTTGGTCCTGATCCCTTACATAAGTGTACTGATTTTCAAACATGTACTCGCAATACAGCCTGAAATACAAGTATAAAACAACAGAAAAGGGTCTATTACATGTTGCCACTAGGTGGCGCTATAACTGACACTGTATATCGCTATTTGCATTTGTTAAGATATTCACTCTTAACCTACATGGCGAATTTGAACTGGATCGGACATTGCTTGGCCGAGTTATAACAACTTCCTGTTTACGACAAAATTTCGACTTTGGATGACCGCTGTGCGCACATAGTTTATCGAAGTCAAAAAAGCTTCGCAATTTAACATCCCATATGCCTTAAGATAGTGCTGAATGAGTTTTGAGACGAACAGATGAAATCTCTAGGAGGAGTTCGTTAAAGTACGACGTGAGCAAAAATGGCCATTTTTAGAGGTTTTTGGGAAATAGCTGACTTCCTGTCGATTTTGGAAATGAGATCCCATTTACTAATATTTAAGTTTTAGTACCCTACACATGCGTGGCGAATTTCATTCACCTACGACAAACTCATAGCGCATCATAAGCTACAACGCGTTAGGTGGCGCTGTAGAGTCATTTTACTACACCCGCTTTTCGAACCACAAATAGACGTAAATTTACGCAGGTTCTGATGTGTGTGCAAAATTTGGTGACTTTTTACGCATGTTTAGGCCCTCAAAAATGCCCGCAAAAACACGTTAGAAGAAAAAGAATAATTAAAGCTGCAAGCAGCGATCAAGGGCTCGAGCACCTACGTCGCCATCGCCTCGGGTGGCCAATTGGTTACAATGCGCTCTACGACCGATCCTTAGTTAGAAGACGTATTCAAGCGAGATCTGTTCAACTAACCTAATGATACAGGCAACTCAAGTAAAATAAAATCCCATCTCAAAGCATCATGACCCCCAGGTGGCGCTAACGAATCTAAATATTTATGAGTTGAAATATTTTTTGGGACTGTTTTGGCCAATATTCTGGTAACCTGTCAAAATTGGTAAAAATGCAGTTTTAAATGCTGTTCCACCTGTGATCACTTGGTGGCGCTATAACCGATGAATAATGTTGTAGTTGTATTCAGACAGGGACTTTTAGTATAGTTGGTACATTTGGGATCCATCAGACATTGTATGGCTGAGTAATAATAACTTCCTGTTTATGGCGAAATGTCAAATTTCAATGGCTGGTGTACGTACACCGTTTATCAAAGTTATAAAAGCTTTGCAATTTAACATCCAACGTACCTTAAGAGAAGATTTCTGGAGTTTAAAGGTGAGCAGATAAAACTCTAGGAGGATTTCGTTGAAGTATGAGACATGGAAAAGTGCCATTTTAAGGGTTTTTTTGCTAAATAATTAACTTCCTGTTGATTTTGGAAACTCGCTCCAATTGACTTTTTTGTTTGTCTTGATTTTTAACATGAGTGTGGCAATTTTCAAGCATGTCCTTTAAACACAGTCTGAAATAGCAGTAAAAAACAGCAGAAAATACTACATTGCATGCTGCCATTAGGTGGCGCTATAACTGACACTGTATATCGCTCTATGAAATCCTTCAGACATGGACTCTTAACACGCATGACGAATTTTAACCCGATCAGACATTGCATTGCTGAGTTATTAACCACTTCCTGTTCATGGAAAAAGTTCAACTTTCGAGGACTGCCATTCGCGCATCGTGAAATGAAGTCAAAAAAGCTTCGCAATTTAACATCCCATATGCCTTGAGAGAATACTGAACAACTTTGAAGATGAACAGATGAATCCTCTAGGAGGAGTTCGTTAAAGTACAAAGCCTGAAACTGTGCTCAATTTCATACAATAGTAAAAAATAACCGACTTCCTGTCGGTTTTGGAAACCGAATCCTATTGACTTTTTTGTTGATCCTGATCCCTTACATAAGTGTACTGATTTTCAAACATGTACTCGCAATACAGCCTGAAATACAAGTATAAAACAACAGAAAAGGGTCTATTACATGTTGCCACAAGGTGGCGCTATAACTAACACTGTATATCGCTATTTGCATTTGTTAAGATATTCACTCTTAACCTACATGGCGAATTTGAACTGGATCGGACATTGCTTGGCCGAGTTATAACAACTTCCTGTTTACGACAAAATTTCGACTTTGGATGACCGCTGTGCGCACATAGTTTATCGAAGTCAAAAAAGCTTCGCAATTTAACATCCCATATGCCTTAAGATAGTGCTGAACGAGTTTTGAGACGAACAGATGAAATTTCTAGGAGGAGTTCGTTAAAGTACGACGTGAGCAAAAATGGCTATTTTTAGAGGTTTTTGGGAAATAGCTGACTTCCTGTCGATTTTGGAAATGAGATCCCATTTACTAATATTTAAGTTTTAGTACCCTACACATGCGTGGCGAATTTCATTCACCTACGACAAACTCATAGCGCATCATAAGCTACAACGCGTTAGGTGGCGCTGTAGAGTCATTTTACCACACCCGCTTTTCGAACCACAAATAGACGTAAATTTACGCAGGTTCTGATGTGTGTGCAAAATTCAGTGACTTTTTACGCATGTTTAGGCCCTCAAAAGTGCCCGCAAAAACACGTTAGAAGAAAAAGAATAATAATAATAATCCTAACAGAAACAATAGGGTTCTTGCACCTCCGGTGCTCGAGCCCGTTGGGCCCGAGCTCCTTCGGTGCTCGAGCCCTAATAATCCTAACAGAAACAATAGGGTTCTTGCACCTCCGGTGCTCGAGCCCGTTGGGCCCGAGCTCCTTCGGTGCTCGAGCCCTAATTAAAGCTGCAAGCAGCGATCAAGGGCTCGAGCACCTACGTCGCCATCGCCTCTCGGTGGCCAAGTAGTTACAATGCGCTCTACGACCGATCCTTAGTTAGAAGACGTATTCAAGCGAGATCTGTTCAACTAACCTAATGATACAGGCAACTCAAGTAAAAAAAATCCCATCTCAAAGCATCATGACCCCCAGGTGGCGCTAACGAATCTAAATATTTATGAGTTGAAATATTTTTTGAGACTGTTTTGGCCAATATTCTGGTAACCTGTCAAAATTGGTAAAAATGCAGTTTTAAATGCTGTTCCACCTGTGATCACTTGGTGGCGCTATAACCGATGAATAATGTTGTAGATGTATTCAGACAGGGACTTTTAGTATAGTTGGTACATTTGGGATCCATCAGACATTGTATGGCTGAGTAATAATAACTTCCTGTTTATGGCGAAATGTCAAATTTCAATAGCTGGTGTACGTACACCGTTTATCAAAGTTATAAAAGCTTCGCAATTTAACATCCAACGTACCTTAAGAGAAGATTTCTGGAGTTTGAAGGTGAGCAGATAAAATCTCTAGGAGGAGTTCGTTGAAGTATGAGACATGGAAAAGTGCCATTTTAAGGGTTTTTTGCTAAATAATTAACTTCCTGTTGATTTTGGAAACTCGCTCCAATTGACTTTTTTGTTTGTCTTGATCTGCAACATAAGTGTGGCAATTTTGAAGGATGTCCTTTAAACACAGTCTGAAATAGCAGTAAAAAACAGCAGAAATAGCTATATTGCATGCTGCCATTAGGTGGCGCTATAACTGACACTGTATTTCACTCTATGAAATCCTTCAGACATGGACTCTTAACACGCATGACGAATTTTAACCCGATCAGACATTGCATTGCTGAGTTATTAACCACTTCCTGTTCATAGAAAAAGTTCGACTTTTGAGGACTGCCATTCGCGCATCGTAAAATGAAGTCAAAAAAGCTTCGCAATTTAACATCCCATATGCCTTGAGAGAATACCGAACAACTTTGAAGATGAACAGATGAATTCTCTAGGAGGAGTTCGTTAAAGTACAAAGCCTGAAACTGTGCTCAATTTCATACAATAGTAAAAAATAACCGACTTCCTGTCGGTTTTGGAAACTGAATCCTATTGACTTTTTTGTTGGTCCTGATCCCTTACATAAGTGTACTGATTTTCAAACATGTACTCGCAATACAGCCTGAAATACAGGTATAAAACAACAGAAAATGGTCTATTACATGTTGCCACTAGGTGGCGCTATAACTGTCACTGTATATCGCTATTTGGATTTGTTAAGATATGGACTCTTAACATACATAGAGAATTTGAACTGGATCGGACATAGCTTGGCCGAGTTATAACAACTTCCTCTTTACGACAAAATTTCGACTTTGGATGACCGCTGTGCGCACATAGTTTATCGAAGTCAAAAAAGCTTCGCAATTTAACATCCCATATGCCTTAAGATAGTGCTGAACGAGTTTTGAGACGAACAGATGAAATCTCTAGGAGGAGTTCGTTAAAGTACGACGTGAGCAAAAATGGCCATTTTTAGAGGTTTTTGCGAAATAGCTGACTTCCTGTCGATTTTGGAAATGAGATCCCATTTACTTATATTTAAGTTTTAGTACCCTACACATGCGTGGCGAATTTCATTTGCCTACGACAAACTCATAGCGCATCATAAGCTACAACGCGTTAGGTGGCGCTGTAGAGTCATTTTACCACACCCGCTTTTCGAAACACAATTAGACGTAAATTTTCGCAGGTTCTGGTGTGTGTGCAAAATTTGGTGACTTTTTACGCATGTTTAGGCCCTCAAAAGTGCCCGCAAAAACACGTTACAAAAATAAGAATAATAATAATAATAATAAGAATAATAATCCTAACAGAAACAATAGGGTTCTTGCACCTCCGGTGCTCGAGCCCGTTGGGCCCGAGCTCCTTCGGTGCTCGAGCCCTAATAATAAGAATAATAATCCTAACAGAAACAATAGGGTTCTTGCACCTCCGGTGCTCGAGCCCGTTGGGCCCGAGCTCCTTCGGTGCTCGAGCCCTAAAGATGCTTCTATGCTCTCTCATGGGATTTAATATTGTACAATATAGAAATAAAGTAATTTGGAAGCAAATATCTTTAAAGAGTTTGAAGATTTCTGCACATACAAACCAATTAGCCCTGACAGAGTAGCTAAATAGCGAAGCAGCTGGTTTGGAAGTGGAAGAAGCGCTGCAGTATAATCCTAAAGCCCTCACAGCATCTGGACCCCTGCAGTTCCTCAATTACTGAGCCAGGGCTTTATTTCAGGCACAGAAACTACAGGGGTAGCTGTTCTCTCAACTTGGCAACACAATAACAGTTTCTGCTCAGAAAGACAGGAAAGGAAAGAAAGTCGGTTGGTTAGAATTTTATGTTTTATAACTGTATTTTATGTTTGTATGTTTTTAGCAAACAAATAAACACTTTCTATCACTTCAATTAATACACATTTATCATTTATTAAGATCAACATGAAGAGGCGTGAGAAGTGTAAGCTGCATTGCACCATGGGACTCTGACCTGGATAAGGCAGGAGTGAACATTGTTTCGGCGCATCACAAATCTCCAATTGTTCTCATGCGATTAAGAAAATGCCTATTTTTTTTTCCTTACTCACATCTGTCATTGTTTTCGCAAATAAATATGATGCACGCAATAATACCTATACAAACAACTGAGAAACACTTTAAGGCTCATAAATAAAATGTAATTATCAGATAATACATTTAAATGACAGTTCGTTATAAATCAGATGTAAAGACTGTAAAGAGTCTTTAGAAAGTGACTGTTGAAATTCCCATTCAACATGTATTTCACGCTTACAAACTACAAACTCACACCAAACATTGAGTTAATGTCATTCATAAAGGAGCTTTGGAAGAATCATTATCTGCAGCTCATCTTTGCATGAAGAAATGTGCAGTTTGTCTGCCAGTGTTTGCCTGAATCAAGATGTTGCAGCTCAAAGCAAAAGTATCCAGCTGCAGCCACCACTTCTGGAACAAGAGAATGGCTGTGTGGTGTATTGTGCTGCAGTGAAGAGTCTGCGTAAAATACCGTAAACAACAACAACACTTCTGCAGCACAAGCTCAAACAAACAAATTTCTCTTTGCAGTAATTTCATTTTTTATAGTTTTCCATAGAAATAGAGTTATAGTATAGGATTAAAATTAGGGTTAGGTTTAGGTTACAGTTTAGGTTTAAAGTCAGGGTCAGGGTTAGGGTTCAGTTTAGAGTTTGAGTTTGTGTTATGGTTATGCAATGGTTCGGGTTAGGGTTGGGGCTTGGATTGGAGTTAGGGTTTGGGTTAGTGTTAGGATTAGTGTTGGGGGTAGCTTTAGGGTTATGATTAGGTTTAAGGTTAGGATAAGGTTTAAGGTTATGTTTATAGCAAGGGTTAGTGTTGGGGTTAGGTTTAGGATTATATTTAGGTTTGAGTGTGGTGCGGCTGAAGTCTCTCTCAAAAGAACCCCAAATAACCCCTCATTTAATCTCCCTGATCAGGTTCCCAATGGTAGCTCATGTTTTATTCAGAAAGCTGATTTTACAAATGCCCCAATATCTCTTTAAGTAGCTGTGTAAATTTTAACCTTCCATAATTATATTCTTTATGCAGTTTGAGTGAACGGGCAAAGCATTCAACACATTTGTGTTCTATTTTTTGCAAAACATAAAAAGTTTCTTTCATTAATTCATTCATTTCCCAACCCGCTTATCTGGGGTCACGGGGGTCTGCAGCGTGCATTGGGCGAGAGGCAGCAGGCGACAGGTCGGCAGTCCATCGCAGATTAAAAGGTTCAGTGAAAATTAAAAGTGTTTGTTTTGTTTCCACCAAGAATATTCTGTTTATGAGTTCGTGGAAAGCTTTGTTTGGATTAGAAAAGAGAGGCTGCATAAAAAAGCTCAAGTAAAGACATGGTTGAATAGAGAATTGTAGATGTAGATGACTTTATATGGACTAATTGATGGGTTTATTGTGGTTGTTTACTTTGTTGCTTAGAAATTGAACATTGTGGTTTAGAATAATGTTAGCTTTATGTCCTTACTGTACAAACATTCACTTTAAAACAGGACAGCTGACAGTGCTGTACCTTTGGTGTATTTTTCGTGTACCAGCAACCCCTCTGACCCTAGTTAAGATTCCAAACCTCTCCAAGAAGATGCAATGTTTAAATATTTTCTGAAACTGGACAGCATGGTGCTTCAGTTTCTGCTTGTGCTATTCAATTAAAATACTACATATGTAGAGGGAAAGTTCACACTCACTCTTATGAATAGTGTCTGTTATGAACAGGGTCTCACTTTAGAGTCCCTTTAAAGTTCAAGGCAGTTTGATATAAATGGCATCTCTTCAATTGCCAGTTTTTGGAGCATTCTGAAGGGTCAAACTGATTATATTACTTTTGTGCAGCTTTTATATTAGCTAGCAGGACCAAGGACAGCTCATGCAGCATTTGCTTTTTTCCTGGCTCTTCCAGTGCACTTTGAATGAATGCTAGATTGCAAATCAGTGAGGAAAATAACTTTTATCCACAAATACCTGGTTTGCCCCTCATTGCCCCTAATTTGCATTCAATTATGTGTCACATGCAGACATATTTTTATACAGCATTACTGCATTTTAGACTCCCATCTGATGTATGGGCACCATGTGAGAACATGAATGTGTGTGTCTGTGTGTTTGTGACATTTGGTTCAGTGAGTGAGTGTGAGTGAGATTTGGTTCATTAGTCACTCGTCCCTGGCACTCTCCTTCAAAACTAACAATACGATTATGCAAAATGATGCCTATTAACTGGCACTTCAGAGAGCAATACTGTGTTTGTTTACTGTTCTCTGCATGCAAATTCTAAGACCATTTTTCAACATCAAAGGCCCTGACACTCTACAGACACCAATTGCTTCCCACCAGGACAGGAAATGACACACAGGAACAAAAGAACAGGGCAAGAAACCAGGTCTGTGTAATTAGCCAGGGCTAACAGGTGATTGATGAGAGCAACTACTTCATTTTCCTGTACTTATTCTTTTTCCTCTTTACAATGAAAAAGAAAGAGTATTTCAGCCCTAAGCTTTTCTGAAATGTGTCTTTCTGAGTGAGCTGACAAGAGGCAGGAGGGGAAAGTAGGTCTCTTTAAATACTAGAGCACTGAACAGGCAGCAGGCTGCTTGACATATAATTGTGATCTCTATTGCAGTCTACTTTTTCTCTTTCATGTGCCTGTTGCATATATCACCCTAGTAGTCTTTAGATTGTTACTTTAGGAATGAATCTTTCTGATAAATATGCAATGTATGGTTCGCTGAGTTGAATAGCTAATATTTGCATCTATTTCATGTGGAATTTAAGATAGAATATGTTGTCTACACTGTAAATTCTATAGTTCTAGACACAAGGAAGTGTTTCAGTTTTATTTACACATGGTTTTCATGGTAATACTTTCATGGTAGTGGTAAAACTGTGCATAGTTACAGTTGTGCTCGTAATAAGCATATTGTTTGATTTCCTGGCCATTTTTTAGAACTTTTGAAGAACTTACCGCAAATCTTTTTTTCCACTTTTAATAAGTGGATGGGTGTAGCCATTTATTGTCAACCAACTGTTTAATCTTTTTAAATTATAATGACTACCGCAAGGTTTATTTTATCGTTCATATTTTCTGAAAATTGGCAAAGAAAGCAAAAAAAATTGCCAGCAAACTTATGAGAACAACAGAATTTATGGAGCATTTATAAGAAAAAGTTGTTATTTATTAAATAATATTTGCTGTTGTTCAGTTTTTATCATTCCCAGCAAAAAAGTAGCAAAAACACTCCATCAATCACCAGAAACGAAGAAAAAAATCTGGTTTTGGAACCAAAGATTTTAAGGACGTTTAGATCTCCGTTGCAGGTTTTTGCAGGTACAAACATCAGTGTATTTTGTATCACTCAATTTTTGAATAAAAAAACTACTATTTCATGCAATCAAGTTAAGACATCCTTTCAAAGTCAGCAAAAACACATTAAAACAATTAATTGTGGCTAAAGCATGCCTGATCTCTTCTGGAAGCTGGCTCCATTTTTGGCAGCATAGTACCTGAAAGCAGACTTAATTTTGGAATGAACCTTTGCTTGTTCTGAGATCTAGATTGTAGCTTCAGTTTCTCTTTCTCTGTCAGCCATTGTGGATGTAATATTAAGGAATTGATCTAACCCATAAACTAAATTGTGCTCTGCGAACTTGGAAGAGGTGATTATCAACCAATAAGAAGACAGAGAAATACTGATGTTTCCTTGGGCTGCTGGCTGGCCCTTATAAGCCTACATAAAAGTTCAAATAGACCTGTGGAAATACACGTAAGGCCATTACATGTGACTCTAGTGGCCCAGAACAGATTACATTGACTTGGCACCACATACAGATTGAAATCTGAATGGATAGGAAAAGATATATTATACTCCTGGATGCACTACAGCTTTGGAGAAATAAATGAAGAAAGAGAGCACCGTTGATAATAAATGAGTACAATGGCTCAAACCCTATCATTTAGATTGTTTTATTGATAGTGTTTAGGCCAGTAGAGAAGAAGCATGCCTGATGTCAGATCCCTACTGAAGACCCAAACAGCAAACACACATCGCACCACTAACTTAGATAATACTATTAGTTTATTTGAGATATTCAGCAAAGTAGTAAATTACAGTAAAGCTCTGACCATTCACTCCATGGTCTGCATCAGCTGCTCCTTTGTTTTCTGGCTGGATGAAGACTCTTTTATTTGCACTCATCTAGTGTCTTTGCTGTGTTTCTTTCCTTGTGTGGATATACTTGTAAATAAACCAAGCTGGCATGACAACTTTACAGCTTTACTTATTGATTGAACTTTGGTCATTTGTTTACTCTGCAAAGAAAAGCAGCTTTTTTTCTACAATATGTTTATAGTGAAAATCAAATGTATACATTTTTCCCTTTTTATGGGCTGTTCAGTTCCAAAAACAGCTTATGCTCATACTCTACCTAGATGTTTTCACTGGCAATGCTTATATAGTCTAGATAATATCTAAGGATATTGAGTAGTGAGCTTATACGATATAATCTCATTGTGGATTGTTTTGGGAGAATTTAACTTATGATCAAATCCAGACACACATCAATGACATTACCATCTGACAGCTTATGGAAAAAACTGGCCCGTGTTCTCTGGCCTCTGGCCTCTGTTCTGCATTCTGTGTTTGTGTGAGGATAATGGGTCAAAGGCTGAGGCGCCCCATTTCGCCCACTGCTTTCACACAAACACTGGATCAAGCCTTTAACCTCTGCTTTATAAGCCTCGTCTTAGTGGCTTTTAAATTACAGCCTCTTCTAGATCACTCAGCTCAGTTTAAACAGAGATCTGCTCACTCACATGCTGTCTAAGGAGCGCTGCACATTTACAATTTACAATCTAGCATTGGACAATTCTGTAAACTGTTGTTGTAAAGCTGGTGCTTAATTATTTATATTGAGCATTTTATTAAAGTGGTTACTTTAAAAGTTAATAGTCAAGAAAAAAGTACAGCTACAGTGCTGTACAAAACCATTTTGAGACGTTTTATTTATTTTAGTTTTAAATGTGTCTAGGGCATGAATGCTTAGCACAGACTGTACAAGGTGTCCTTAAAGGTCGTTTTTTCGCTGATCTGTTTAGTTCTGTCTACTTCTATTCAGTCATGTGTTTCATTGCCCTGAGGCTAGGGGTCAGCTGATGAATCTTACTCTCAATAAATTGTTTGATGTATACTGTTTAAGGCACACGTAATAAGATTCTATTGTAAATAAGTTTTAATCTCAATTAATATATTTATCCTGAATCGGCTTTCCACTTAAGTTGATTATTTAAGGAGCCAGTGTATTTTTCCTATATAGTTTTTATATATTTTAATTAATTACTTTTATTTTTTGCATGAAAATTTGATTGGGTCTTAAAATTAAACATTAAATTAACACAGACTACATATTTTATTTATTTGTGGAACTATTACATATGGAACACATGTAATTGCCCATTGAACACATGTAATTGTTTTCTAATGATCGACAAAGATCATTAGAAGGCAATGAATCCTGGTCATTAATGATGTTAATAAAATGATATAGACTGGGTCTGTGCATTCACATTAGACAGTGATACGAAATCTAACCTGTAGAAAAGCATTTTTGAAGATATTTAGAAGCCTATTGGTGAAATTTGGCTGCTCGTCATACCTCAAATAACATAACAATACTGTATTCATTCATTTTCCAACCCGCTTATTCCCTTTTTGGGGTCACGGGTGTCTGCCGGTGCCTATCTCCAGCTCATAATGGGCGAGAGGCGGGAGCCCACCCTGAACAGGTCAACATTCACACACACATTCTCTCCTAAGAGGAATTTAGATTATTCAATTAACCTAATCGCATGTTTTTGGATTTGTGGGGGGAAACCGGAGTACCCGGAGGAAACCCACGTAAGCACAGGGAGAACATGCTATCATGCCTCGAACCAGCAACCCACTGTGCCGCCGTGATGCCCAACATAACAATAATATCTCTAAAATCCAAATATTGTTGGCAGAAATAACATCATTTACAATCCACCTATGAACCGATACACATTACCAAAACACACATTACTTACTTTGGCCTCTCTGTCACTGGCTTTCTTTCTTCTTTTCTATTGTTGGTATATTGGGCTCTGAATGGGCTAGGATATTGATCAGTAAGGATTTTCTGGCAGTCTTATGTCCTATGCTTAAGACGAAGGGTTTATTGAGTGATAGCTCCCTCCAGGCTTTGAAATGAGCTGCCACTGGAAATCTGTCAGGCTCCTACTATATCAATTTTTTAAACTGGTCTGAAGACTTTTTAGTTTGCAAAGCATTTTATGCTGCTTAGGCTTGTGTTTTCTTGCTATCACAGTTGCAATAATTTAACTGAGGGATTGTTCAGCATTTTGGACAACTCTACTATCTAAGATGAGATGTCTCTATCTATCTAACTATCTGCCTAACTGTAAATATCTAAGACAACTCTACTATCTACTAACTAAGATTTAAAAGGTATCTTGCTGTGTATCAGCAGGTTGGTTCTAATTTAAATAATACTAATCCATAGTCATAAAGGTTGTTCAAATCATTGGAAAAGATCCTGAAAAGAGGGATAATAAGAAGAGATTAACAAGAGGACAAGATCACAAGGCATAAAAAAACTGTGCACACCATAATGCGTGAGAATAGTTCACAAGTTGCAGATCACGACATCTCCCATAATGCACCTTCCACAAGGTTTGAGGAAGATTTTAAATACCTAAAACTCTATATTTTATTATAAAGTTTTTACCGCAGTCATCAAGTGTTTTCTCCTTGTGCTGCTTGGTTGTCAAATGCCCTCATGTGTAAGAATCAGAAACCACCCACGTTCAATAATATTTGATTTTTTTTTTTATTTTGGCAGGTTTGTCCTTGTGTTTGGCTGCTTGGTTCTGTCAGTCTTCTCTACCATCCCAGACCACCAAGAAATGGCCTCTCATAGTCTTCTGATTTTGGTAAGAACTTGCCTGAGTTTGCAACAAAGAAAACCCTCAACTTAACTGGTCTGATTTTCCATCTTGAGAACAACTTTGAGCATGTTTTAAAGAGCAATGAAATTTGTGGTGAACACCCTGTGTGTATTTTTTTTTCATAATAGGGTGCATGACTACACACTAGTGACACATAGAACTTCAAACACCAGTCCCCTTTAAAGTGTTATTTCAACATCATGTATATCTAATATTATTGTTTATGTATTATGTATTATATCATATATTATATATGTATATTTTTATAAAAATAAAAAAACCTGTTTCAAGTATGAACATAGCCCCATTTTTTTCTGTGCAGGAGTTTGTGATGATTGTGGTGTTCGGGCTGGAGTACATAATTCGCATCTGGTCTGCGGGATGCTGCTGCCGATACAGAGGATGGCAGGGACGCCTACGGTTTGCCAGGAAGCCCTTCTGTGTAATAGGTCAGTACTTTTCCTCCACCCTCCTTAGTCACAACCTTTCAGCTTTTTGCAAGTATTTATATTGAATGGTTTAAGCTGATAAGGTTGTTTCTTTTTGACTGGCATCAAACACTCTAAATAGTTTGGTAAATAACAAATCGGGGATGTTACAAAAGTCACCAATTGTGACACTGTTTAAAAGCAATTTCTATGTTTCAGTTAGAAAGTGTTTGAGCAATTGATAACATTGTCTGTGAAATGAATTATATTCTGAATTACTGGCATGTTTAACAAGTGAAACAAGTACAAACCTTGAGTTAGACAGAAAAGCTGACAAAATGCTACAGGCCAGTCATGCACCTGCACTGATTGGGACTGGAGAATCTTCCTCGGGTATTTGGGGGGGCGGGGGTGGTGGGGGGGGGTTGGAGTGAACATTGCAGGCTTCAAACAAGGAATTTAATCCTTTTTATTGAGAGCAATGGCAATAAGTATTGTATACATTAGATGTAAAGGAGGATGGAACTGTTTATGTTGTTCATAAAACTGAACCATTGCGGACATTTTTGGAATAAATATTCCTTTTCTCAGTCTGACTCATCTCTTAACAAAGAACCTCACAGCAGAGAGGGGCAAATCACAGCAAATGCTTCTTTAATGGCTAACTCTCCCCGTGGAAGAGTCAGTTTTTTAGAAATATTTATTTGAAGATAAAAGATTGAAGAAAGTTTATTTCGCAAAAAAAAATAGAAAGAAAGTATTATTGCAGCTAAGCATTGCGTCTGTGATATTAAAGTTGTTTGATGATTTAATATTTCTTTATGAACTCTTTTACTTTATTCGTTCTCTTTCTCACTCTTTTTACAGATTATTGTCAGACAGACCATTGTGAATTCACTGATCATTAGGTTTCAAAATGAAATTTTATGAAACTAAGCTATTAATTGGAGATGAGGAGAAACATTTTTGACTGAAGTTTGCATGTACCTTCCATGATTTCCCAAAGGCACAGGGGTTTCTTCTAAACACCATGACAGGTTTACTTGTAGGAATGTACCAATACGTAATATTGGAGTTCACAATATGTATTGTGGAGTTACTGAGATTCGTCTAGGAGCTGAATGACATTTGCTACTTGGAGTGAAGGTCTAGTCACTTCTGAAACTTCTTTACCTTGTTTTTTATTAATGTTTACTAGTATTGTCGGTCACCTACGGTTTAAATGAGAAACAGGTAAAACCTAAGTTCAAGTCCTGTTGCCGGTCATTTCCCTGCCTCTCCCCACTCTCTTGTTCCCATTCACTTTTTAGTTCATGTTTACTGCCCTATCATTAGCGTTAGCGCTGCCACCTGGTGTATAGATGATGTTAAAAGCAAATCAACATAGACACCAGCCTTCTTAGCTTTGTGTTCTCAGAACTTTTAAATTCAATCCTTTGTCCAGTGATGGGTAATTAAATAAATAGTTTCAATAGTTGGTTAAAAAAGTGTCATTATACCTATCGTATCGTGAGTGTATAATTACACCCCTATTTATATGTGATAAGGAATTACCAACAAGAGTGAATGGTGAGTGTGTTGAACTGCCTGTGTGTAATATATTAGTCATCATCTCACTCAACCACTTCCCAGTCATCAAACAAAATTGGCCTGAGATTTCTCTGGCACATCTGGCACTTGCATATTGTATATAAGCCAAACATGGATAGATTCTGGCAGAGGTAATTCAGAACACAAGACCAGCCAGACTTCATGTGAAGTGTTTCATAGGTTATTAACTTGCCAGAGTTGTGGACCAATTGTGACCCTTGTCTGGAATCTAGGCTTGGAACAGTCATTTACCAAAATCCATTGCGGTAGTTGAGGCCGGTCACAAATTGAGACAACAGACTAATTACTAATGCAATATAATATCTATACTAATATGTATAAGTTACTATCTCTCTTCTTTCCCTGACTCCTCAGACATTATAGTGCTGGTTGCTTCTGTGGCCGTGGTTTCAGCTGGAAGTCAAAGCAACATTTTTGCTACATCTGCCCTGCGAAGTTTGAGGTTTTTACAGATCTTGCGAATGGTGCGTATGGACCGCCGTGGAGGAACATGGAAGCTTCTTGGATCTGTTGTTTATGCACACAGCAAGGTAATCTTTGGGATTTGCAATTGTTTCATTTGTTGACATTGAAGTAAAACATTTAGAGTGTTGTATAAAACAGGCTTCAGTGTCACTATGAAAATCTCAAAGTAGTCCTTTCATGAGTCTTCATTATCTGCTTCGCTGTTTGTAGGAATTGGTCACTGCCTGGTACATTGGGTTCCTTGTGCTCATCTTTTCATCTTTCCTGGTTTATCTGGTGGAAAAAGAATTCAATAAAGACTTTGCCACCTATGCTGATGCATTATGGTGGGGCACGGTGAGTCTTCATATCCCTCATATCTGCTCATCCCTCAATTGCAAAGTGGAAAATTGGGGAGCACATTATTTTGTACATAAACTGGGATTGTTATTTATATTTTATGTATTGTGTCTGACTCATTGACAGTCTAAGTCATTACTGGAAAATTGCAAGATGTTCTGGTGTTGAATTTATATAATCATTTTGGTTGCAATGGCCAACCTATTTAGCGCTGACATCACTGCTTGGATCACCACCTTGTTTGGAAATTGAAGCCTTTTCAATAAAGGTTATTTGGGGGGCCATTAGATTTCATCTCCATGGAGACTGTGAGTAATCCTCATGGCACAGATTGACAAAAAGTGACTCTAATAATGGTCTTGCTACGAGGCCCTTTATTGTTCCGGGAATGGAGTTCACTGGCGAATTAAAAAGACACAGGCACATGTAGGCATAGCTGAAGAGACTAAGGCATATGTTAAACAGACAATTTTGCTGCTGGCTGTAATAAATGCAAACTATAGATTTGGCAGGCAAATTTAGGAACCCCCCACAAAACGTCATAGCCATGGACCTAGTGGGGGAAAACAGAGAATAAACTAGTTTTTTTATGATTACGTTAAACTTTCTCACAGTGGAGTGCTGTAAGGTAGTCATTAATAAGATGTAACTGCAAACTTTTGGTGAAAAATAGACAGATTAGCAGATTCACCATGAGGTACAAAATAATCCAAATCCAATATAACATTTAGGTTCATATATAGTAAGTAGACGTTAACCACTACAAAAAAAATCATAAATTTAAATACAATGCGAAATGAATGTCTCAAGTTTACTACGCAGCAGAAAAAAATGGAAAAGATTAGATAAGAAACAGTTAAAAATTTAAGTAAAAATTATTATTAAAAATGTAAAGCTCTGTTAAGTTTGTTATCTCATCAAAAACACAGCTCCAGCTGATGGTTTCACTAAATATTTCTATATTTCAAGAGGGGGCTTCATGACTCCCTTTTCCCACAAAGTTTACTCCCCCAACTGCTCAAGTCTACTTACATGTTTCAACCAATTAGTATCAATGGTGGCCAAGGAAAATCAACCAGTAACCTTCCACTTTTCCTTGAGACTTCTTTGAATAATTCTAAAACTGTGATTCTTTTATTGAACACTTGTGTCAGAAGAGAGCTGATTCAACTTACTCCCACAGCCAAACTTTACAACAGAAAAAAAATTAGAGCTTGATGTAAACTGTGGTTTTGTTTAATTTTGGTGGATTTTTTTGGGTGATTAATTATGTACACATGTTCTAATGATTACTATAAATAAAAACTTCTAAAAATCTCTCTTTGTATTCTGACAAAATTACTAATCTATACTTTGTCTTTAATAGTCTTTATTAAATAGTACTATTAATTTTTCATAGATAACTCTCACAACCATTGGTTATGGAGATAAGACCCCTAAAACCTGGACCGGACGAATGTTGTCGGCTGGCTTTGCACTACTTGGGATCTCCTTTTTCACGCTGCCTGCGGTAAATCCACAAAACAACTACACACAAAAAAATGCTCTCATACCGAGCCATGATTCAGTACACAGCTTTCAGCACTGTGCCATTTTTGTGTGCAATGAAATGCAACTGTTATATTAATGACAAATGTCTTACGGAAACTGGAAGAGTGTTAATGGAGAGGGGCCTTAACCACTCTCCAACAGTTAGCAACATCCACCATGTTTATTGAAAAATCAAAAATAAGCCACAAACGAAATTCAAGAGGCTTATCCTTTTTTGTATTTAATGCTTTAAAAGTTTAATGCTTTAAAAGTACTAAACGCATTCAATTTATTTTAACTAAATCTGTAAGGGACCTGCTCTGCTGTAATGTGTGAAAAGGCTTTAGGGTAAATAACAGTTGACTGGTGGCTTTCTGCTCATAAATTCCTTTGTTTTGCTGTCCTAAACTAAACTGGTAAAGTATCATTAATGCTGACATGGTCTCGCTTCACTTGCAGGGTATTCTGGGTTCAGGTTTTGCCCTGAAGGTTCAAGAACAGCACAGACAGAAGCATTTTGAGAAGAGAAGGAACCCTGCAGCCTGCCTGATTCAGGTCAGACACAAAAGCCCAATACACAATTTTACACAATAGAATATTGACAAATAGACTCACGTCTCTGGACAAAGTAGCCTGTATCTTTTTTTACATCACTTTTGTACATGTCTGAATGCACAACACTTGTTTGTTGTGTTTCATCAATATTTAATAAAATGGATGAGACTTTTGATAGAATTGAACTACACTTTAGAGCTTTAGAATTGTTTTGTTTAAGCATTCATTCGGTCATTGTGTTCGAACCCCCATATGTTTGCACTAGTCTTTAACAGATTTGATAAATATAAACTCGTGAAAAGGTGTTTTGGGGAAAGGTAAAACAGCAAAGCTGCTCTTATTTCTGTTCCCAGCTTTTTTGTCAAACATCTGAATTGAACAAAAACGCTCACCGGTGTTTTCACAGGTGCACAGTATCATATTTATCTTTATTACCCTTTACAGTTCACAACTACTGATGCACAAGGATAATTTGGTTGGATGATGGTTGAAACACACATGAAAACACAAATGAACATTTTAAAATAATTTACTAACTATAAAAACTATTTGCTATGCTATGCCACAAGATTCCACATTCAAAAAAAGTATACATGAACGTGGATCTTATGCACTTTTACCATTTACATAGATTATCATCATATGTATGTGTGGAGTATGTGCTGACACTAGCAAAGGTGTTTTTTTTTTTATTCAAAAATAACAATTGTATGCTTATAAAATATGATATGGTATATGACAGCCTTGAATGAATCCCTCTAAAGGCAGATTATTTCATAGTTTTTCAACATTGTTTTTTATACTGCACAGAAATCGTGTAAAAACTGATCTGCTCTATAATTTAATAAATTCAAAGCACTTAGTGACCCCCCTCTCCATGTTCTGCTCATATTGTTTTACTCTCCTCAATCCTGAAAAAGGCAGCGTGGCGCTATTACTCCACAGATGCTAGTCGTCCTTACCTTGAGGCCACATGGAATCACTATGAGTCAACATTACCTCTCCTGAGGCATGTATTGGTGCCTGCTCTGACTGAAAAAACGTGTGGTGTTTTTGACTAATCTCCTTTTTCTTTTTTTTCTTTTCTCTTCTTCTCTTATCTATGGGCTTGTTCTGTCCTTTCCTCTTTTACTTTATCTATGGTTCATTTGGTTTCATATATTTTTGCATGTAGTGTGTGTGGCGTAGCTATGCGGCTGATGAGAACTCGGTTTCCGTTGCTACCTGGAAACCTCATTTGAAGGCGTTGCATACCTGCAGTCCTACAAAGTAGGTACAAACCCCTGGGAGCTGCTCTTTACTTCCTGTCTGAAACCCTTGGTTTGCCATTTACTCATTATCAAAAACAAGCTTTCTTCTTTTCCTCTAGTTGGTTGCTATTGGTCAAGCTTGGCTTACGCAATGCTGATTTTAACCTTAAAATAAAATTTTTCCTGTGTCAGATTTGATCAAGTGCCATCATTTTATATAATTAGAGGTAATATAAATCCAGTCTGTGAATTGTTTAATTCAGAATCAAAGTGAATAAAAGATAATCCTTAATCAACTTTTTCAGAACATTGATAATATTGCTTGTTTTACTGAATGTTATATTTCCAAATTGCTCAATTATTAATGAAGTAGTCTTTCTTTGAGATAAACGAATGATTAGTTAATTGTCACTCATTGAAATATGAAATAGGCATTTGGTAGGACGCATTAAACTCATACGATATCAGCCAGCTTAAGCTTATGAATTTCCTGCAAAGCAAAAAAATGCATGAATATACTAATGTGTGCAGTTTTCCATGCATTGCGTACAGAAATGGCTTGTGCTTTGTGTGCATTATTATACCAGCAAGAAATATTTCAATATAAACTCTCATCTTTGTGGTTTTGATTAATTAAAATCTCACAGTTTGCTTTTTTTCTTCTACATTGCCTTCTCACATTCAAAGGAAGGATCAAGGAGAATCCGCAACAAGGTTTGTGTATGATCTTTTCTATTATTATTCTGAAGATTCCAGCAGGGATCTATGAGCAAAAAACCCAATACAAAGAGATGAAGGAATCATTGTATTTACAAAATATTTTAAAAGAACAATCCAAAGATAAAAATAGCCAAATATGTTGAGCTTGAATAGTGGAATCATGCAGAAGCTGCATGACTGGATGTGGGGCGTGGGAACTCTTTACAGGCTCAGAGACTTACATTTGATTTTGAAACTCAGTTGATAAAGCCACAATCTAATAGAGCTCCCTTCTCCATGATTTAAAAACAATACCTCTACATTCTTGCTTTTGATTCCCAGCCCAACTCTCCATTTGGGAGTCAAAAACATTGATCATTACCTGTATATTTCTACTAAACTAATGCAAAATTTTTCAGATGTGTTCATTCTTTGCACTATAAGCATCAGGGTATCACAAATTATATATTTATTATCCGAAAAGCAACGATAACTCTTTTGAAGTAATCCAATTCACAGATCAGATGAAACATGCTTCCAAATCTATCAAGTCTAATGTCTCCTTTATTATTTGATGTTTGTTTGCAGAATTCTAATTGTCCATAACATATGCACAGCATGCATTGAGGAAATGGAATATAAAATGGCAAATAATTGATGTGCATGTTTTCATGTTTTCCAGACAAATGCGATTACTGGGGATACTGACTTCAATTAGGAGGGTGAAACTAATAAAGATGAAAATATATTCTATATTTATAAATGGCTGCATTATACACTAGCTATTATTGTGTATCACTGGAAACAGGAAAAAAACTAGTGCTGTAGTTTACATAATAAATAAAAGAGATCTATTGAAATATAGTGCAGCATTTACAGCAAGGACAGACAATATCCCAAATTTTAAAGAGCAACCCTAGGTTCTTTGTGTGAAAGAGCCATCAACATCCACTCATGATCTACTGCTCAATGATACCATAATTATCAGGGCTGCTAATGTAACTGTGTTGAGCAGAAGTGGATGACTCATTGGGGTGCTGCATTTCTCAGTGGCCACTGTTTTCACTGACTCACGAGAAGCTGTCCGCTCTATTGTTTTCTCAGAAAAAGAGCTCTTTTCTTGCTTGTGTAGATTGTTAGAGGAGCTGAATTTGTTAGAGGCTTGTATTTCAGTGAATTCAGCTATTTATAATGGGCTATGTGCATCTGACTTTACAGAGGATTTGCTATGGACTTTGCTGTCGACTCAGCAATCATTCTTGTGAACTAACTGTGCTTGTGAAAAGAAAACTAAAGAATCACCAGATTTTGAGCAGCATTGCTTGCCTCACTGCCATTTACCATTTTGTTTCTGAATATTTTATGAATCACCAACACAAGTATTCGTTAGGTTAGCTAACACTTTCAGAAGCAAACAATAATTTGGAACTTGAAAGAAGGTATTTTTGTTGGGCAGTCGTGGATGGCTTAGTTTATTAGCAGGTGCACTATAAAAAATATGTACGTTAAATCAATGAATCCATGAATCCAGTCTCACATGGCCGGTGGAGTTAAGCCAAACCGTGGCGAGCACACATGCACAAGTCTGGCTACAGAATGATTTCCACCCAATACAAGTCTATGGAAAAAATTCAAACGGTTTTAATTATTTATCTGTACAGTGAACAAGGTTTGAAAGGTTTTTTTTTTTGTCTTTAAAAAAAAAAAAACTAGGCTGTCTATGATGAAATTCAGAGAAGAGTTTGATCTCAAGTCTGTTTTCTTAATAAATAGCAGTATGCTAAAAATACGGTACTTCATATATATTTCAGTAATTGCTTTTGTGGCGTTATTATGAAACTTGTACATATATAAATCTTATAAACGTCTCCGTCATGCATGTTGGGATGAGGGTTTGTTGGGTTTAGGTGATACCTATGCAGTATATTTACCATTTTTGTTAGTGCTCTAGAGTGCATTAATGAAAAGTCTGTACTTTTTTTAATTGTACTTGTAAAAAAAATGGTTTCAGCCTCATCGAAATGTTTGCTTTTTTTCTGTCCTTTTAATGCTAAAGATGCTGCTCAGCCCAACTCTTTATGCTATTAGATGTTATACTCATGTGAAGTTAAGATTAATTCATTAAAATTATTTTAAAAGTGCTATAAGTTTATCTAAATGAGAAATTGTCATTTTATTGCATTAAAATAGTTTTAAATAATGTTAACTGAAATAATTCATTTACTGAATAAGGGTAGTAAGTTAATAATAGTAATGCTGCTACTTATTTGTTTTGGGGGTGGGGGGTGTTTTTTGTGGGTGGTCGGTTGGTTGGTTGGTTGTTCGGTCTATTGATTGAAACTTTTGAACTATTGGCCATTCTGCCACATTTTTAACTGTGAAAATTCATCAGAAACTCAATACAATGCATTAGGTAAAATGAATTATGTAATTTTATACAACAAACAATTGTTTCTTTCTCCAAGCTCCATTAATTAACCTTTTATGTAAGTTATGACACCAGTCAAAAGCAGACATACAGACTGGCGCCATTGCAGTTGATGAAAGGTGCTTTTCCTAATAATTGTGTGGAGTGCTTTGTGTGAGCACTGCTGATATCATGAGATGCAAGCATTCAGGTCAGGGCTAATAAAAGTGGTCACAGTCATGGCTCATGGCAGAATTGAAAGTGCTATTCTTTCCTTCATCTCTACGTGTCTCATATCTCTTTCACTTTTCAGTCATAAGCTGAGTTTGAAGGAGCGGGTAAGAATGGCAAGCCCCCGTGGCCAGAGCATTAAGAGCAGGCAAACATCCGTTCCTGACAGACGCTCGCCCGGAGCTGAGATTACCACTGATGGGTCCAGTCCTACAAAAGTGCAGAAGAGCTGGAGTTTTAATGACCGTAATCGCTTCAGACCCTCCCTCCGCCTCAAAAGCCAATCACGATCCACTCCTGAAGGTACTTTCTTTGAATTGCAGAGTGAATATTTTGTATTTATTTGTTAATTCATTGATTTAGTAATTGAGTGCATTTTTTTATATTTTTACAATTTAACAATTATACAATCATAAACTTTCAAGCTCCATGCTTTATTCTATAGAAAATTCTATGATTTCAAAGTGAGTGATTGGTCTTTAAGACACTGTTTCTCAGTTATAGAGCCACATCACCTGGGAATCTCAGAATCTAGCCTCAGGGGTTGCAAGCCAGTGACTTCTGTGCCGGTCCCAAGCCCGGATAAATAGAGAGGGTTGCGTCAGGAAGGGCATCCGGCGTAAAATATGCCAAAAACCAAATATGCGAGTCACCAAATCGATTTTCATACCGGATCGGTCGAGGCCCGGGTTAACAACGACCGCCTCCGGTGCTGTTGACTTACAGGGTGCCGGTGGAAATTGGACTACTGTTTGTCGAAGAAGGAGAGGAGGGAGAAGGATTCGTCGACAGAAAGAGAACAGGAAAGGCAGGAGTGTAGATCTGAGAATAGGGACTCTTAACGTTGGTACAATGACAGGGAAGGGTAGGGAGCTGGCGGACATGATGGAGAGAAGGAAGGTAGATATTCTGTGTGTGCAGGAGACCAGGTGGAAGGGTAGCAAAGCGCGTAGTATTGGAGGGGGATACAAACTGTTTTACTATGGTGTGGATAGGAAGAGAAATGGGGTAGGAGTGATCCTGAAGGAGGAGTTGTGAGGAATGTTTTAGAGGTGAAAAGAGTGTCAGACAGGGTGATCAGTTTGAAGTTAGAAATTGAAGGGGTGATGTTGAATGTAGTGAGTGGTTATGCTCCACAAGTAGGCTGTAAGTTGGAAGAGAAGGAGAGATTTTGGAGTGAGTTGGATGAGGTGATTGAGAGTGTTCCCAGAGGAGAGAGAGTAGTAGTGGGAGCAGATTTCAATGGGCATGTTGGCGAGGGCAACAGAGGTGATGAGGAGGTGATGGGCAGGTTCGGTGTTAAGGAAAGGAACCTAGAAGGACAGATGGTGGTGGACTTTGCCAAGAGGATGGAAATGGCTGTAGTTAATACTTATTTCCAGAAGAGGGAGGAACATAGAGTTACCTACAAAGTGGAGGTAGGAGTACGCAGGTAGACTACATCCTTTGTAGACGAGCCAATCTGAGAGAGATCAGAGACTGTAAAATAGTGGTAGGAGAGAGTGTAGCCAGACAGCATCGGATGGTGTTGTGTAGGATGTTTCTGGTGGTCAGGAAGAAGAGAAGACGAAAGATTGAAAAGAAGACCAAGTGGTGGAAGTTGAAAAAGGAAGAAGATTGTGAGGAATTCAGACAGAAGCTGAGACACGCTTTGGGTGGTCAGGAAGAGCTTCCAGATGACTGGGAAACTACAGCAGAGTTGATCAGGGAGACAGGAAGAAAGGTGCTAGGTGTGTCAGCTGGAAGGAGGAAAGAAGATAAAGAAACATGGTGGTGGAATGAGGAAGTACAGGACATCATCCAGAAGAAGAGGCTAGCTAAAAAGTGGGACATTGAAAGGACTGAAGAAAGTAGACAGGACTACAAGGAATCGCAGCGCAGAGTGAAGAGGGAGGTGGCAAAGGCCAAACAGAAAGCATATGATGAGTTGTATGCCAGGTTAGACACGAGGGAAGGCGAGAAGGAATTGTATAGATTAGCGAGACAGAGAGACAGAGATGGGAAGGATGTGCAACAGATAAGGGTGATTAAAGATAGAGATGGGAAGGTGCTAACAAGTGAGGAGAGTGTGCTGAGAAGATGGAAGGAGTATTTTGAGGAGTTGATGAATGAGGAGAATGAAAGGGAAAGAAGGGAGGAAGAGGTGAATATTGTAGAGCAGGAAGTTGAAAAGATTAGAAAGGATGAGGTGAGGAAGGCCCTGGGGAGAATGAAGAGTGGAAAGGCTGTTGGTCCAGATGACATACCAGTGGAGGTGTGGAAGTGTCTAGGAGAGACAGCAGTGGAGTTCCTGTCTAGGTTATTCAACAGGTTTTAGAAAGTGAGAAGATGCCTGAGGAATGGAGGAGAAGTGTCCTAGTACCAATCTTTAAGAACAAGGGTGATGTGCAGAGTTGTAACAACTACAGAGGCATAAAGTTGATGAGCCACACAATGAAACTTTGGGAAAGAGTAGTGGAAGCTAGGCTAAGAAGAGAAGTGGATATTTGTGAGCAGCAGTATGGCTTCATGCCCAGGAAGAGCACTACTGATGCAATTTTTTCTCTGAGATTGTTAATGGAGAAGTACAGAGATAGTCAGAAGGAGCTGCACTGCGTCTTTGTGGATTTAGAAAAAGCGTATGACAGGGTGCCGAGAGAGGAGCTATGGTCCTGTATGGGGAGGTCAGGAGTGGCAGAGAAGTACGTCAGAGTAGTTCAAGATATGTATGAGAGAAGTAAGACAGCAGTGAGATGTGCTGTAGGTCAGACAAAGGAGTTCAAAGGGGAGGTGGGGCTACATCAAGGATCAGCTTTGAGTCCCTTCTTATTTGCTATGGTGATGGACAGGTTGACAGATGAGGTCAGACAGGAATCTCCATGGACAATGATGTTTGCAGATGACATTGTGATTTGTAGTGAGAGCAGAGAGCAGGTGGAGGAAAACCTGGAAAGTTGGAGGTCAGCTCTAGAAAGAAGAGGAATGAAAGTCAGTCGCAGCAAGACAGAATACATGTGTTTAAACGAGAGGGAGGGAAATGAGAGGGAGAACAGTGAGGTTACAGGGGGCTGAGGTCAAGAAGGTGCAGGAGTTTAGGTATTTGGGGTCAACAGTCCAGTGTGACGGGGAGTGTGGAAAAGAGGTGAAGAGACGAGTGCAGGCAGGTTGGAGTGGGTGGAGAAAAGTGTCAGGGGTGTTGTGTGACAGAAGAGTGTCAGCAAGAATCAAAGGAAAGGTGTACAGAACAGTAGTGAGACCAGCTATGATGTATGGGTTGGAGACTGTGGCAGTGAGGAAGAGACAAGAGGCAGAGATGGAAGTAGCAGAGATGAGGATGTTGAGGTTCAGTTTAGGAGTGACGAGGATGGACAAGATTAGGAACGAGCACATCAGAGGGACAGCTCAGGTTGGTTGTTTTGGAGACAAAGTCAGAGAGGCCAGATTGAGATGGTTTGGACATGTGCAGAGGAGGGATAGTGGTTATATTGGTAGAAGGATGTTGGAGATGGAGATGCCAGGCAAGAGGTCAAGAGGAAGACCAAAGACAAGATATATGGATGTACTGAAAGAGGACATAAAGGTAGTTGGTGCAAGAGTAGAGGATACTGAGGACAGAGTTAGGGGGAAACGGATGATTCGCTGTGGCGACCCCTAAACTGGGAACAGCCGAAAGGAAAAGAAGAAGATATTAATTGATCTTCAGTTTAATGCAACAATACCGATTCGTGAAATGGACGTAAGAGGATATGAATATTCATAAAATAAAACTTTCATAAAATAAAACTTAAAATAAACAACTGTTTGCACCCTATTATTAATAAACGTAAGTAGGAGAGTTTCCAGAATTTACTGTATATCAAAATTTGGATCACGTGTCTGCAAACTAACATTTTAAATGAAATATCGATAGCTAATTTTCATTGAATCGAATCAAAGCTGAATCGAATTGAAACCATCAAAATAAGAATCAAATCAAATTGCAGAATTGGTCACAATACCCAGCCCACAATATCCAATTATATCTAAACTCTTTTAATGTTCATTCAAATCAAAAATACCAAAACTGGTAACTTTTTTTGAAAGTTACACATTATATTTGAAGTCTAATTTAAACTGTTGGTGGGTCGCGTCATTCTTGCTTAATTTTCAATGGGTTAATTGTCTTATATTGACTTATATTGTTTAGAGTGTTGTCTACATTTGTAAGCAAAGTTTATACAGAGCTCTTTGCTAAGTAGAGTAGGCTATGCAGCAGTTACTACAAAAACAGAATATTACAAACAAATTTTGTAACAGCAACTGTTATCATTGTACTTGCCGGTTGTGATCATTCTGAAGGTTACAGTTAAATTACCGGCAACAACATATTCATGCCGCAGTTGTTTGCAAGAGCATCTGTTGGTGTTATACTACTTTCGTAGAGATGAAAAATGAATTTCCCACAGATTGGCATAAAAAACAAAGCTGCAAATCTCTCTCTCAAAAAAAAAAAAAAAAAAAAAAAACTTATCAGCAACTGTAACTCACAATTACTAAGTAGTACAATGAAGATGTTTGGGGGAGGAGTTTAGAATGAATGGTTGGAGGGTCTTAGTATTTTCGCACATCACGATGCCTCGATCAGTAATTCTGAGTCACCTCCAAGTAAATGATACACTTCATAGTAATAGTTTTAACCCACCCCTAGTCACCATCTTTGCTGACTAAGTCAGGTTTTTCCCCACATGGAGTTTCACAGATTTGAGTATAAAAGCATCCTAGTTCTAGTCTCGCTAAATTAGTCACTTTCAAAAGAGCTGTTTTTAATTAGCTGTGTAATAGAAAAAAAACATATTTAGAATACCACTGTCTGAGATAGAACTGGGCGTTACATCACAACAAGGAGGCAGAACAGCAAAGTATCTGTCCTTTAGGTTCAGAACCCTGAGAGAGAGAGAGAGAGAGACACACACACACACAGAAGGTTTGTTATGAATTCAACATGGTTTTTAGCTTAAACATCTTTGTTGTTTAAGCCAGATAAAGCCGCATTTTCCATTATGCCTTCTTTAATCTTGCTTTCAGAGTCTTCTATGATGGGTTATGATTAGTATATTCAAATATTCAACAGGTAAAACGATTTTTTTTCGCTATAGTATCTTGCAGACGATTCATAAATACCCTTTGAATTTTACAGGAAATCCAATGACAGCAGTATACGCCATATCTGCCAACCGGCCTGGCTACTCGGACTACTTTGTGCTTTCACCTCCATCCTCGTACCGGAGCCCGTCATGGATGTCCTACCCTCCAGAGCCAGAAGATCTTCCCCATCAGTGGAATGACACAGTTAAGGCAAGTTCTGCTTCTGTTCATAACTACACTACCTTCACATCCTGATCCTCAATGAATGCCTCATTTTCCTCCAAATGTTTGGATTGCTTCTGTTGAGTCATCCTGCATATAAATGCTATTTTTTGCTCTTGCTGACTTTTTTACAGAACCAGTGTCACTTGGAGACCATCTGTTGAAGAGATTGCTAATGCTGAGCGGACAGACATTTACCATGGTACTGGAACCTTTACATTTTACTCCCAGCTCTAAGAATATTACAAAAACATAGTGTACACCATTAGTAAGTTATACCTTAGCCTTTTTTTAATTTTAGAAAAATTTCTGAGGATTTTCCCGAAATATGTGTAAAAATAAGAATTGTCGCCAAAAATCATTCCATTTGTCAAAACAGATAAAAAGTTGTGACCAGATTTAGACTCAAAATCCCTCAACACGTAAGGTTGTTCACACCTTTTTGTTTAGCTTGTGTTCATTCAGAGCTTCTTAAGTCAGAATCCGCAATGAGAATAGTCAGAAAGGTAGCACAGGTAATGTCTATTAAAAATGATAAATTGTTATACTTATTCCTTTTCATTATGCTTTATTTATATTTTTAACAGTGCAATATATTTGTATGCAAATAATATGAACGGAGAACAGTTGATTGGTGGAACAATTTATTAAAAAAAAATTCTGACAAAATATTATGCTCTGTTCCAGGTCGTAGAGCTACAAAACAATTGTTCTATTTACAATCAGAGCCTATTCTGAAAAAAAGAGTGCGTAACAGTGGGCAAGCAAGGGATTGGAAGAACACATCTGTTTTTCATATTCATTTATACCGAAGATTTGTTTTAATAAAAGGACAATCACAGATGGATTCTACTCAGAAGCTACAGGACACACAACACTGTTACTCTCACTCTTTTTCTTTCTTCCTGGCTCTTACTTGTATCACAAACATTTAAGTCACTGGATTAATTATAAAATAAAGCTTACTAGGCAATTAATAAGGCGTCAGAGGCTGACGGTTAAAGAGAAACGATCATGTAGAGAAGCCACACTGTGATTCCAAAATGAACAAAGATCCACCAAAAGTTACTTTCAAAGTATTTCGATTCACTCTAAAATTCACTTTTTGCATCGAAAGATCATTGGAGAAATAAGTTATCCATATTAAAACCAGTTAGAGAGAGGCGTTAGCCTCACTTCCAGAACCTGCTTGAAACTTTTAACAGCCAGAAAAACTTATTCAAATCAACAATATTTTCCATGTACATATCTGTATATCCATCTTATTGTTAGAATTATAAACTTTTACAGTAAGTTATTTTTTCAAACCTAAAATTTTGTTTGTGTATATGTTTTTTTTCAGGGCTGTGTTCAACAGTCTACCCTGAAATCCCTGATTCAGCTGTCCTTAAAATAACACAACACAGAACATCGGAGAAGAAGGAGCAAGATGCAGCAGTCAGGGTTAAAGATTAAACTCTGGTTTCTCAACTATTTTCACTTTTTGGAGCATTCTATCTCGTACTTTCAAACTCCTTAATTAATAACAACAAACTGAAACGTACTTTTCCAACTATTTCTGTCTTTTGCTCTGATCGATGCATCGGAAATTCTACATGTGTTAAAAATGATGGTGAAACATATAAAAGAAATGAACATTCAGAGGGATGCAAGATGTACTGTAATTAGTGTAGTCACAAGCAAAAAAAAGAAGAGTATATGCTTTTTTCTTTCTCTCAAATATGCCATAGCTTTTGCTGTATTAAAGTGTTTCACCATGCACAAGTGTTCATCAAAGGCATGAATTACGTTATGTTGGAAGATAGCCATAATGGTTCTGAGGACTAAGAGCGTTTAGTGGGGAATGGATGGAACGATTCGTATTTTTACTTGCCTTTTTCTAAAACAAGAAAAAAATCAAAGCTACTTATATTATTACCTTCTATCAGATACCCAAATTGTATCTATATCTATGAGAGAAAATATGCAGCATATGCCAAAACTGACTTAAAGGAAATTAAACAGAAGGAATCATTAAAAACGATTTTCGACATGATTTAAGTTTGGGTGAAGTATTCAAATTTAAAACTGTAGCATAGTATCATAACAATGGAAACTTGCTGTATTCAAGCAAGTGTGGCATTGCAGGTGTAACTGGGCATGTGTTTTGAGGAGAATGAGTCTGATGCATGTAGTTTGAGCTTCTAAATCATAAGGGCTTTGTATGTCAAAGGACGTCCTGGAATGAAAAGTACAGGGTCATTTAAGGACAATTTTGTTGGCAACAATCAAATTTTGAGAGTGTGATTTATTTTTTTTTCTTATTTATTTTTTTTTTTTTTAGTTACCACAATTCCAGCCAATCAGAGAGGAGGCTTCTACGTTCTGATTGGCTGACTTAAAAACCAATCACACAAAAACTGAAACACATTTTTTGTGTAAAACTGTCATTTTTTATGAAGGTAAAAGATCACATGTAACTTACTTTTTTGTAATCAAATCAAATATTTATTCTGCAGTTTCTTAATTTAGGGCTGAAGCGCCAAAGGTGCGCAGAACTTTATTGTAATTGCTCAGAGTATTATTGTTTTGCAGCTTTCTGTGCATTTTTGAGGGCCTCGATGTGAAAAGTCAACGAATTTTGCATCTAAAAATGTACATCTGATTGGGCTTGGAAAAGTGGGTGTGTGGCAAAATGGCTCCATAGTGCCACCTAATGCATTTTAGCTTATGGTGCGTTAAAAGTTTTTCAGTAGATGAATGAAATTCATCATACATTTCTAGAGTACGAAGACTTAAATAAAATTAATGTGGATCGCGTTTCCAAAATCTACTAAAAAAGCTTCGAAAAATGGGCACGTTGTGTGATACTTTAATGAAATCCTTCTAGAGTTTTATCTGTTTATCTTCAATCTTCATCAGTCTTTTCTTAAGGCGTTTGGGATTCCAAAGCTTTCCGAAAAAAATGTCGAATTTTTTTCATAAACAGGAAGTTATTAAACCCTAAATAGCAACCTAAGTTTTTCTCAGTTATAGCGTCACCTAGTGTCAGCATAGAATATCCCATTTTCTTCTTTTCAAAAGCCTTTTTCAGGCTGTACACTTATGTAAAGTAGCAAGGCCTATAAAACGTCAAGCAAATTCGAAAACCGAAAGGAATCGAGTTATTTTTAATTTACTTGTAAAATTTAGTACTGTTCCAGGCTTCATACCTTAACAAACTGTTCACCTCCAAATTCCATCAGTCCATTTGGAGCTCATTCTGATTTGTTTTTGGGCCAACCAATCAGAACATAGAAGCCTCCTCTCTGATTGGCTGGAAACAAATAAACATATTTTAAATTCAAAATAGTTTTTTTTTTTTTTTTTTTGCTCACTCAAAATCCTTTTTTGTTTATGAGACAAACTTTGTAATCAGAAAAACATACTCTGAAAATTTAGTTATTTGCTGCAAAATTGTGGCATTAAATGTACCCCATAGGAAACCCCCATGAAATGGCCACTTCACACCAGTGTGAAAAAAAAAATTTCTTTTCGTGGATTGACCCATTCTGAATGAATCAAGATAAGTGAAAAACATTATCATGTGTTGCATTAAATACTACAAAGCATTGTGTTTAAATGAGCATTTGTTCTTTGGTTCTGAGTTGTGCAAATCATGCTATAGTTTCTTTCTTATGTTTACATTATTGCAAATCATCTTTTTTGGCCACAAATGAAGGACATTCGGTGAAAAAACTGTCAGCGATGTAAAATATTGTGCTTCAGATGTGTAAAAAAAGACCAAAAAAAGCTTTGTTGTGAACATGTGTTGAAAAAAATACCTTTGTGCTATTCATCACTTGTACATCTTCATGACAAATACGAGATGTTGACTTTTTTTCCTAGTTATATGCTAAACATGATGTACTGTATATTCTCCTAATTTATGTAAAAACTAATTCACTTTAAATGTTCATCTTGTTATTGTTTTCATTTTTCTGATTATTTTATCGCATTATAAAAAGTAGCCATCATTCTAATGGTTTAACACTTTGAATAACTCTTTTTTGTGGGATACACTCAGAATCAATTCTAATAAATACTAAGAAACATTTTGAAATGACTAAAAAGTGTGAAACTTCTGTTTTTTCCTTAATATAAACTTGTTTATTTCAGGACGTGCTTATTGCACACGTACAGTACACACAAATGTACTCTCCACTGGCCTCTTTATTAGGTACACCTTGCTAGTTTTGGGTTTTAGCTTTGAGAACGGGATAAACCCTTCATGGCAGATATTCTACAAGGTACTGGAAACATTCTTTAGAGAGTTTGGTCCAAATTGACATTATATTGTTTTCTCCCATTTCACAACATCCCAAAGGTGCCCAATTTCATTGAGATCCGGCCATTTGGCTCAGTTTGAACTACAGCAGATCTTCTTCACGATTAGTACATGCCTAAATGCGTTGAGTTGCTGCCATGTGATTGGCTGGTAAGAAATTTAACAAGAGCTGGACAAATTTAACCTAATATAGTGGCATCTCTCAGTTAAGCTTGAACCAGCTTAAACCAGCTACTGTGTTCCACAGAGGCCTCGTGTTTCCATGTTATTAAATTAACCATTTCTCCATGCAAGCTTCATGTTTGGCCTACGTTCTTCTCTAGCGTTGTGTCCAATTTATTCACAACGAACTGCAACAACTTGTTCAGAAAGTCTACAGCTCTATCTCTGACCCAGAACCCTTAGATGTATAAACAACAAGCCATTCGGACACAACTGCTACATGTGATTGTGACTAACACTTGAAATAATATACAGCTTTATTTTCTTTATTTACAAACATAAATCTTACCGATAAACCCGAAAGTTAAGAGTTTTCACATCTTCTTTGTCAGGCATTCTACCACAAATCCATGTGGCTGGTAATTCTTCATATGCTCGCTCAATTCCAGCTAAAATCCTGGAACTTTTCTGTCATATTTTTCAGAACGCATAGACATGTATCAGAAAACGTTACAATTTTCAGCCGTTTACTAGAACTAATAAATAATTTCCAAACTATTTTAACAATTTCGAAAAATTCAAGTTGCTGCTATTGCTCTTCTTGTCATACGTTTTTCATGCAAATTTAATGATTAACATATTTAATTGTCACGCGGGCCCTACTTAAAATTCTGCTTGGGAACTTTTGGGAAGGATCTACTTGGTTGCGTTGAAGTAAAATCTGCCGAACTCGCGGTTCATCTCCTGTCCACTTGAGGGCAGCACTTCCCTGTAAATTCCTGCAGCGACTGATTTCCTCCGTTGGGAAGAAGTATTTGAGCGAGATGATAAAGGTATGTGTTTTACTCTCAGAATTATCCTCTAAATTCGGTTTGATTAACTTTCAATGTATTGTTTTGTCTTTATTGTACAAGATATTCGCAGTCTGTGTATTTCCACGTCATCCCTGGCTCCAGTCGCAGGTGTGTTTGTTTGGAGTGCACAGGTACAGCGTCCCTCACAGTGACCCAGGTGAGCTCCTGTAACCTCACGAGGCACTGCTTCTACCTCCTTTTCTGTGACTCAAAAGTCATTCACAGCCTCACGAGTGACCTCAAACGCGGAGGGGCATAAATGCATCCCTTTTACTCAAAGATGTGGTGCTTCCAGTTCCTTTTTTGGAATTAGTATGGTGATTAAGATCAATTTGTATTTTTTTTTTGCCTAGCTTTAGGTTGTGCTAAATGTTTCTGAACATTTGCCTCAATTACTATCCCTGTAAATCTCTGTTTTTTAGTTTTCTGGCTTATATCTGTTCTTGATTGGCTATGGCAGTGCCTCATGCAAATATGCGTTTATGAAGTGATTGGGCTGCAAGGTGCTGCCTAAACCTAAATGCAGTGTCAGCATTCTGCTCGATAGACATTCTGGCTGGATTTTTCTCTTATCTGCTCTGCACACATGGGAAACAGATGCTGGGCTACACGGAAACACCAGCACAGTACAGTAATGAGAAACTCAGTAGCCCACACACCTCCACACTTCAGGGTTTTGTGTTGCAGACTCTACTGTATGTCAGCTTGTGTTTTCTGCATAGTTAAAGGGATATTTGCATCGTTGTTACACTTAAAAGACCAAAATGTGTAATTTCGACCATAACTTGTACACGTATTAATGGTAGATGTAAGTGCCATTGTGTTTGGTGCTGTAGATTTCTTACAACCTGGAAGAGATAACAGACCTGGGATCTGTACACAGCATAGATGATATTAAACTGGCACTTTTTAGTCAAACGCGAGTGTGTGCAGCTATTCCTGGACTTGTATGTAATTATGTCTGTTTTTATTTGTTTCTAATCTTTTTCATGTTGTTCCAAAAAGGGCAGGTTATTTTTTTAATGTTTAGAAAAACATAATGTCTACTATTAATATTCCAATGTTAAGACTCTGCATTGCGCACTTTTTCCTCAAAGTCTTTGAATTCTTTTTAAATGTTTTAAAGTTGACACCATTATATCCTGCACACAGGACAACTTTCCCTTTATCCGGAAATGTTTTCCTCCGCTTTTCCGAAATACTTTGACGTCAAGACAGAAAAGCTAAACTTCAAAGTGCCAAACCTAAAATACACAATGATTCTAATTATTTATAACTTCACTTTCATTCATTCATTCATTTTCCAACCCGCTTATTCCCTTTTGGGGTCATGGGGTCTGCCAGTGCCTATCTCCAGCACACATTGGGCGAGAGGTGGGGTACACCTTGAATAGGTGGGGTACACCTTGAATCACAGGGCAACATTCACTCACACATTCACACCTAAGGGGGAATTTAGATTATTCAATTAACCTAACCGAATGTTTTTGGGATTGTGGGGGAAGCAGGAGTACCTGGAGGAAACCCACGCAAGCACAGGGAGAACATGCAAACTCCTTCCAGGAAGGTCACAGGCAAGCCTCGAACCGACAACCTTCTAACTGGAAGGCTTTACCATACTCAATTTGGGAAAATACTGAAAATTATGTCTGCATATTTAAAACTATTTATTGTTTTGATTAAAACTTAATAGCTTCTTCACCAAAAAATTGGTTACCAACAAATTTTATAATGGGTCTCTTGGTTTGCAAAGACTCCCGAACAAAGTTCCCCAAAAAAATCCCACAGGCTGAGGATGAAATAGGTAGAAATTGCTTCTTTTAGCAAAAAAAAAAAAAAAAAAACATTAAAAATACTGGACAAAAAAAATAGAGTTTCCTGTGTATTTTTTATTTTTATTTATTTATTTATTTTTTTACAAACTGACATTTAGAGTAAAAATGTTGTACTTGAACAAAAACTGAGTCAGAAGCAGGAACCCATCTATAAAATGCACTGTTTTGCAGGTTTATATATTTATATGTATATATTTATATAAATAGCACAACTATAAATATTTGAAATGTAAACCAAGTTTGAAAAGCAAATTTAATTTTAAAGAAATTAAAGAAAAAAAAATTTTCTTTAACCTACAATGCAAAGTTAGGTTTTTTAAAACAAACACGATGGATACATTAAAGTTAAATTCTTGAGAAAAACCTGACAAACAAAAAAAAAAACAGTATTTACTAAGTGACTATAAACCTACGTGCAAAAACTCAGAGTGGTGTTTTTTTATTTATTTTTTATTTTTTTTTGCAATACAGGAAATGTATTTATTTACTGAGATCTCAACACCCCAATGTGTTGGGTCAAAGTTACTCTCATGGTTTTAGACCCTTTTGGTGTATTTTTCGTTAAATTTACCATATTTGAATGATATGTAAATATATTTAAATTGAATGAAAATACCAAGAATGAAGCATGATTTCAATAATAATTAGTATTTTTCCCAAAACTCTTTTCCCTTTGTCTAGTTTAACCCTTTATTCTCTGTTCTCTGGAATGAGATTATGTGCAAGTCACAAAATAAAATGTAAATGTAGAACAGTCACTCAATTTCATAATGTTTTTTTTTAACTTAATCTGGTAATATAACCTTTTTGGAGCCATTCAGTTTTCATCCTGGCCACCAGGAGCAGTAGTGCACACCATAAATACTTGCTCTTTCAGAAGTTAATGCCGGCAAACAGTTGAATACCAATGTCTGTTTGAATTGAATTGCTTTGTACATTGAATCCATTTTGAGCATGTTACGTTAGGTTCTTGGACTGCGATTGGTTCGATTGTTTTGATCAAACACCAATCGGGTATTCTTTATTTTGGAACATTGCTTTAATTTTATGTTTGGTAGTATGTATGGACTTACCAACTGTGGCCTTTTTTCTTTTATTTCTTTTTACCTCTTTTCAAATTCATAAATCCTCCCAAAGAGGATACAAAATTGTGGAAAAAAACAAACCTCTCCTAAACCTTCTACACTGTCGCAAGTACTTTTTGTGCCATCGTGCATTGTTGTGGCAGAACTTTGAAAAACACAAGCCATATCACAAGTCTTGTACTTCCAAGCATATCCCTTCTTTTCACCACTATATGGATTTGGGGTCTGTAAAATGAAACTGAAAGACATTTGCACATTTATTTCACATTTTAATTTGAATCACCTGCAAATTAGGTGTCATAACTCTTAGGGGTGGGCGATATCTCGATATTTAAAATATATCGAGATATTTTTTAAACTCGATATGAATTCTGGCATATCGTATATATCGATATAATCAGTGCTTAATTTGTAAATTTGAAGTTACTGGAACACAACAGGACTGGGGTGACGGACAGGGGGGCTGGCTCAAAACAGTTGCTGGAACACAAACAGAACGCAATGGTTCAGTGTCTAACATGCCTACTTTTAAGCAGCAGGACTTACATACATCATTTACAACATAATTTAAGACATATACACACACAAAAAACCTTTAGATTACTTTCAACACAATTTATCTTAGTCTTCAATATCATCTCGCCCTCTCCCTGCTGAAAAGCCCCAAATTAGCTGCTAGTTCACCCATAATCTGTTTTTCCGGTGTAAAATACCGTCTTAGAAGGTCCGGTCGCTGAAGCCTCGAACTCCCGCTGTTGAAGTCTCGCCGGGATAGCTGTCGTTGTAGTGGCCGCCTCTGCCTCACCCTCCACTGTGTGAACCCGGTTAGCATTGTGGTCATCTGCACTGGTACTACCAGAAGCAGCCCGCACTGCAATTCTGACTTGCTTTGGAGCAACATGACTTAAGTCTTCGTTTCTTTTAAAAAACGAAAGCAAACTTGATTGTCTTTTAGACATGTTAGCACGAAGGAGTCAGGACACTTTTTGTTTTGGCCAAATGTCGCCTAAAAATAAGTTACGTACAGGACGTAAATTACCCAGCAGCAGCCTTTTCAGACTTGCTAGTAGTGCATTTTATTTATTATTTTTTTACATTATACAATGCACAATAAAGAAAACACAATAATTATTTATTATTTTATTTTATTTTATAATATTTTTATCTAATCGCTAATTTCCACATAATACGGGCCGGCCTGCCGACTGCAGGGGACAGCACCAGCCTACGACGAAGGCAGCCTGGCACACCATAGGCGAATGCTCTGTATATTCTTGAGTCGGGGGAATGCATTGTAGTACAGTAGAGTGAAAAAGGTGGGCAGGAATTGGGCAGATAAAGACAAATGGGGTCAGATAATTACCGGATCCCAGAATAAAATTTTCCGGATCCTTGGAAGCCAGAAATTGAGAGAAAACGGATTGCGTTCCGGCAAACGGCGGAACAAATTAAGCACTGGATACAATAAAAATGTTTTTTATCTGTGTAAAATAAAAATATTTACATTTTATTGCCACCAAACTGTGGATAAGGACCTCTCCATAAATCACCCAAAAGCAAATAACATTCTTATCGGATTTCTTTCGTCAGATATGCCCGTATTATAATCAAATTTTTCTTTTTTCCTCATTACCATTTAACAAAATACAGACAGATGCCATATATATGTATAGGGCGGTGATAATCTTGGTTTAGCATTTTTAGAATGACCAAAACAGCAATTCAGATGTTGTGCTTTGAAATTGGTCTGTTGGTTAGTCCATTAATGCTGCCCCATCGCATCCCAGTTCCGGCAGAAAAACACATTGCCATTGCATTGCTTTGAAAGTTATTTGGTAAATTAAAAGTTTGTATGCAATTTTTTTTTTTTACCGGATAAAACGTTTACCCTACTCAGTTTTTTATGCACTTGTCAAAATGTAAGTGCATCTTGGTGTTTTGGCTGCTTTTACAATGCCAATCATGGTCCTGAAATGTATTGTTTTTTCTTATTTTTTTTTGGCAACTTTTTAATGTAACTTTTTTTTCCTTTATTGGATAGACAGGACAGTTAAACGACAGGAAGAGAAGTGGGTAGAGAGAGGGGGAAAGATGAGAACGACAAGTTCATGTACGCACTGTCTACGGACTGATGTTTCAAATGTGACTCATCTGGAATATCTTCATTTTCTCTATCCAAACATTATTATAGCACAAATTTCCTGACTATAAAAGGCAGTAAAAACAGCTTGAAATTGAACTGAATGCAATTGCAATAGACGACCACCCAACGAATAATACAGTACAGCCTTCAACCCAAAGGCCAAAAGACGTAAAACATATGAAATACTTCACTGATCTGAGCATTTCTCCTTCATTGTGCTTGATAACTCACAATCTGTGATGGTTCTTATATTCATTCGCATTGATGGGTACATCATTGTCTATTTACATACTTTAATCATATCCGATTCATTATGAGGCCAGAAAAATGGTTTTCTGTTGCTGTGGACACAAAAAACAACTTAAAATGACATAAATTGATCCATCCTGTGTCTTGTGTTTACTTGTTCCTAAAACTCACTCCTTCTTTTCGACTATGTTTTTTAAAATGTGTGTGAAGTGCCTTTTTAAATGGAAGTTGTAACAAATTCCTTTTCTTTTTCTTCTTTTTTTACAGAAGAGCCCACCAGTTTCACCTGCCAGCTCTGTCAACACATGTTGCCGAGTGCATGGACTCTCCTTCAGCATGCTCAGATTGCACATTCCCTCAACATCTACCAGGTGGAAGATGACCGCAGCACACAGATGTCAAAACCGGCTGCCACAATGGACCCACGTCACCTGAGTGCTGCACTGGCCTCTGCATTCCAGCCGTCTTCTCATCGATCACTGCGACCTCACAAGCCTCCGTTGAGCTCCAGCAATGCGTCACGTGACCTGCAGGGCTTGAACTTTTCCATGTGCCTGCAGCGCCTGGCAGAGGTCAGCTGCAGCAGTGGTGGAGTGGTACCTTCCCCGTCTTCATCTCCGCCAGCTGCTTCGCCTTTTCCTCACTCCACTCCTTCACTTCACAAAGCTTTCTCTTGTGACACGTGTGGCCATGGCTTCGCTTCTCTACGCAGCCTGTCTGCCCATCGCAGGACTCATGCCTGTGATAGACCTTACCATTGCGGCCTGTGCCAGCTCACATTCTCTCAGAGTGGTGAACTTGCTCGACACATGAGAAGCCACCGCCAGACCGCCACCGGACAGGACTCATCTGATCCAAACGCAGCAAGTGCAGATGAGGACAGAAAGCTTTCGGTACTAAGAGATGACATTTCTAGAGGTTTTGGAGCAAGTAGAGACACTGAGAAGCATCCAGGAGGTACCAGTATAACCTTGATGCCCTCACAAGTACAGGGTGTGGACCGCAGTTTGTTGCGCTACTTCCAGAGAGATGCTGAGGAGGAGGGTCAAGGTGAGCCCCAGCAGCCATCTCCTTATGGTAGCCTCTCAGAGGGCTCTCTGGAGAGCGGAGATACAGGTGGAAGTGGCGAGAGTGGAATCGCCAGTGGTAACTGCACACCAAAGCACCCTGGTCGCGAAGATCGTCCTCAAGGTGAATGGGAGCGAGAGGTGGAGTCTGCGGAAATAGTTCAGGGCTGGCAGCGGGAGAACGAAAGGCGGCAGGTAACCAATGGAGGAGGAAAAAAGAAAAAAGAAGAGGCTTGCGAGTTCTGTGGGAAGTGCTTCCGTAACAGTAGCAACCTGACAGTCCATCGGCGCAGCCACACTGGAGAAAGGCCGTACCGCTGTGGGCTCTGCAGCTACGCCTGCGCCCAGAGCAGCAAGCTCACGCGCCACATGAAGACTCATGGTGCCCGTGGGACACGTGCTCCTTTTCAGTGCCAGCTTTGCTCAGTCCCGTTTACAGTATTTGCTACTCTGGAGAAACACCTCAAGAAGGCTCACGGACTCACCAGTGCTGACGCCCAGAGCCAAGGCTCACTCACCCAGTACAGCTCCCTAAATGTCAAAATTGAAGACGAATTGGTGAGTGACCAATCAGGAGTTGCCAACCCAATGCTCTTAGAATACGATGCGGAACAAACAGAACCGCTCAAAGAGGAAGACACCGAGATGTCGGTGAGTACAGAAAAGCCTAATTCCGAAGAAATGGGCACCACAGTGGCACTTGGCCAAGCAGATGTATAAAAGTAGCAAATCATGATTGTGACCAAAGCAATCCATTCCAATCCAAATATAAGTTGTAGATGCTCTCTTTTGGGGCATTACTGACACTGACCAAGATAAAGATCTCGTAGCACAAGTGCCTACAGTTCAATTCAGCTGGAGGACTTCTGAACTCTGACCCAAGCACTGTCTTCAAGGCACTTCGAAAGCAGCTAGTAGAGCACAGTCGGAATCGCTGTACATCATTTAAGACAATCTCAAAGGGACACTGGAGGAGCCTGAAATGTAAATATTGGGTTCCACGCTTGTGCCACTTCACCACAGAGCCTCAAAGGTTCATGGTTCGCTCCAGAACAGGGATGATTTACTGAAAGGCCAGTGTCCGCAGCACTTTAATCAAACCTGGCTTCAACAAATAATTCTATCCTATAATCATTAATTCAGGTATACTGGAACAACCAGACTGTGAAGCCTCGAAGTGGTTCGGCTTGCACTTTGCCAGCTAAACAACAGGGTTGTTTCCTTATCGATGCTGTATATTTTAAAGGATTGGTTGGGTCTGTTGCAATACATCACAGCAGTTATCACTGTTAAAAACCATGGCGTAGATGCGTAGAATGTCTGTGTGAATGTATTTTCGTTTTTTGCCACCATCTTGTCAAGCATTCCAAAAAAAAAAACTAATAATATGTCAAATATCGATTTTTTTTTTTTTTTTTTTTTTTTTTAATAGCTCTTCACAATTTCACTGTTGTATATTTCGAATTTGTTTACAGAAGTCTTGCCAGAACATAGTGATGCTTTGTTCATATTTGACTGGGTTCTCCAGGTTGTGTTGTGGTAGTGTGAATGAAAAGCTTCATTTCTGATGAAAGACGGGTTTGGAAATGATGTCGCTGACCCTTCTGTAAGATTGAGCCACCGAGAGAGCACTTGTGTTTGTGTATTTGTGAGAAAGAGGCTGTTCAGTAAAAGGTTGCTTTGTTACACATCTGTTTTTCTTATAGTCGTAATGTTATAGTTTCTATTTGTGTGGTAATTAATATAATTTTGCATAAACAAATGTGAAAAAACCTAGACAAGAATTTGTCTATATCTGCAGGGAGCAGCCAAAACAAAGCTCTTTTATGTGCTCAATATATTGTTATACCATATTGCTTCAATATCCATGTCTTGTGCTTTGTTTTTTCTTCCAAAAATTCCCAATGTAGCCTACAACTTTGCTGGTTATTTTGTATATCTCTGCCAATTTTTATGTCATTAAAACAAGGCAAAGTTAGAAACTGTGTTTGTGTGTCAGTGTGAGAAGAAGGAAGTGTGAACTTGCTGCTACTTGTCTCAGATCACATCAGAAATTCACTAGAATTTGCCCAAATGAATCTGCTGTTGAGTCAGTCTGTGAGAAACACTGATTGCTTTTCAAGGAAGTGAGTTCCGTACAATAGCTGAGTGATTTCAGGTAAAACACATGGTCATTTTACTGAGATTGAGACATGACTGAGACCGAGGATGTTGAGAAATCGAGTGATCTCAACAGCTCTCTTCTTTGTAGTGGGACAAAACCTTCACACTGATGTCTCTGGCCCTTTTAATGAGTGGGATGCACTATGATCCCTATAGCTCATTAACAAGCAACCTTTTTAATGAGCTTTCAGTCTGGGCTGGGGGAGGTTGAACTGAAGAGACCATATGTAGCTCTCGCCCCTTCTCCAATTATCACTGAATGTGAGACAGATAGAGACGTGTGAGGGAGGGCTATCAAACATCATTTACAACTCTGGCAGTTTAGAATTCAGATTTGGCCATTCGAAGGTGAGCGCCCTGGGATTCACACATGGCTCTTTTATCAAAACCTGTCCCTACCAGGCCGCCACCCTAGCATTTGGTGGCCGCACGGGCCCAATTACATAATGTAACACGAGCTTGTGCGAGTTAAGATGGCCTCTGGCAGATGAAAACATTCCCATGTGCCCTTTGTCTCTTTCAGGCACCTTTTCTGAAACAACCTTCTGAGCTGGGACCGGCCGATGTTTATCTTCACTGACCAATCACAACGCTGCTGTTGCTGCTAGGGTGTGGTGATGGGTAACTGACCGCACAACCCTGCAGGTGTTGCATGAACTTTGAGACTTTTTGTTGTCTAGAAACCACAGTAAATGGCCCCTTGCTTGGGTGCAAAGGGAAAGTTTGTGGTTTGGGAGTCTCAAGGAACTCGAATGACTGACAGTCTGAATTAATTAAATCATGCGCATACTCATTAATATTAATCATGTCTGTGTTTGTAGAACAGTTTAAATCAGGTCAAGGAGTCCTTTTTTTATAGAGGGACAGAGCATAAACCCCCTGCTGTATTATATCATTATATTCATTTACTCTGTACAATGAACCGTCTTAGGGAGAGATATAAGTATAATATTAATAAAAATGGTAGAATTTATTTAGATATATTCAAGCAAAGCCTGTGTTTAAAATTGGCATTAGACTTTTAGTTATGTCATTATTTTGATGAGTCATGTTTTGTTATAGATTGTGTACAACCATGAACATAACATCTGTGATGTCATCCCAATTGGGCACAGCCAGCCATGGAAGTGCATCACTACTGGGTGAAGTCCCGAGCCAATGCAGGGCAAGTCAAGTTAAAGACGCAAAATTTACATTTCAAGTAATTTACAAAAAAAAAAAAAAGCAATAACAAAGCAGCAATAACAAAGCAATGCCAACTGCAAAAAATGTATATGTAATTTAAATGTATTTCAACCCTAAAGCGGCAGAAACCTAAGCATTAGATCTTTAAATATTTGCAAAGATTTCAAAAAGATTAAAATATTAATGCACATTAAACATCTGCTGTTAAAATCTGTTGAGCCAACAGCATTCAAGCAAAACAAACATCTAAAATGCCGAATTTCCCTGGTAACCTGAACTCTGCTGTGTTGGAACCTGCCTGGATTTAATTCCTAAATGAAAAAGTTCAATCACATAGTCACTCAAATGAAGTAACAGTGAGGACAGCCAATCGCCTGTCAGCAATTCTGCCAGTAACCAATAGATGAACTTAGATTCATTTGTATTGGCATATTGCACTCTTCACTAATTCTCTCTCTCTCATATTTTTTCTCACACAGTGTACAAAAAAACCTTCTTCCACATGTCTTTATGCTTTATGCTACAATAGCAGAATAAACAGCAACGTAGTCCGTATGGTCACATGCAACACTGAATCAGTGAGATACACTGTGGTGGATCTGTGTGAACTTGATAAACCACAGAAAAGCTCTCCAGTGTTTTTTAAGCTTGTTCCCAGACCTGAGTGCAACACCATCTTCCTCCTCCTCCTTGTGGTAACATCCCTCTTTTCCTCCGCAAAGGCCTCAGAGAGAAACCTGAAGCCTGAAATTAAAGCCCGCAGTACAGCCCAAGACTATGTTCCAGCTGTCCAACAAACTGGACCGACAGGTGACAATTCCACTGTGTCCTGCAGTAAAGAGCCACTAATAAGAGTTTAAACATGACCCAGCTGACCACAGAGAACATGCTGATAATCCTGTTACCCTTTTCATCTAGAACCGTCACATTCTCAGTGGTCAGAGTGGTTTTGCTATTGATTGTTTTCATTTCAGGCTATTATTTCAATATTTTCATTGTCTCCATAGTGTCATAAATTAGGAATAACATGATGAATAATCTGCGATCTGTCCAGGGTGTACCCCCACCTCTCGCCCGATGTGACCAACAGACCCCGTGACCCCGAAATGGAATAAGCGTGCAGGAAAATGAATAAATGAATTCTCGCTTGCACGCCGAGCACATCCACATCACTCTTCATAGCCTCTGAAGCAAACTGTGTGATACTGAGAAAGGAGAGAAGAGAACAAACACACACTGCCCCGCACCTGGTGACCTCCACTCTGACAGGAATGAGCAGAGTCCATGCGAGTGAATATAGCCGTCTGAAGCCGGACAGACAGACTGGTTGAACTGGCCTTAACTGTGTCATGTTCACAATGCCATGACCTGCCCTGAGGGATCAACACTAACCGACTTGACCCTCGCTCCACAGAAAATAACTCTCTCTTTACCACAGAAAGTCATGCACACGCTCAGTAATGAATACTGAGTATATTGTTGTGTTCAGAAAACAGACGTATAAAGCAAAAGCTTGAAGTCGAACTATAGCTGTATCTGTTGTTTTCCCACATTTCAGTTCATATATTGGGATTGCTATTTATGTTCAAGATTTGTGCCAATTTTTAAAACTTTGTTTAAAGGAGAAGCTTAAGTAAAATAAAAACATTCAGATTTTAGAGATATAAGATGATAAATAGTCATCCTTTTCTTTCCTTGTTTGGTTAATTTCACTTGATCACAAAAGATGTTACTTTGAAGAAATTTGTAAACCTTTAGCTTTTGGTCTCTTCACGATGTTTATTCCCATCTGTTCAGAACTAGTATGTATGTCAACATATCTTAATTATTGTAAAAGAAAAAATCGAGTACATTTTTCACAGAATGCTTATATTTTTTTTGTGCATATGCATTTTATCCAAAGCGACTTACACTGACTGAACACTTTTTTCTCAGTTCTTGCTTTCCCTGGGATTTGAACCCACGTTCTTTACGTTGCTAGCGCAGTGCTGTATCAAATGAAATATTCTGAATAGGTAAAAATAAAAAAAGCCAATGTAATGGTTTCTACTTTTTACTGAAAACATTGTATTTATGTCTCAAAAAAGAGATAAGCTCTTGATGGTTGGAACTCCTTGAGGACAAGTACCTTTCAGTTAAAAAACACCTAAAGTGATTCTGACCTCAAGTTCACAACGGCCCGAACCCGTTTTAAAATAAATCACCCTTTCTGTGAAATCTAGACAAGTTCAGGCAGTGTGACGCAAGAGGCAAATCTCACGTTCTCCTTAAGCAAAACTCTTTTACTGCTTTTGGATGGTTGGAAAAGAAGAATCAATTACTATATGCACACTAGTTCTCATACATTTAATAGACATTTAAAGTTAGACATGAAAACTAAATTGTAAACTCAGAATTTATGCAGGGAATTTAACTAGCTAGATCTGAGTAATTGTCTGTTCTTGACCCCCTGACCTTCTTTCATTCGGTTGGACAGGCAGGTTGGCAATGCCTGGGAACGTTTGCTAATTGAGGCCTGTGAGCATACGGCTCCATGTTCGAGAGCGAGGAGCAGTAGGGGTCGTGGACGTACTGCTCTGATAATGTTCTGGGCGGATCAATGACCTTTGTCCAAAGCAGATAATCCTCTGGAACTGAAAGAGCATATGTAGCTCAGAGAACATACTGGCATCAATGGCAGAGTAATTGGGAGCGATTGTTCACATCCATCTCATTACAAGCATGTTTATTTAGCATGACTAGATTAAAGAGGGAGTCCAGGATTTGATTGATAAAGATGGATTCATTGCTTTAGAAAAAGGTGTTCACTTCTATGTGTAATATCTTAAAGTAAATAAGCTCCACAGATCTTTAGTGCCGTAGCCAAACGTGGACGTCCCAAAACGGTCATTATCTCATCGCAGGTTAAGCCCTGTGGACAATTTTGAGTCATGGCATGCATGTTTTTGCACAAACCACCTGTAAAATGAGAGAAGAACATGAAAATGCTCAGAAAATATCCAGATTAATACTCAAAGAACTGTAGCCTCCATTGCTAACCACTGTGCTAATATGTGTCCAAGTTTTGAATAGCAGTATAATAATCTAAGAATTTTCGGGGAAACTAGACAAAAACAGCATATGTATCAAGTTATAGAGTTGACGCTGAGGCGCTGAAACAGTTCTTTCTTCCAAACGAATCTTTAGCTCAACACCATTTGTTTTAAAATAATGCTCCTCCTACTCTCAGTGCCAGGCTTCCACATGTGTAGGGGTAAACTCTCAAATGAAGAAAAGTGTATGTATTAAAAGACCCACATCTCCATCGGTTGCAGCTTTCCTGCAGGACAGTGACTTCACTCGACATGGAGCTGATAGGCAGCTTTTAGCTTCGCTGTGCCTATAATTTTGTTTTTACATGTTAAAAATGTAAAAAAATTCACAGAAATGTGCCAGCACTATCAGAAGTAATTGCAAACCATTCCTTCAGTTGCACGATTTGTTGCATCAGAATATTAAGTTGACTCTCATATCGCAAAGAATATTAAGTTGAAAATGTCCAAAATTTCACCATAATAAAAAAGGGCATCTGTCACCCTATACAATAACAATAGTTGGGTTCTGTTCACCACTTACTTTAATAACAATATAAAGCAAATGCAAATTATTGAAATGCAGACAGCCTGTTCTCTCAGTGCTTGAGAGGGTTGTGTCCATGTTCTCAAGTTCTCTCTTACAGTCTACGAAAACAATAACATTTGCCAAAGTGTTCTTTCACACATGCAATTGGGTGAATTTCATGCCCACAGCTGAATAAATCAAGCAGATTCAAACTGCATATGTGAAAAATGGGCCACTCTCGGAAGCTCAGGGAATTCCAGTGCGGTACAGTGATATGTGCAACAAGTGTAAAAGTAATTTCCTCTCAATTAATATTCCAGTTAAGAGAAAGTGATTGAGAACAACAGCAACCCACACACAGGAGTTACATTCATTGGCAGTCAATAGCTAATGGACCTCAAATTTTAATGTAAAGACGTTATGACTGGTTAAATGTATGTTTAAACACTACATTGGAAGGTTGGATTGTTTATTTGAATAAACTAATGTGATGGTAATAGTACATTTGTGTAGCCCTTTTTGAGACGTTTTTACCCCTCGTCTAGAAATACATCTGAGGCCACTGATACCAGTGACACACTCCTACTTCCCCCTTCTTTCAGATTAAACAAAAATTATCTCCTTTAGCCAACAAAGAGATACATCATGAATAGTTTATTAATAATAATGTTGTTGAGTAGACAGTCGTAAAACGTTCAACGAGAATCCACAGCAGTCAGCAGCAGCGCAGTGCCATCTAGTGGTAATACTATTATTTCACATTCGCAAGCAATACTGAGACACTTTTCATTGAATTTATCTACATTTAATATATTTTTATGGCACTAAAGATTCTGAGAGTCAAACACTGTCTTTTAGTTAACAGATTTTCGAGTTGGAATCGAAGCTTTTTTTGTTTCGCTATAAATAAAACGCATCAAACAAAACAAACATGGACAGAAAAGACACAGAAGTAATCAAGACTAATGTTAAAACGGTTAATGCAGTAAAGAGAGTCGAACTTATCGTAAAGGTCTCAGGTTTCTACCCCTCCCAAGGCATTTAACAAGAGGGGTGGAAACGTGTCTCCGCAAACTTTGCTGATCTCTAGAAGACTCTTCAGACTTGTGCTAGCGTTGTTCTGAAGGCATGTCTGACATAGGCTCCATCGACAATCCGGTGAAGTTCAAGGATCAAGACTATGATGTCCTCCTGCAGAACTGTCTGAAATCTGCAGCTCTGTTTTCAGACCCACTGTTTCAGTCGAACCAAAGCTCTCTCGGGGTTCCACCAGATCCGGATCCGAAGAAAGCTGTCAAGTGGCTGCGCCCAAAGGTAGGCTCCAACAATTAAATTCACTTTACCTTAGTTAGCCCCCCATGAGAAGAGCCTTATAATCTTTGTCTAGACCTCTCATTTGATGTTTTTACAACCATAAATCAGCAAACAACATTCAAAAACAAGTTTATAGATGGGATTAGAGTTCATTAAATGGGATGAGAATATGTGAAATTTACCAAAAATTGTGCATTTTATGGTGAAAATAAATAGAGGCAAGTCTAAAATGGTTTACCATATTTGATACAGAGGGTCTAAGTAGATGACCAGGTTCAAAAATAGCTAGAAAAACAAAACTTCACTATTTATGAGGGTTTATGTCAGAATTGGAACCAAAAAGCTCTATACAGATGTTCTCATCTGTACATAACATGTTCATACAAATAGTTTTTGGCTCAAAGCCATCTCTTCTACCCCATACCTCTCCCCCTCTCCAGGAAATCACCAGTAATGCTGTGTTTGTGGAGGGCACCATGGGCACCACCGATATCTGCCAGGGCCAGCTGGGTGAGTGTTAGCACACGATGCTCATATTTCATGCTGGGATAATGGGATAAGGCCTTACAGCACCTCTCAGAAACCAAATCAACCAAAAGCACCCTCAAGGCATGAGCAATATCAGTGAAATATCCGTCTTTGGCAACATTCCCACCCTTCTTCTTCGTATCATGCAGATGCCCCCACCCCCATTTTCTTGCACCCAGATCTTCCTCATCATGTTTAATGTCCCATGCTATTGTGTCGTGGTGTAGCCCCGAGACACTGTGCTGATCTCAGAGGCTCCTGCTGAGAGATGAACAGGAGCTGCCGCAGGCCTCTCGCTTCAAAGACAGCAAAAGCGTACCATAGACAGAGAGGGAAGAGTTCCGATTGGTATCGTCTTCACCCGCCCCCATTTCCACCCACCCAAAGAATAATTCTCATTGCACACAGCGGGGATCATTTTATTGTTTGCCCCCTCTCTACGTATGGCTTTGATTTGCAATTGATGAAATGTTTTTTTTATGTTCAATGTTGGCAAGGAATTTTGTATTTTCAAGTGCTTTCTAAATTCAAAAACAAATTCACTAACAAATTCAAAAAAGAGAAGCTTGTTAGTGACCACATCAGAAATGTGCATTTTAAATGCAGCCCTAAAGGAGACAGTTAACAATACGATGGTGAGCTGTTATTTTAACAATTTTTTGGGATGAACTGGTAGTTAAAAAAGTTTATCAAAATGGTGAAATGTCATCAAATGTGGCTGGACCAGTTTCCCCAACTGCTATGACAATAAAGCCGTAGTCTTTAATGACAGAACTTGATTGGACAGTGACGAGAGAGACATGAATTTAGGTGGAGAGAGAGAAGGGGGCTGGATTGGTAAACAGACATCGAATTTGGGATATACACAAATACATGTTCTAACCACTTGCTGAAATTATTAGCCTTTCCTAAAGTGAATATCATCACATCACCTGTAAAAAGACCTATTTCCACAAAAACGATCAATCAGATTCTAAAATTCCCAGTGTAGCTAAGTGGCTACCTGAAAAAGTGATAGATAAAATCTCCAATCTCCCTTTTGGGGATTTCTTTCTCATGAAGTTTCAATGATCATGAGAACTGTTAGGTACTAGCTTAAAACTACATGATAGGCCTTTTAAAGAGAGAACATAGTCACCAAGAAAACAATTGGTCACATGCTACACTATGAATTACTGTAATATCACATAACGATTACATGGCCCCATGGATTCCGTTGCCATGCGGTGATTGAATCTGAAGTAACTGAAAGTTGTTTCCCAATGTTTGTTTTTGTTTCTTTATTTCTTGAGAAACATTTTTAACACACAGGCATTGAACCAAAATAATTAATTCATTGCACATAACCCAAGTCATGCCAGATTGTGTCAATCATGCACTGTTCTGCTTCACCCTCATCATGAGTAACACTTAAGAAATTTGGTACAAACACATTTGGTATGCTTATTTATTTTCAGATTGTCATAGAGAGCCATGAGTTAATCCAGTCTCTCGAAACATGTCTTAGGTTTGCCAATGAGCATCTAAATGGTTCATAGAATTAGGTGTAAGTGCTGATTTCAGATGTGACTAATATCTTTTTACTTGGGATCAACACATCTCGACTCAATAAGAGGCACATTAAGGTCCTGGGGTCCCCCCCCCCCCTCTAGCAAATCTGTGGAGAGAGTTGACTGTTCCATTTGTGACACGTCAGCCTGAAAATCTTGGACTTGTAAAGGATCTGCAAATAGGAGTGGGACAAAATCCTTGCTGAAATGTGCACTTGGAGCCAATTATACAATAAATTTCTGACCACTTTGATTCCAATAATGGTTATCCACCAAGTGTGAAGGGTTAAAACAGTAATTTGTCAATTGCAAGTCATTTAAATTTGAAATAAACCTTGCATTAAATGAATGTTGTAAAACCTTCAATATCAGTGAATTTAATGTTGTCTTTGAATTATATGTTAGAGGGTTTTTTTGAGAGGTTGGGCCATTTCTGAAATGCAGTATTAAATAATAAGGAAGCACCATGTAGTTCTTATTGCAGACTGTAGCTTAGTGATGTCATGCATGCTGTGAGTACACAACCTGGGACTATGCACAATTTGCGAAACCTGCTAAGGCCTGTTATATGTATACACAAAATGATATGATGTCTTTCTGTAAAGCATTTCATCGCACTCGCAATATCACATGGTGTAGGAAACCGTCTATAGACTATGTAGATGTCAGCACATATACACGTGCAGACGTCAAACATGTTTAAATGCACATATGCAAAAGATGGAGTATGCCTTGTTCAAGGAGACTAAATTCATGAAACCGATGATAGTTTTAATGGTATTGCGTGGTAAAGGTACATGACATCTGCATGTGCATGACATCAGTGTACTACAGTCTGCAGTGAGGAGTGTCTCGAAAAAAAACAGTAGTAAATTTGTGTATGTAAAGGAAAATGGTGAAGCTTCTACATGTTCTTGTACAAGTGCTTTTGTGTATTATTCACCCTCTTTTGGGCATTCCAGATCTCCTTTGTGTCCTTTGTGATAATTTACCACTAATGTCTCAAAATTCCCTTAGGAAACACTACTATTTAGAGGCTTCCTTAGATACTAAGGTAGAAAAACCAAACAGTGCCAATAACAAGAGTTTCTTTTGGGGAAACTCAACATTTTTAAGTTTGCTTGATTCAGGAAACATTCCCACAAAGAACTGTCTGAAGCGTCTTTGGCTAAATCATTTGCAGCTCACCACTCGCCGCTCTAAATAATACATGAACATTGCAACACATCAATAGAATAGCAAACAGATGTAAATAATCTCATTTGAATGGAAATGTAGCCAAATAATGCCTTATTCTTAGCACTTCAAGCAGAAATTTTAATTATTTGTTTTCAAGTGACGCTCCACATCATCATATCGTCTTGCGATGGGAAGATTAATTGGATGTTCTACATTCTAGAGCTGGGTTTGGTGACTCTCCTGAGGGATCTGGTGTGTTAAGTGTGTTTTCATCAAGTGTTGTCACGCTGCCCCTCAAACACACATGGGGCATAGGAACAGCTGTTACCTGTTACAAAGGAATTTCTGTCACAGACTCCCTGTCTCCCTTCTCTTCAAAGTCTGAGCTTGCCCTTTGAGTTACAGCCTCTGTGTGGATTTATTTTTTAATGGGACTGAGTTTGGATGCCTTTTTTCTGCATGAATTCCTCTGTAGGAAACTGCTGGCTCCTGGCGGCCCTGTCCTGTCTCACCATGCACCCCACTCTCTTTGGAAAAGTGGTTCCCTCTGGACAAAGTCTAAGTGAATCTTATGTTGGCATCTTCCGGTTTAGGGTAAGCATTGATCTAATTATTCAACCATAAGACAAACCTAAGCACTAGTACCCACCACTGCAGGCTGCCAAGCCAGTGACACTAACATCTGCATTGTGTGGTAATTTCATTTGTCACTGTGTTTTAAAGCACAAAAACCGTTGATACCAGGCGTGTATGAAATGGATATGCATAAAATCAATGTGCGTTAAAATCCAAATAGATCAGCTCGTCTGGAACCAACAACCATGGCACGTTCAAAGTCACCTTTCTTACACATTCTGGAACTGCAGCAGATCGTATTATATCTAGATGCGGCCTACATACCATGTGTTGAGTACCTGCCATGCGATTGGCTGATTAGAAATCTGTGTAAACAAGCAGTTGGACAGGTGTACCTAATAAAGTGGCCGATGGGTGTATATTCTTTTTAGCCTCTTATTCCTATTAATAGTATAAGGATCACACTCACTGTTATAGTTTGGGTTGAAATTCATTTAAAATGAATGCTGATTTACACTACTTTTATTTTTGTTTTCTTATATGCACTTTATGTAATTTAATTTATTGATTATGTGACCTGCCTTTAAATTCATATATGACTTGCAGATGGCAGCCTTAAACTAGGATTAATAAGCAGGTTGCAAGATGAATGAATGAATAAACTCAAATCCAAGATTATTTTATGACAGTTGAGGGATGTGAATGATGAAAGGGACAATAAATTTTACATCAAGGTCATTCAAATGGAGTCTGAGAGCTAACCGGCCCAGTCCAGAAGTGATTCCTGGTCTGAAAGCTGGCTGTGTAATTATATGTTCCAGATTTCCATGGAGCTTGAGCAGTGAAAACTGAAGGGAATGGTAATTAGAACCATTTTCTTTGACCTGGCCGTCCCATCACAGCTGAGGCTCGTTGAAGAAGCCGCGCCTGTCATTTTCCTTTTGTCCTGATGACATGTACATCTGCAGGCCCCTCCCCCTTTCAATCTGCCCCCACACTGGTACAGATTAGCATAATTCAACTCTGGGTTTCATTCGCAGTGGGGGGACATTATCTTTTTGTTTATTCTGTTAGACATTAGTTGCACAACCTCTGAGATGAACCAGATTTATCTATTAAATAGAAAGTTTCAAAAACTTCCAGAATATTCCACAGTTTGTGGTTTCTTTGTACACCATACAGAAATAATTAGGAGGAGTGTGTAACAAATATGAGCTTTGTTGTTCCTTAAAACAAAAAAAAACAGTCAATTTGCATTTCTACTCTCACTTATGGCCATGCGCCATCAAGAAAAGAATGAGATAGTGATAGTTTTCTCTAGAGTCAGGTAGGGGGAGGAGCTCTCTCTTCTGGACTGAGCTCATAGTAGACCCACTACATCTCCAAATGAAGAGGTGTTAGCTGAGGTGGCTCAGGCATCTATGTCATGTGGCTCCTGCATGGCTTCCTAGCTAGCTATTCCATTGGGAGGAGGCCCTAGGGAAAACCTTGGTCTTTGCTGGACTGGGAATGCTTTGGTATTCTTGTGGAACAGCTGGAAAAATTGTCTAGGGTGAGAAAAGTGGTGACATTTCTGTTGAAACCATTGCTCCCTGCAACCTAGCCCCTTATAGATGGTAGGGAAATTCTGCTAATTAATGATAATAAGAGGTTAATGTTTAATAAATAAGTTCTTGATTAACAAGTTTAGTTTAGGGTTCTCAAGTCTCACATATTTACTGTTCGCATAGTTGCTCACGAACGCACAGGTTCGATCCAGACTGCCCACCAGTCACAATAATGTAAGACCCTAAACAAACCAACCCTCGATGGAAAGCATTCTCGTCCCATTGGAAAGCACCAGCAATACAGCCAATCTGAAGCAGAGGAGGGCAAGACTTCAGTGCCACAGTCTCTCATGTCAAAGTTTCCACTAAAATTTGTGCTCATGGAAATGAAATGCATTTTTATTTAATGCATTTAATTCCGCTGTGGCGGGTGCATCCCTACTGTCTCGCTTCCGGGCGCGGGGCATTTCTCTCTGGAGGTGCGGACGGTTCCTGGTGGGGTGGGGTGGGATGCTCCGGCTCGGGAGTCCGGGGCCCCGGTCATGTCGACCCACGGGGGGTGGAATGATCCACCGGGTGATACATGGGAAATTGTTCGGCCACTTGTGGGTTGGGTCTGCTGTCCCTGGGCACCGTGTGCTGCAATCGCCTGTTCGTTAGATGTCTGCGGATCGGGTCAGTGTGTGTGGTTCGTCCAGCTCGCTGTCTGTGATCTTTGGTATGTTATGTATTTATCTTCTCATGTAGCTGAGTTGTATTTTAAAGCATACAACGTTATTATCACCTCACTTAAAAGATTGGCTGTGTATGTATGTATGAATATTTAAACATGTGTGTATGTGTGCCTGAATATACAAACTGCAATAACTGTTTTGCATGAACTATAATGGACATGGACAAAACAAACTGTTACTAGGACTTATGCGTTATGCTCAGGTAGGAATTTATTTATTTTAGTTTTATTCATTTACAGATTTTTTTCTTCTATATATATTTTTTCTTCTTTTCCTCTTCCTTTCTTTCTTTTTCACTTGTGTACCTTCACCCTTCCCCAATCCTTTATCCACTCCCCCTTTCAGTTCAACACCGTCTTGTCCTGACACAACTGATATAAACTGACTCGCGGGAACCACAACTAATAAATATTTACATACATTCAATGTTCCAATCCAGAGGAGAAAACACCACACCAGGTGTTTTACTCCCCTGGAGAAAGCAAAACTGTCCAACTCAGCAAGGCATGTACTCTCCCATGTGATGGCTTTTGAGCAGGACAGGACAAGGTTAAAAAAATGCATTTTTATTAGCTTGTTTTGCACAGAGCATGGTTAAAATGTCACTTTTAAACATTGCATTGTGTTTCATTTCAATTTTTAAAAAATGTTATACTTTCTGTGTATTTTTTGGTATTTATGTATGTACTTTATGTATTTTTTTTTATTCACATAAAGCAATGCATTAGTTTGAACTGCTTCCCAGCTAGCAATGCTACTGTAAGCTAAGTGTCTTTCTACAAAACATTTATCCATTATTATAACACTGCCTTTGTTGTTAATGAAATGTTATTGGGTGTGTGTGATCCAAATTTAAGAATTGGGCAAATATATCAAAGTACTATATAAACTACAAAGTATTCTCCTATGCTCTTGATCCTCCAAGCTCCGCCCAAACCTCCAATCCCCACCCATTTAACCAATCAGGTTAAGAGCTGGAAGATGCATTTGGTTGTGCGAAGCAAATACCACTTTTGCTTAAACACATGAACAGATTGTTAGAATTTATTTTTGGGTCCTGTGGAAAAAAAATATCGCAAAAAAAAAAATAATAATTTTTATTTTTAGTAATACTGTAATACCATTTCTACATTATTTGTACTTATGCATCCTGACATAGCCAACAGTTGGACATTGTCTTCTGTGCTGCTGTGTGGATGCTGTTATTACACAATCAACACAAAAGCTGTTTGAAAGTGGTTCCATAATCTTAACTTCTATAGTTTCTTAGAATTTAAGGATTATCACACTGCCTGCGGGGGTCGTTTTTAGTGGCAAAACAGATGTCTGCAGCATGACTCAACTTGATTGGATGGAGAAGAAAAAGAAGACATATCAGAGTGACAGCAGAGAAAACATGGAGGTGTTGAGTCCTGAAATGTCCAGACTTGTCTCAGATTCCTAGAGACATGGATAAAAATGCTGCTGTAATATCACAGAAATACCAACCGCACGTTAACCGTTCAAATGTAAGTAGTTTTATTTATTATTTATTTGCTAATCAAATTCCCCACCAACCCACCAATATAATTTGGATAGTGGATCCAACTCATAAACTCATACCATCACAGAGACAACATCCAAACTAGCCGTTGTTTGGGAAGGAAGGTGATCAAAGTTTATTGAGTGATAAAAACAAACAATAATATTCCTTTAATAAAAAGGGATAGTTTGCATAGCTTATCTTTGGCTGTGTGGCTAAAAGGACTTGTCATTAGGTCTTTCAGGAACCGTTGAGTCCCTGAAAGTTTGCAATGGCACGTCAAACCAAAAACTTCCTCACTGACAACCAGCTTTTAACCACTTGGCAATCGCACTGCCCACCATCCTCTGGCTCATTCTCTGTGTTTATCCTCGAGTGTGCTGAAAGATTTTGTCCTGTTTTGAAAGATGGGTGTTTTTGTTCTTGTGAGGATGGTTTTAAGAGTCTGTATTGATTGAATTCTGCCTTTAGATCTCGATAGAGCAAGAAAATAATCCGTAAAGAGAGTTTTATATTCATATTCTGTCATAATAGGTCCAGCGGCATTCAGATGATTTATTTAGTTTAATGCTTTGGCTTATTAATTTGTATAACTATTAAACAGAATTTGACCTCTGAGTGAAATTTTTATTAGGGCTTGAGCACCAAAAACAAGCTCAAAAAGTCACAGTGGCCAATTGGGATTAAACTTGTGTAAAGAGACTGTGCCTGAACACATTGAAACAGCAACAGACAGAATCAGTATAGCGCCGCCAGGTGGTTATCAGGAAATACAGAATTTAACATTGATGAGGTACTTCTTTCCTTTTTTACGTCTTTGTGATAATAATACTATCCAATATAATAACGAACCATATATTTCTCCATTTATATGACCTCCTGGTGGTACCCTAACCCTTTTAATTTTTGTGGTTTTTATTATTTAATTTTCACCTTTTCCTGACATTTGAGTGGCGAAGTGGTAGCGTTGGTCATCCTAAAACCAGAAATTTGGCAGTTTGATCCGCTCTGTTCGATTGAAGCCAATATTATTATTTTTATTATTATTATTAGATCTAGATTTTGAATAATTTGCCTAAAAAGGAATGATCCAGACTTTCATGGTGCAAAGAGTTGGCTACTAAGGTGCGATGGTGAGTTAGGTGCTCAAGCCCTTCAGCTTTAATTGAAATTGTCAATAAATTTTATCAAATGTCCCTCAAATCCTCTTTCAGGAAGATATATCAAAAGGTAAATTCCTCAATTTTGATGTTTTGTGCTCTAAATGTTTTTTAAAGGTACATGAGTGATTTCTCTTTCTCTCTGGGAATCTCCCTCTCAGTTCTGGCAGTATGGTGAGTGGGTGGAGGTGCTGGTGGACGACCGCCTTCCGGTGCGAGAGGGCCGTCTGCTCTTCAGCTACTCTCGCACATCCAGCGAGTTTTGGAGTGCCCTGCTGGAGAAAGCTTATGCCAAGTCAGTTAAGCATATGTGCCCTTTCCTTGGTGTGGGAGTTTATTACCCACAGTGCTACTCAAGGGAACCCATTGTTCCTCTGTGTTGTACTTTTCAAAAGTATTCTTTTAGTAAAAATTAACTAATACTCGATACTTTAGTGATTAGATACTTTAGTGATTAGATACTTTAACTAATACCCATACTTTAGTGTTTGTGTGTGCTTTCTCAAAGGCTGATCGGCTCTTATGGCAGTTTGAAAGGTGGCATTATCTCAGAGGGAATGGAGGATTTCACGGGGGGCATTGCCTACTCATTGCCGGTGTCTTCCCGTGCACCACGAGTACTCTGGAAGGCCATTACTGCCGCCCTGGCCAGGAACAGTCTTCTCAGTTGCTTTATTCATGTAAGCACACACAAAGTGAACATTTTAAATGTACCTTTAAACCCAGTACCCCTGACATTATGAAATGAAATAAGGGATCTGTTCATTTTTGTGGTTCTGCTGCAAATGATTGGACAATTGGTGGAAACTGACCTGTTTTATTTTCCATTAACATTTCAATTTTATTGTTTTTTTGTGCTATTTATTTATTTATTGCACATTTTGTAGTATTTTGCTGAGGTTAAGTGTGTCGAAATGCTTCTGTAATATTAATTATTTGGCCCATATACTGCACTGTATTTTAGGATTAAGGCTGAGTTCCATTTCTCTCACCTGGCCCTACCCCTTAGCCCTTCCCCTAAACACCCCCCCCCCACACACACACACCTTTAAAACCGATGTCTAAATGGAATGATTCTGAATCAGCAAATGCCTCACTTCTGGTAGTTGTTTTAAATTTTAAACATATAAACCTAAGCCATTTTTTATGTATTATAAATGTATTATAAGACATTATAGCAGACTGTGGAATCAAGGTTTAAGAATTAGTTCTTTATTTAGTTTTAAACATTGAAGATGCTAATAGCTAACAAAATGGCATTGAGGAAAGAGAGAGAGAGAGAGAGAGGGGGAGGTGGGGGAAAGGAAAAGAGAGGGGCCTCAAAGAGCCAAGACACCCTTTGAAAGTTCAAAGCAGGCAAGAGAAAGAAGGTTTCTCAGCAACCTCATTTAAAAGCTAGCACATTCCTAGTTGTGATGTAACTTCCTGTTTGTGATGTAACTTCACAGAACAATAGGATTCAATGTATTTGTTCTATTACATAGCCGAATAATAGTTCCATAATAATGGAATATATGGACGTGAGACTGAAATTGATTTTTTTTTTGTAATTTCGTAAAAAAAACAAAAGTATAGTATTTTTATAAATGACAATTACTTACATTTGTGAGTCTCTTTGGTTGCACTGGCGTCCATCTTACCCTTTCGCTTTTAAGTCTGGGTCAAGCATTCTCTGGGAAGGGACGACTACACTCACTATCAGCTTTGCCATTCCGCTTTATTTGATAGAGAATTGGGACACCCCTTCACCTGAATCTCAATGTTGTAAATGGAGAGGAAGGGCTAAGGGGTAGACGTGAAACTCAGTCTGAATTAAGTGTCTGAAGGAACATTCAACTTCTATTATAAACACATAGCGGTGTGCATATACAGTACTGAGTGTATGCATAATGTACTTGTAGGCTACCAATGTGAAGGACATTGGCGTCGTGACATCAGATGGTCTCATCAAGGGTCATGCCTATGCCATTACAGATACTGAAAAGGTAGGAGTGAAATTGATCATATTCATGGCTGTGCCTAGGTTCTTCCCAAGGCTGGCATCACAAAGTCATAGTTTCCACATGCAGTCACAATATACAAATATTACAATGTTAGCCATTGCCAGAGACAAACTCTGTATTTTATTGTGATTTAAGAGACATAAGAATGAAAATGACGAAATGTTCAGCTCAGTTGCTCTTAGTGGAAGAAAGAGAGAATTCTCGAGCTGCTCCTGTCACAACTCTTTCTTGACTTTTGCTCTTTTTCTGTTTACTAAGAAAACCAAATGGCTCTGGTTCGATTTCTAGCAAACTAACATAATAGTAATGTATGAGTCTGTTCAGAAAACCTCCAAGAATAAGATTTATTTGGTGCCTTTGGGTTTACCAGAATCAGGAATGAACCCCGATGTTAATTTCCAATTATTTACGTTTGTCCCAAAGACTGTGCTCTCTATTTATTTGAATTTCTCACACCAGTTTGACACGGATGCCATTGATCCTGGTTGTAAAGCTGATAAGCAGGTTCCCCCAAATGTTACAGTACTAAATGAAGCACTGTTGATCAGATCTCAGCTGAGATGGTTATTTTCGACAGGCAGCATATATTTATCACTTTAATTTCTAATCCACATGGTTTATCACCTGTGATCATGCAAACTTGCACAACCATTCTTCTGAACTCCCAAAGAGCGAAGCTTCTCAGCAGATATACTTAAAGTTAATGTTTTGTGTAAAAAGAAAATGATCTTGCTCTGCTAGATATCATCTCTACAATGTCAAACACGTCTGTGGAAACTGGTAACAACACTCCCTCGCAAATATCTAGATGATTTACAAATGTTGTTCAAACTTTGATTGCTGATCTTTAAATCGATTTTGCCAGGCACACTTTTAAAAATCCTCCATGTCTCTTTGTGTAGGTCAAGAAGGCTTCCGAGGAGGTGTTTCTGCTGAGGTTGCGTAACCCCTGGGGTTTTGTAGAGTACTGTGGGCCCTGGAGTGATAAGTGAGGAAGATTCATGGGTTTGTTATGTACGGTGCACTGAGCATCCACTAAGTGTTTGTGTCTCTGCACAGGTGTAAAGATTGGGATTTTGTAGATAATGCTGAGAAGACAAGACTTGAACTGGCCAAAGTTGAAGATGGAGAATTCTGGTGGAGATTTTATCACTTTTTGTGTTGAAAAAGACACATTTTTAAAAACCCATTTATTATGTGCAAGCTTTGAAAGCAAACAGATAAGAGCCATTCCCCCATTTGCTTGTTGAAACTTTTCAAAATGTTTTTTTTTTCTTTTTACATGGTTGCAAAACAGATTCCAATAGCAAACGTGTTTGGTCCAACTTAAGTAAATGATTTAAATGTTTTATCAGATTTATAATCAAAAGATGGGTGCTGTTTTTTCTTTATACCAACCCTCTTTTTATTTATTATTTAAGTAACAGGACTGAAAGTAACAGGACTGAGTTTTTAGCAAGGTTTAGCAAAGACTTGCTGAATAGCCACATGATGCACATGTTTATAGAACGAGAAAATTCCTCAAATTCAGTTATTTACCAGATATGTCATATTTTTTACACTAAACTAATTAAATATCAGAAACAGTTTCAGTAACAGGATAGTATTTTAATTAGAAATTGAGAGAACTTACCTCTTCTCATGGCCATTGAAAAAAAATCCAAGTGATGCAATTCCTGCATGGAAATTCCAAAGTTTTTCAGGAGGGGAATGGGTTAGGGTAACAAGAATGAGTAAAGAGCTGTAAGTAAATGTATTTGAAACAAACATTATATACGGATTTACATATCAATGCAAAAGAAAGGTTCTTTTAAAAGATCTTAATTAGTGAAGTGTAGCATCTGAGACTGGGGACAAGCAATTAATGCTATTCTAAAGTATTTTATGTGGATTTTATCAAAATGTTAAATGTTATAGCTTACATTTGCAATTAGAATAACTTGTAGTACACTTAAATTTTATTTGCTTATTTACATATAAAGTGCTAGGGACAGAAATGGCACCCATTCGGTGGAATGGCTCTTAAACACCCACTCTAAAAATGCCTTGACATCTTCATTATCCTTTTATCCGTTTTATTTGGCCTGTTGGTACATTTGTAAATGTTAAATAAATTGAAATTTTAAGCTCTTAGTCAATCTTTACTGTGTAGGAAGTGAGGGCTGTCTTGTGTGCTGTAGGACACTTGGCATAAAGGAATGTGAAACGTTACATAACCAGCAGTGGCGGCTCATCCTAGACACTTTTTGTTTTTTTAGGATTGGAATTGAGGACTTTTGCAGACTCTATAACACGGTGGAAATGTGCAGTGTGAATCCGGACTCTATGTCAGGGGAAGACAGTGAGGATACGGTCACCCCGTCCTGGACACTGAGCACCCATCAGGGCTCCTGGGTACCAATGTGCTCTGCGGGTGGCTGCCGCCGATACCCCAGTAAAACTTTACATTGCAATTTAATAATATATATAGTAATAAAATGCAAAAGAAAATATAAAGATGGAGTACAAATTGTTACAGCACTGCAGAGTAGGAAATAATACAATGCAATTGAATACGGTAAGATACAACCCGTGTAATATTTTAGGGGCAGTGAGTAGCTCTACTGCTTCAGGAGGTCACAGCTTCATGGAATTTGCATGTTCTCAATGTGTGAGTGTTATTCTGCACTCTGTATACCCTGCCCTTTGTCAAATGTGCACGAGGGAAACCCTGATTGAATAAGCAGGTAAACAAAATGAACGAATGACTGAGATTATAATTCAGTTTAAAAAACACTGCAATATGGTTTAAAAGTATAACATACAATATAATGCTTTACTCTAGAAAATGATACAATGCAATAGTGTAGGCTATAATACAATACTAGGGATTGTGGTGCAAAATAATTGTTATGATACAATACAAAATGAAACACAATATAAAGAGCCTCTCGAACCTCTGGTGCTATTGCCTCGCGGTGGCCAGTTAGTTCAGCATCTTAATTTAAGGGATGTATTCAAGCGAGATATGTTAAAAATACTGAAAAATACAGGCAAACATCCTGTCACGACCTTCAGGGGCACTATGAATGGATAAGAATACTTTTTTTTATTGTTTTGGACAATATTGGTGAACACCGATGTCTCACTTGATTAAATAACCACTTTAACAATGCTTGTATTTCCTGTGGCCACATGGTAGCGCTATAACTGGAAGTGTATTTTATAGACAGTGTTCAGACATGGGCTAATAACATAGTTGGTAAATTTGGGACCAATCAGACTTGGTGTGGCTGAGTTATAACAACTTCCTGTTTATGGTGAAACTTTCGAAGGCCATTGTGCACACTTAGTTTAACAATTTCGCAATTTAACATCTAATATGCCCGAAGATAAAACTAATGAAGATGAACAGATGAAATCTCTAGTAGTTTTTTTAAAGTATGACAAAATACAAAGTGGTCATTTTTGGGGTTTTGCTAAATAGCCAACTTCCTGTTGATTTTGAAAATTGCAATCCATATTACTTATACTTAAGTCTTGGTACTCTACATATGTTTGCCATTTTATTGGCCTATGACAAACTGTTAGCGCAGCATAAGCTGAAATATGCAGTTTTCGATCCCCAATCAGATGTAATTTTTGTGACTGTGGAATTTTGTGACTTTTAAGCAGGTTTAGACCTTCACAAATGTACCAAAAGCTGCACAACAATAATACTCTGATTGTTCAATGCACCTTTGTTGCTCGAGGCCAACGATAAATCTTGATATACAGTAATTAAAAAATATTTCTAAATGCCTTCAAAGCAATACAAGCAATATGGTACCAATCTTCACCACCATAAAACAATTTGACACAAAATTAAATAAAATGCAATATAAAAGGATTTAAATTTATTGTATACAATGCCTCAAACACAAAAAAAAATACATTAATGAATTATATAATACCGAACAAACCACAATACAGTATGAAATTGAACAATACAATGTAAAATGATGTTGCAGTACATAAATAATTTATTTTGGTACAAAATAAAATGATAATTTCCCCACACAGGGACTCTTTTACATTTGTGCTGTTATTAAAGCCCTTTTAAGGAGAGTGTGGGTGGGGTATTTTTAGGCTGATTCTCCTGTTTTTACACATTTCCTATTTCTAAAACACTACCTGTCTTCCCCTTGTCTAAGTTTGTGGTCAGAGGGGTCCAATTTTGCTGCATGCAACAGTGACAAATAAAGGTTGATTTGGATGCAATAAAATACAGTACAATTTGATAAAATACAATATGGCAGGCAATTATACAATGATGAACATTATCATTTAAAACACTACGTTAAGAGACAATACCATAGAAATGTTTGGAATATTTCAATGCAATACAAAATTATATAAGTAAAAAAATATTCAAAATAATGCAATTTAAACAATAAGGTATAATACAAAAAAATACAACAAGCTTCTCTGTGACCCCTCATCTCTGTAGAATCGTACTGGAAAAACCCTCAGTTCCAGATGACTCTCTCTGAGAAGGACGTAGATGACTATGACTATGGAGAGGAAGAGGAAGGAGATGATGGTGATGGAGAAGAAGATGAAGATGTGAGTTTGGTGAGTTCTGTGCGCAAGCCTGAGAAAACGGGAGAGAGAAAGAAGAAGTGCACCGTGCTGGTGGAGCTCCTGCAGAAATACCGCAGACAGAAAGACAAAGTCAACTTTCTCTACATCGCATTCCACATCTACAAGGTGAGAAGTACAAGTCTCTTTACTCATTTATTCATGTTGTATGTGCAGTTGTTCCGAATTCTCAGCTCTTCAATCTCTTTTTCAGGTTCCCGCCGAGGTGAGATTTGAACATGGACCCAAACATTGAGGCTTCCGAATCAGAAATAATTTCACATCTTTTGCTTTTAGCTTCAGGATAAACCAGGATCTCTGGACCAGCAGTTCTTCTCTAACAACAGGCTGGTTGCCCGCTCAGGAAAGTACCGAAGCATCAGAAGCGTGTGGCGGAAAATTCACCTGGAGCCAGGTACCTACGCCATCCTGGCGTCCACCTACAGACCCAACCAGCAGGGGGAGTTCTTTCTCCGTGTCTACACCAAAACTGGCAACATACAAGGGTGCATGGAATACATGGACAACATTTAACGTATGTATCAACTCTGATTTCTTTTGCTTGTGTAATAATCCTTTTTTAATCTATTTTGTAGGTTCAAGGACTTCCCCTGCACCAACAACTACTCTGCTGTAAGAAATCATCACAACTGTCTTTGTTTTTACCAAGTGTTGTATTACCGGCTTTAGATTTTCATTCATATTCATGCAATCGAAAGAGGAAAAAAATCTCTCTAAAACGTCTTTAATGGGTCATTTTAGCATTGGACATAGGAATAAGTTTTGATTATGTTTCCAGATATTCAAATATTTTTATTTGCGTAAATATAAAAAAAAAAAAACTGTTTTTATTAATGATTTACTTTGAAGATGCAGCTGTGGGAAAATGTGTAAATGTTTTCAAAAATATTAATACCAATTGTTTTTTTTGTTTTTTTTTTGTAAATTTACAAAATGCAAAGTGGGGGAACAAAAGGAAATCTAAATCAAATCAATATTTGTTTTTGTTTGTACCTACCAGCAATTCTTATAGGTAAACTTGCACAAAGTTTTGTAGGAATACAGTTTAACCACCACTTATAAGATAATCAATACACATCTAGGTTGAACCCCAGTCATGAACTGAAACAGAAACAGCTGTGTAGGCAGCTTAAAACAGCAGCCAAACTCGGCTACCAAGGTGAAATAGAGCACAGCAACTAGACACAAGTTTGCTATACTGTATCAAGAAGGTCTCTACCAGAGAAATACTTCAAAGCAGACCAGGGTTTCAAGCTTTTTTTGAGGAAGCACAAAAAACAAGCAAAGTTGAGGATCGTAGATGGAATGGTGATCAAGGAAACCAGTGGGACCAGGCATCTATTGTTAAGAGAAATCTGACCAGAAGTGGTGTTCATGGAAGAGTGTGCACAACTGGAAATGACATGCAAAAAAATGGCAGCAGGTGCTCTGGATTGATGAGTCAAATATTGTTGACGGGTAAGAGACCTGTTTAATGAGGGCGTGCAGGCAACAATGAAGCATGGTGGAGGTTCCATGAACGTTTGAGGCTGCATTTCTTCAAACGGTGTTGGAGATTTGGTGAGGATTATTGGTGTTCTCATTGCTGAGACACTTTCTGATACGTTTTCCCTCACGCAATACCAATCTATAATTACTGGAAGTGATCTAGACCCCCACAGAGTCCAGATCTTAACATCATTGAGTTCCCTGAAAGCCTGTGCAAGGGTACCTGGAAGACTTGCTCCTGGTTTGAAGGAAAAGAAGGCTGCTTTCTAACCTGCCTAAAAGTACTGTAGTTTGAGAAAGGAACCTTTGTAACCAATCCAAAGCTGCGACGATGCATGTGTATTTGTCTGTTCATAGATGGTGATGTCAAAGCCAGTGTTACCTGAGGATCAGTACAGGGTGCAGAGGTTCTTTGATGAAAAGGCTGGATCAGTAAGACTCTTACTCCCTTCATATTCTCGTGAAAATAAGGATTTTATTCTCTGATGAATCCTTGAAAAGGGCTGAAAAATTATTATTAAATGGAGTTGTCCATATGTTTCGTCACAGTGTTTCTCATTTTCCAGGATGACAGAGTAAATGCCGTGCAGTTCATGAATCTGATGAATTCAGGTTGGTATTTAGAGATGTTTTAAGACACAAACGGTTAAAACAAGCTCAATCCTGTGAGTTCTTACAGTAAATTAAGGGATTATATCAAAACAGTTGCAGGAAACAGAATCTTTTTGTTTTAAAATGTTTCAAAGTAAGTACCTTTTTTCACATAAAGTATGTTGTATGTTCTTTTGGTTGAAGATAGACAAAGACAGATTGGGATGACAACATTCTATTTCATCTTTAGCTGAAATACGCAGCGGGATTGCTTTAACTGATAATGGCCACTAGATGGAAGTATTATGTAGTATTACTTGCTCAGAGAGGGGAGGGGGTGGGGTGTTCTGGTGCGTTGCAATAAAAAAGCAAGCTTAGATCGTTATAAGCACTTATTCTGAGAACACGGATCACTCAGAATTTTTTAACTGCGTGAAAGATTTCTCTGTATTAATTTGAAATATTTGCATTTGTTTAAAAAAATCAAAAAGGTTTGTGAATATTTATGACTTAATGCCACCAGTGGCAGTGAAAACTCCATACTATATGATATTCCTTAATAAATTTGTAAGAACAATACTGGTAAAAACCTTGAAAAGCTCAATATTGTTGTCACTTTGTAACCCCATTACAAAGTGACACATTTACTTTTGAAACGTAAATCATCAAAAACTTAAGTGTCTGTGTCAATTTTGTACAAAATTCTTGGGGTCAGCAGACACATTCCACAAGAAGGGTAAGCAACAAAGGTATTTGCCAAAGAATTTGGTTGCTCATAATGATTTATCCAAGCAGCTTGATAGAAAGTTAAGTGTTAACTTTAACGTTTTTTTTTTATTCTTTTTGCATTTTGAGACTTACTTTGTGATCGAAACCTTAACGTATTTCACTCTGTGTAATCAATCAATCAATATCAATATAGATATCAAATACTAAATCAAGTTTGGTACCAGACATTGATCACTGTATCTCAAAACCAGTAAAACTTGCAATAAATGGGTTTTGACAAACTCAAATTTCGGGATCTCAGCATCGATCTCTTCACCATTTCTAAAATATAAAATACTTTTTTATTAATACATTTCCATTTCCCTCAATTTGGCAAAAACTCAGGCTTTTATTGGGAAACTTAATCTCTGTACCTTACTTTTAAACTTTTTTTTCTGCAAGAAACCTGAATTCTGTAAACTGTAATCTGAACTGAAATTATTCTATATATGATGTCTTTTAATGTTGATGTGCGAATCTAACTGTTGCTAAATTGACATAAAGATTGTTTTTGAAGCTACAAAACTAAGATGTTCCCCAGAGTGTATGCATGCATCTACGTTATTAAAATGTGAGAATTTTTTTTTAATTATTTAAAAACTGTTGATAAACATCGCTATAGAATAATATCCTTGCATGTGATGATATATGACTCTCAGAATGCTATCATCTCTGACGTTGCTTATACGACACTGCATGGCTGATTGTTGTGTTTCAGTGTTAGAAAAAGACTATGAGCTTCCCTTGGAGACCTGCAGACAGCTCATCTTTGGGGAGGATGTATCCTTCATGTATCAAGAGCGTTTGTTTATACATAGTGTGTACCATAACTGACAGAAGATATACATACATGACATTTACCCATTAAATATAAATCGGAGGCCATGACTTACGTAGAATGCAATATTCCTTTCATAAATAGGTTAATCTACTATTTGTTTAGTTTTTTTTACATTAAAAGATTGCTCTTTTATTAATGCTACTAAATTAAGTTTAAATATTTATACATAAAAAATATTTTACACATGGAAATAATATGCTGTTATGGTAAAAATATACCTTCTCAATTGATAATGAACACTGGAGACCGTTTGAGAGAGAACACAGCAAATGTGGCTATTTATTATGAAGATTTAACAGTCTCAACGCATTTCCTACACACGTGACTCTCACGTGGAAGAACGTGGTTTAGCGCATATTAAGAGCCTATTAAAACTATAAACGAACGCCAGAAGAGAAAAGAAGGAAAAAGAATATATAGAGATAGAAAGAGGAGAAAGATAGAAACAGAAAGAAAAAGAGGGAAACAAAGAAACTCCCAAGAGAGTTTCGTCCCAGAGAGATTAGCAAGAGAGAGAGAAGAGCGCATGAGCAAGCGCTTTTCTAACTTCCTTTCTTCTCAAGGGCGGGACTAAATATGACGTATGCTCTTAAAAGTTTCTCAAATTACATTTCTCAATATGACCACTAGATGGAGACATTACATTGAAAATTCCCATCACAATGCTTTTTCAGATCGGGAATTGCTGAAATATATTATTCACAGATATATATATACAGTTGTGCTCATAAGTTTACATACCGTGGAAAATTTTGGGATTTCTTTGCCCTTTTTTTCTGAAGATATGAATGATGACACAAAAATTTTTTCCCCACTCATGTTTAGTGGTTGGACGTTTTTGTTGTAACGTTTTGGATCACAATAACGTCCCATTCGCAGTTTCTGGGCTGGTAACTCCAAATTTTCCTAAACTATCCTTTTATAACATACTGCATTCATCTTCCCATCCATTTTAACCAGTATTCCTGCGCCTTTGAAGCTGTAACATCCCCACAACATCAGGAACCCGTCTCCGTGTTTAACTTTGGGGATGGTGTTTGTTCATGTAGAACCATCTCCAAAACGTACATTTATGGTTGTGGCGAAAAAGTTCACTTTTGGTCTCATCTTTCCAAATAACTTTGTTCCAGAAGTCTCTGAGCTGTTTGGCATATAATGACTCAAACCCTTTTGTGTCAGTTTGTTTGCATGTTACCAGGCCAAAATCACTGAGGTGTGAAAACCTCTGCTCAGGGTAATTTGGGACATTTCTGTTTTCATTTTTATTTTGAAAGAGTACACACTGTTTGTCGACAATAAATGGCTCCACCAAACCACTAACCATAACATATGAGCAAAACTGTATACAGTGAACCCTTGCTACTTCGCGGTTCGACTATCGCGGATTCACGACTTCGTGGATTTTTTCCATTACGTATGTACTATACTTCAATATTCTAACATTTTAATATTAGTGCCTGTTTTAGATTAGGGTACCGTACATGCATTAAGTTTTCTGTGCATTAAAGGATGTTTTGTTTACAGTACATACGAGGAGAGCTTCATTGTAACTTCCAACTCTATTGTGGTGAGTAAAATACTGTACAATTGTACAGTACGCACCATAACAATCTCTGTTTTTTTTTTTTTATGGTCACTTACTGTTTTATTGCTTATCATTTGTGCCTGTGCACTGTATGTACGTATTGTAGATATCTGTACATTACTGTAAAGGGTGGTTTGTTAACAGTACTATGTAAAGGGAGGGTTTTAAAAGTCTGAATACTGAATACCTGTTAAATAAATACTGTAAATATGGTGTTCTGGTGCCAGTTCTGGAACTTACCTACCGCGATAAACGAGCGTTCACTGTATAATAAAGTTTTCACCATCTTTAGCACTGTGTGATTTGTAGTAATTGTTCTGAAAAGTTCTTTTAATACATGAAATATAAACAAGACAATGAACTGCCATACAATAGCTGAAGCAAGTGAAGAGTGGACTGATAATGGTCTATGTTTAATCTGTGATGTGCGCATTTGAAATATTGTATGTGGCTATTCTTAACGGTGGTCATCAGAAAGGTGGTAGAGGGCGACTTAACCGTTCTCAGGCAGAGAAACTGATCTCCTCTCTCCGCAACCTCCAGGTATTTCCAGTTTTCACTTACATTCCAGAAAGAGTCGTTTGATTTAAATTGGTTTTAACGGGTAAATATGAAGAGTTTTCTTAACCAAAACGCCATAATTCCATTTTGATGAATTTGAGTAAAAAGTGGTTTGAGAAAAATCTAAATGTTCTGTTCCAAACTTTCATAAAGCACTTCAAAGGTAAGACATCAACATAGCAATTTCAAATCCAGATTTTAATATTTAAAAATGTATTGTAAAATACGTAATTTTTTTCCCCCTAAAACGTGATAACTCCAATGCCCTATTTTTTTTTAAAACCACGGCAAATCCATATAATCAATATAAATCTTAATTTCTTTTCAAATTAAATGGTTCAAAATACAATTACAAATGAAGTCGATATTTCATCAAGTGGCTTTTTCCAGAATAGATCGGTAAAACGGTGTCAGAACCCACACAGAGATATTGGAATCACTGCTCCGAAGCGCTGAGTTATCTGCTGACCGCTCAATCAAGTGAGTCCTCGTACCGCAGCCTCCCTTCGCCTACCGGTGATCAGCTGGAAAATGTCCAGATTCTGTTCTGTCTTCATGGAATGATTAGAAAACTATTCAAAACTTTTTGCACCTGCCATTTTTCCATTTTTTTGCGCTGATGGATTTATCGAGTTTTGTAAAAAAAAAAAACTTGAATGGCACAGTTTGGAATAAAATGGACAAACCAGGACTGAAGAAACTATTGTGTTTTTTGGAATATTGATTACTCCTAGTTTTTCCCACAATGCCAGAATGTTTCCAACTAACATGTGAATGAATATTAAAATGTATTACTATTTTTTTCATTATGTCTCAACACATTGAAACATTATCAGTGTTGTTTATTCCTTTTATATTTTTTCCCTCCACAGTCAATCTTTTTCCAGTTTGATGAGGATTCATCTGGAACTATGAGCCCCTTTGAGCTGAGTCTCGCTCTGAATGCTGCAGGTGAACCTGGACGTCCACGGAAAACAGCAATCCGTGTTGATATAAAGGAAAGCATCGGAGACTTCACCCTCCTATCTATGTTCACAGGGGTGGAGTGTGATGGGGTTGTAGTGCAGTTGCTATGGGAGAGATTTGGTGCTGGTGAACAGTACCTGCCTTTCTATGGTTTTGTGTCCTGTGTTGCCAGATTGCAGGTGCTCTTTGGTAAGCTCCTTAGGCGCTCAAGTCAAGTCATGCATCACAAATGTAGCACTTTTATGATGTTAAGAAAGAAAAAAATTATACAAAAAAAAATTATAACAATAGATATATATGTATATAAAGCCACAATGGAACATGAACACAAAGAGGACAAACAAGAACGTTCATTTTAAATGAAATGTTCTGTATGGAAAGAACCAAACGTGCAACTAAAGAAGTAATCTAAAATGGTTTGTAAAATAGATATTAACTTTATCCATTATTAATTGGAACAGATTGAGACACTGCAAAGATTGAGTTTGTTTACATTTTCTCTTCAGATCTCTTCGAGTCCGAGAGCAACCAGGAGGGGAAGGACAAGGGCATCAATGATGTAAGTTCTTTGTCAAATTCAAATCAATTCTCAATATTTTAAAGTCTTTTTTATTATTATTATTATTTTTGGCCTTTTTTAGCCTTTATTTTGAACGGATAGGAGATAGGTCGACAGAGAGAGGGGGAAGGATGGGAAATGACGACGGGTTTTGGTTCATGTCCGGTGCACCTTCCGCTATCTGTAGCAGTGGATTTTTATAAAAGCTGCTTCTTTGCTCTTTCCATGCAGTGGCTGCTCAGGTTCTTGGCTGTGTGATTCTATCCAGACCCGACACCTCAGCGGGACAGACTGGTGTTGCCAGGCCCTCTCTGACGTCACCCACCTGAGCCTCTGTATCTTGTACACGTGCCCTCTCCTGCCTCCACCCACTCACTTCTCCATCCATCGGGGTCCAGGCAGTCCATAGGTCATTACTTCCTGGATACTAAACAGATTGCACCAGTTTATTCTCTTCCCTTCACTCCAAAAAATGTTGTAACGTGTGTTAATCAAGTATTCAGAACATAATGTTTCAAGTGTAAATCACTGTATCATGACAATTTAATTCATTACAATAAAAATTGACTTTTTTGCTTCTGTATAAGATTTTAATTGACCGGAGATACCAATACATTTCATAATTATAGAAGTGCAGCTTGTACTATGTATTAGAATGCCCGCACAAAGAATAAACCCATTTCATGACAACAGACCTCGTACATGCAGAGGTGGATAGTGTATTTGAGAAATTTACTCAAGTAATTTTTTATATATTTACTCAAATCAGTTCTTTAATCAAGGAGTCGGTTACTAGTTACTTCTGTTTCAAGTCATGTGACAGAAAAACCATGTATTTCAATAAAATTATAAACCTTCAGAATCTACTGACAGTCTCCTTGTTTCAGTTAATGTGAGATTTAATGTTATTTGAGTTATAAAAAAGCTCAGTCATTGCCAATCATAGTTTACGATAGTGTCAAGCACATCCAGCTGTTCTCTATCTTTTAATTTTGCCTTTATTATTATATTTCACACACAAACTAGTCTGCTTTTGGATCATTTTGTTCTTTTTTGGTTATTTGACTTCACTGTTATTGTTCATATGACTTGTACTGCTATTGTTCATTTGTGACCATTCAACTAAATTATATAGAAATACAAAAAACATGCCCAGCTTTAAAAATTCAAGCGATGCAGTTGCTTTGTGCTGAAGCATTGACTGTCGGAAAGAGACACAATAAGCCTCACCTCATCAAACACTTTAATTTAATCCGATGTTCTAATGTTATGCTTAGACTTCGTTCAGTCCCATTAACGCTATTGTCTTTTAAAGCCTTAAATAAATCTTTTCCTTCAAAATCATGAAATGTTATTCAAAAATTGAATGAATTAATATTTTTTAAAAGGGTTTATCACTCATTTCACAATTTATAAGTATAATGTACTTTGCATAAAACTTACAAACTTCAATAAAAGTTACCTTCACTTTACACCAACAATGGACTTACGGCTTTGCTTTGCAATCTACGACGAATAAAAAGATATTTGACCCCCTTCTGAGTTTTTATTGAAATTTCTGATTTGTGAAAACCATTTGATTTTAAATGAATATAAACCCAAGCTACTCATCAAGCTACTCATCTTTAGTCATTGAATTTTTCTATGCACTAGAGCATTTATAGATGGAGTAACGGCTCGTTTTTTTTTTCTGCTCCTACTGTTCGATGAATGTCCCACGGAACTTCCAGAGCCTCGCTCTCTCCACTTTCCCATTGATGGACAATGGCAGAAAGGGCTCAAACTTTTATTATGACTACATCAAAAATGCCAGAAATCAGAAGTAATTCAAGCAAAAATTATGTGTAGATTGCCAATTGCTACAGTAAGAAGTGGGGTACACAGTAAAATCCTAAGAGTTAAATTAACTCTACTCAGAGTGTATTTGGTCCCACTCTATATAGAGTTAAACCAACACTGAAGGAGAGTTATTTAAATAAGTCTATTTGAACTAAACAGTCTATTTTTGTCAGTTTTTACTCTTTCTGGAGTGGACTTGGTCCCTCTCTGAATAGTTAATATTTAGTTTGCATTTTCCATGCAGATTTGGAAAAACATGAAGAAAACAGATTATTAAATTACTCTTTCTCAGAGTCGGTTTAACTCTATATAGAGTGGGACCAAATATACTCCGAGTAGAGTTAATTTAACTCTTAGGATTTTACTGTGTATGGTAAAAGGAGGGGTCAGTGAGATAATATACAGTCACTCCCAATGTCAATATGAGTAAAATATACCAACCCCATTATTTTCCAAAGCTGAGATAGGGATATGCTTATTTGGTTGCTATGGTTAACAGTGTCAGTGAGATAATATAATATTCACAATGTCACTGTGAGTAACATAAACCAACCCCCATGTCTCTATTATTTTTCCAAAGTTAAGATAGTGTTCAGAAAATTTGGTTGCTAAGTTATTACTACAATTAACATAAACAACAACCCATTTCTCAAGATATTTCCAGTTCCTTTTCTCATTTATTTTCAATGACCATTATGTATGAATTGGTGGTACATGTTTAACCCATTCCAGAGCTTAGGGTTCAGATTCTTACTGAACCTTAGAGACTAATACCCGCCGCAAGAGTGGTCAGTTTGAAGATTCCTTGAGCTTCATATTGTTTGACTCCATGTTAAGTCAAAGTTCTCAGCAATTTCCCAGAATGCCTTTAGTGGTACTATTCTGAAAAGATAGCAACCCAGATTTCAGACCAGTTTTCCACTTTTATGCAAATCTTAGATGGCTTTGGAAATGTGACCTAGTGAAATATCTTTTTTTTTTATGTGCTTTTTTTCTCTGGTTTCTGGTCTATTAGTACAGGGAATGCATTCCAGTCGTACAGAAGTACACTCATCTTTGTCAAGTGCATCATTTGTACTTCCTCTTCTACTTTCCTCCCTCTTATCCGCATCATGCATCTCTGAAAGAATCTCTGCTGACTACCTTTCGACATTTAAATGCTTTTTGCTTGCAATGATAAAATCTCATAAGCTTCCATCATGGGATGTCTCGATGTAATCATTTCTTACTTCTTACACCTCCACGAACACACACGTTGTCCGGGAGCAAGACTGTAGCTGTGGTATTAAAAGCGATGTCTCAGCAGCTCTGCACGCAGCGCCTCTATTCTTATCGCTCTGACGCCACACACAGCATCATCACGCCATCGCTCCCTCCTCCACCATGCTCTCCCAGCATCCCTCCCTCCAGCTCTCTAGTAACTGTCTCATTCTCACAATCTGCTTCCTCTTCCTCTTCGCGCTCCCTCGTTTACACACGTGTGTACGCTTGCTCACACTCTCTCTCTCTCTCTCTCTCTGTCTCACATACACTTATACGCTCTCGTCCTCTATTAATAGAAAGCTTTGCTCACACAATGCTTCCTGTCGTAAGGTGGCCGAACAGAGGTTGCCCCCAGCAACAGTCCTGGTGCCTTTGGATACGACTAGAAAAAGCAGCCATGCTGGCATAACCGTCATGGCAATCACTCACTTCCTCTTCCACACTTCTCCTTGAGTTGAAATATTTGTCTTTTGCTCTGATTCTGTCATTCTGCACTCTTTAAAACTATTGTTTGTGAAGTACCCAACCAATCTGAGCTGAGGGTAAACTTTTATTCCTGTTTATCTTCTAATTTACAACACTGAGATTCAATTTTAATCATATACAATATAAACTCACCGGCCACTTTATTAGGTACACCTGTCTAACTGCTTGTCAACGCAAATTTCTAATGGGCCAATCACTTGGCAGCAACTCATGACATGGTCAAGACAATCTACTGCAGCACAAATCAAGCATCGGAATGGGGAAGAAAGGTGATTTAAGTGACTTTGAATGTGGCATGGTTGTTGGTGCCAGGCGGGCTGGTCTGATTATTTCAGAGACTGCTGATCTACTTTCATGCACACCATCTCTAGGGTTTACAGAGTATGGTCAGAAAAAGACAAAATATCCGTTTGGCACAAATGTCTTGTTGATGGCATAGGACAGAGGAGAATGGCCAGACTAGTCCGAGCTGATAGACAGGCAACAGTAACTCAAATAACCACTGCTTACAATCGAGGTGTGCTGAAGAGGTCGACCCTTGAGGCGGAGGGGCTACAGCAGAAACACCAAAAACAAAAATTGGGAAATAGAAGATTGGAAAAACGTTGCCTGGTCTGATGAGATTCAATTTCTGCTGCCAAATTTGGATGTTAGGGTCAGATTTTGGCAACAGCATCATGAAAGCATGGATCCATCATGTCTTTTATTAAAGGTTTCGGGTGGTGGTGGTTGTGTAATGGTGTGGGGGATATTTTGGGCCTATTGGTACCACAAAAACTGGGAATCCATATCTGGTTTCCATTATGTATGTATCGGTGGTACATATGTAACTCATTCCAGAGCTTAGGGTTCAGATTCTTTTTGACTAATACCCGCCTGCAAGTGTGGTCAGTTTGAAGATTTCTTGAGCTTCATATTGTTTGACTCCATGTTAATCAAAGTTCTAAGCAATTTCCCAGAATGCCTTTAGTGGTACTATTCTGAAAAGATAGCAACCCAGATTTCAGACCAGTTTTCCACTTTTAGGCAAATCTTAGATGGCTTTGGAAATGTGACCAAGTGAAATATCAGTTTTTTGTGAAGATAAAAAATTTGTTGGATTAGATGCTTGATTTTAATAAATTAATATATATATATATATATTTTTTTTTTAAATGTGCTTTTTGTTTCTCTGGTTTCTGGTCTATTAGTACAGGATATGCATTCCAGTCGTGCAGAAGTACACTCATCTTTGTCAAGTGCATCATTTGTACTTCCTCTTCTACTTTCCTCCCTCTTATCCGCATCATGCATCTCTGAAAGAATCTCTGCTGACTACCTTTCGACATTTAAATGCTTTTTGCTTGCAATGATAAAATCTCATAAGCTTCCATCATGGGATGTCTCTGGTTTCTTAAACGTGACAATGAGTTCACTGTAATCAAATGGCATCCACAGTCTCAATCCAATAGAGCACCTTTGGGATGTGGTGGAACAGGAGATTTACATCATGATGAGCTACATCATGGATATGGGTAACCGACAAATCCTCAGCAACTGTATAATGCTATCATAAGCTAATCATATATATAATGATAATAATGCTATCATAATTATAAGACTCTTGAACACCAAATGACCACAAACCCATGGACAACACTTGCTATTTGCACTATTTTCTTTGCACTATCTGCACAATCCCCACCATTGTCCCAATGTACAAAGCATAGTTATCTGTATAGTTTTTTATTGTTTATAGTATTTTTTCTCTTTTTTTAAATATATTGTATTCTATTTCTTTTATTTTACTTACATATACTTCACTTTATTATTTATTATTTAGTACGTGTTTTGCACCATCACCAAAAAAAATTCCTAGTCCTTGGAACTTGTTTCACTGACCATGGCAATAAAAACGATTCTGATTCTGATTCTGATTCTGATTCTATCATGTCAAAATGGACCAAACTGTCAGAAGAATATAAAAGGGGTCCCAACCCAATACTCGCAAGGTGTACCTAAGTTTGTGGCTGTTGTGTATATATGTACAGTGGGGTAAAAAAGTATTTAGTCAGCCACGAATTGTGTAAGTTCTCCCACTTAAAAAGATGAGAGAGGCCCGTAATGTTCATCATAGATAGACCTCAACTAAGAGAGACAAAAGGAGAAAGAAAAATCCAGAAAATCACATTGTCTGATTTTTAAAGAATGTATAATATTTAAATATTTTTATTTGTTTTAGACTTATTTACTATATTTGCTTACTTCTTAATATAAAAGATAATGTTTATGTAGAGTGAGCAGAAGCATCAAATGTGATGCTAGAAGCCATTTGAATAAAGGTTATCTGGTTTCATTCATGTTGTTTTTAATCTGTTATTTTTGTCGAAGGACACTCTGTTTTGCTGAATTTGTTTGTTTTTTTTACCAATCATTTGTTTCTTGTGGCCTGATGGAACAGTTCAAAAACTGAAAGTTAATTTATTTAAAAATGGCTTTTATTGGCTCAAATTTGAACAAAAAAAAGAGTATTAAAAAAAAGGCTTGGGACATAAAACCTTTCTATTAGCCCCACCCCTGACTGCAAGAACGTGCAACGTCACCATCTCCACGCCTCTCACTTCATCAAAACACTGTTGTGCAGCTACCACACCAATCTGCTTCTGTAGATGTTTATATGGACAAAGTGAAGCCACAGTAGCATTTAAGCATATTTGTAGAAACTTTGGAGGATTTTGGGGAAGTCTGATATTCAGCAACTTGAAAGCCAAACTGGTAAAAGCCAAACTGTTGTTATAGAGATTGGAGAAATTTGTGTCTGAATTTTCTACACTTGCACACATTTATTTCTGGTACACTTATGGCACTATTTCTTTATTATCTTGAGGTGACACCATGAATACTTAAAACTGTTGACCCTAACATCTATTCTTCACCACAATTAAATTACCAAAAACGTTGAACGGCAATGTATCATTGAAGTAGTTTTACTGCAGGTTTTTTCTTCTCAAACACTTAGTCCATTACAAGTTTCTGTTCCTTTTATTTTATTTTTATCTGCATCATCTGCAGCTTTAATGATCGTCATTTTTGTTTCCTCTTTCTTCAGCCAATTACTCTAGGAAAAATGCCAAAAATAAATGTACAAGAACATCTGGAGGAAGTCATCCATTTGTGGTTCTATTTATGTCTGTATAAGTGAGATTCCTGGAAAATGCTAGCTATTTATTTGATCACTATTTCTCCTGATGCCCCGTCCCTCCTAAACCAGTCCCAAGTTCTGAGATGTGAAGTGAAAATGTATCTAAAAAATGTATTCAGTGGATGTTTTGCAGAAAATTTGGATTTTTTTAATGAATACTATACAGGTACATTCAAATGTAATATGAATATAATAAAGGTACCTTTTTTTTGCAAATTGTAAGTGTTTCTCTAATGAGTAGCAACAGGGGAGCCTCAAAACATCTCTCAGAAGACCTAAAAACGATGATTGTTGAACATCATGGTTTAAAGGAAGGTTACTGAAAGCTGTTTCAGAGATTTCAACTGTGATAAACATTGTGAGGAATTGGAATACCAGAGGCACAGTTCTAGTTAATCTCAGAGCCGCCGGATGGCGAGAAGAGTCACAGTCAACCCACAGACCAGCTCCAGAGACCAGGAACATCATCTTTCTGCAGATAGTGTCACTGTGCATCATTCAACTATTCAGTGCACTTTTCACAAGGAGATGCGGTATGGATGGGTGATGCGGAAAAAGCCTTTTCTCTCCAAATTCCAAAAACAGTGTCACTTGAGGTAAGATAAAGCACATTTGAACCAGCCAGCTTCATTTTGGAATAAGCTGCTGAAGACTGATGAATCTAAAATGTAGTATTTTGCGCAAAAAAAGGGGCGTTATGTGTAGTGGAAAAACAACAGCATTCATAGAAAAACACTTGCTCCTTCAGAACAATTTGGTAGTGGTTTCATCATGGTTTGGGGCTTTGTGACCAGCGCAGGGACTGGAAATCTTGTCTTGTTGAGGGTCTCATGGATCCCACTCAATAGCAGCAGATTCTGGAGAGCAATGTAAAGCCTGTAGAGGCTCTTTTCTGCAAAAGGTGGATGTACAAAACATTGAGGTAATGTTTCTTTTCTGTTGCCTAAATCTATGCACATGCTTGAATGTGTTTTTCACACTTTCCATAAATCATAAACTTTTATCTCATATAACTTTATATAATCATAAAAATTTACAGGGGTGCCCATACTTTTGCATAGAACTGTACTTGACTTTTTTTATGATTTTCTATTTTTGTCAATGATTCCAACAAGGTAAGTTTGAGCACAAAATACCAAACGAATCTATACCAAATATTCTGTTTTCTATTGTCATACCTACATTATAAACGCAGATCCATTCTTTCAAAGCGATGAGGCTGTAACAAACAAAATTAAAATGACTTGCCACACTGTAGAAGAAGACTGAACTTGTTTATCTTTGAAAGCAAGCAGTTCATCTCATTTATACTCCACATTCAGATTTGGTTTGAAAGAACTGAGAATCTCCTCAAAAGTTTCCCCACCTGAATGTGCGCAAGCCAAGATGACAGATGGGCAGAAATATCAAAATGTGTGGGGCTTCCGTTCTGAGAAATCGGGACTAAAATAACCCAAGATTTCAATGGGGGGGGGTCTGAGTGAAAGAATATTTCGCTTTGATTGAATCTAATTATTTTGAAGGAAATAGGCACAGCAGCTTGCCCAACATGTGTTTGCGTGACATCGACTGATTCAAGGGGTCGAATGAATAAATTCCTCCAACCTTTTCTCCACCTCCCTCCAATCTGTGTTCATGTGCTCATTCATACCCCCCCCCCCACCACCACCACCACACTCACTACATTTCCCCCCGTTGGCTGACAGCTAGCACTGACAGCTTTGCCGCTTTTTCTTGCTGGGTAATATGGTTCAGTTCTATGGGGGCGGCTGCATCTCCAGAGTTGGAGCGCAGTGTGTGAGTGGGAGTGATTTCAAGCGTAGAGGTGTCTTCTTTAGGTAGGCTGCCAAGACACATTTTTAGTCCTGGCTGTAGAGTACAATACTACTGAATCTGATGTCATGACTGAGGTATTTAAAGATGTTTGCATGTATTTACGAGGCAGATGTGTGATATTTTCAGCCAGAGAGCATTGCTCTCGCAGCATCATCATCCTGAGCGTGTCTGTCGGTTGGGTGCTTGTTTTACGCAGGGTACTTGAAGTGAGCGCTTTGGGAGTCAGTGCTTACGAACAACAACAATATGGGTAAAATGTCAGCTCTTTGGGTGCGAGTGCATCACACACTGACTAATGCATCACTCAAATTGTATTTGACTGTTTGCCCCCACACTGACTTCTTAGTTAAATTTGTTCTCTTTTTTTACGTCAAATCATTAAATGCTGATTCATTAATGAAACTAGGGTGAAATTGCTTTAAAAACTGATTAATTGCCAGGATGTCTGCTGCAGTGACGTGGGGTATTAGGCTGATTAAAACAAGTCAAACGGGTATGTGATATAAAAGTACAGGCTTAAAATTTAAAGAGAGCTGTAATCATTAATTTGCATATTGTGCATTCAAGGGAGAACATTAATGACTGCTCATAATTGCACTTTTAAAGGAGATCTGGCGCTATATAAGTAATTATACCTAGTGTGTTTGTGGCTTAGTATAATGCGAAAAGTGCAGTATTGTATATCTCGTTCATTTATATAGCATTTATTCCCTAAAAAGATGATATATGGTTTCAAACCTAAAAAAAAAAGTAGAATTTGAGAACTCCCTCGAAACAAACATTGATGCTTTGTTTATACCAGGACTCCATGGATCAAATCACTTTATTGATACATGATCACAGAACCTTTTTCTAGGTGAAGCTCCAGACAGTGCAGGTATCATTTGTATAAAGTCACAATCATATGTTCAGTTATCAATACACTACATCCTATTTCTTACATGAAATGTGGTATTTGTACATGAGAATGAGTATATTTTATGTATTTTTCTGAAAATACTGCATTGTGTAAACATATTGTAGTGCAATGTAAACATTTTATTGCGATCAATGTTATATATAATATAATGTATAATGCAAATAATGTGTGCGTAAAGTCAGAATGAGCTTTATTGAACACACACAAGGAATGATATCACTGATGGTTCTCTTACCAAAGCAACCAATTCTCTGTACTCTTATCTCAGCTTTGGTAAATGATAAAAGCACAGGTGTTTATTTGACTCATAGTGACAAAAGGAACTTTGATAGAGGAAACTTTGTCACTCACCCCTTCATAGCAACCTGACTGTTTACCATAGCAACCATTTTGGCATGTCTCAGCTAAGGAAAATCATAGAAGTACGAGGATGTGTTTATATTATGCATATTAAAACATTGTATGATGACTTACTCAAAAATTCTACCCCAGCAACCATTCCATTTTGCTAAAAATATACTTTTAAATGGCACTTTTACAAGCAATTTTGTGCACAAACTTTAATCATCTAGTTGTAAATTATACACAACATGAACTAGGACAGAAATGTACCATTCTGAATCAAAACTTAATTGGATACTTCGGTGTAATTAAATGAAATTTAGTGATTGTATTCCATCATTAATGCTTACACAGATATATACTGACTCAGAGAATAACAGGCTTCAAAGAAAATGCCCTCACTGACCCTGCTGGGCTAGTTTTAGCAAAGAACCTTTAGTGCTTTTATAACTCATCTATAATAGAAATAACTCCAAACTGCTTTTTGGAGGAATTTTTTCAGGGTCTTGGTGGTCATTACAATGAAGGGAAGCTTTTCATGAATGACATTATTAATTTGACATGGCTCTTACTATGAGTCCCCCTACTCCCCTCTGAACTTAAAACATAACTCATACTCATTTTGAAGCCTACGTATGGGAAATCAGTCCCTGGTGAATGTTTGCCCACAGACAAAGAAATGATCAATCTTTTTATTTCCAAAGTGAGATAAAAAAAATGATAGAAAAACACTTACATTGCCACTTTCACTATTTAATTATATATTTGACCATTAAGGTTAAGAAAAAAATTCTTGCTTCAATAATAGTTCATTTAAACAAATAGACGCGCGTCTTTTAAGCCAAGGAAGGCTTAAATCAATCAGATTCAAATCGCCACCAAGACCAAAGAGCTGTCCAAGGATATCAGAGACAAGATTGTGAACCTACACAAGGCAGCAATGGGATTCAAAACCATTTCATACAGCTTGATGAGAAGATGTCCACAGATGGTGAGACTGTATGAAAATAGAAGCACAAAATAATCAACCTCATTTGTTTAAACTAGCCCAGAACTATGTCATGAGAATGATCTCAAACAATGTGGACACCATGAAAACAATTGGTAAGACTCTGTGGAGATGCATTGAAATGCGTTGGCTGCCTCTTGTTTTTATTTGTTTTTATTTTGTCTCAACCCTTTTTACTCTAAATTGTACTTTTGTACAATTACAGGATTTTTGTTGAATTTATGTAATAAAAAACTGATAATAAAATGTAAAAAAAAATGTAATAAAAAAGGCCAGGGTTTTAAAAAATGATTTTGAGTATTGGCACAAAAATACCTTATTAGAGCATATTGTAAAGTAATAAAAAAATGCCCCCAAAGGCCCTGGACATCTAAGACTGAGGAGGTAGCTGAAGGTTTGAGTTTCCGCATGTCAGCCTTGAAACCTTTACGAAATAGAGAGGATCTGCAAAGAGAAGTGGGATAACATCCCTCTTGAAATTAATCAGTTCCTTGTTGTTTCAAAGTTTGAAACCAGCAGTACAAATACTCCTTTCCTTTGCCGTTCTTTAGCCACCCAGTCAAACCTACAGCAAGCTCTTCGAGTCACACTTGATGTTCCATATCAAAACACTACAAACATCTAAATTCATAACGATTTTCTGAGGATAAAAAAAGTCTTGGTTGAAAGCAATGGTAAGAAATTCAGTCCCTTAGTGCAACATCCCTGTACTGATTCAACAATCATAAATACACACCAATTAAGGGTTTCAAGGTTCCTGGCATTTTTCATTGAAGCAAATCTACAACAAAATAAAGAAATACTGATTCATTATTAAACGTTTACCTTTTTAAAATGAGATACAAAATGTTTGGTGTCGGTGGACTTTAATGTCTCCCTTTAACTGTCTTAAGCAAGATGTTTTCAGCTGTTTAACACTGGTTCTGGCATAGCAACCCTCCAGTCCCACAGCAATCCTACACTTATTGATTATGTTGTCCATAATAAACATCCATCTTGCAAGTGTCTGCGAACACAGTTCATCCAGACACTGCCGTGGGTGAGGGGAGGTATGGGAGGTGGTGATGACGGAGAAGAAGAGTGCCAAATGAGGTAATGGGGTGTCAGCAAGGGACACTTTGTCTTCCACTTGACGTGCACAGGAAGACTTCTTGGACTTCTTTCTTCCACATTCACTTACACTTGCTCTTTCAATCTCTCTTTCCTCACAAGCTCCCTTTTAAAATTAGGGCAGCTGTTGCATAAGCATTGAAGGAGTGGGGGAGATTGATGCAATGAGCAGAAGAGAATGTGGGGGTTGAAAGGCATACTGGAGACCGATGGATACGCAGAGAGGAGGTAGAGGAAACGTACAATCTCTCACCCTCTCTCAGATCAAGCACTGTGGCTCTCTGTCTGGCATCTGGCCTGCTGAAAGTAGGCTACGTTTGACGCGCTAGAGGTTTACGCTGTCTGAGTCACATTGCGCTGCTGAATACTAAACCCACTGATTGCATTTCAGTAATGCTTCTGCCTGCTTGGATTGCACACATGGAACAAAACGGCAATTCATGTTCTACACAATGGAGTGCTAGAGATAGCCAGATTAAGACACAAATTTAAATTTAGAGTGAGGAGTGACGTCCAAAGTGTGACATTGCTTGAAATTATTAGTCGAGTTACTAATTTTGCTTTCCTTGCAACATTCTGATTGCGGGAAACAAGCTTAAAATCAAATTAAAGACATCACACCCTTTCCTTTTCCTCCTCTACCAGTCTACCAGAGATTATTACCCTATGGTCTAATACAGAGCAGTGTGGTACACCAGTGCAATCGGAGATTTAGCTGCTAAAAATCATTATGTCCTACGTTATGTGATTTATCTTGTGTTTTGTCAGGTTGCCATTAGGGAAACCATTGAAAGATATTTGTTTTGTATGAATAAGTTTGAAATCTCCTGGATAGTAGTCTCCTTTTTGACATGTGAGATTTATAAAAGCCGTTCGGGCGGGGTAAACAAGTACAGGAAAAAGAACGCCAAGGGAGCCAGTCACATGACTTGTTTTCAACAAAAATGTAAATTCCTCAGCTACTCTTGAACATTCCTTCATAGCAGACAGACGCACTTTCAGGGCAAAGCATTATGATGGGAATGCAGGGGAGGTAAGGCAATGACCTCATGCGGTCTGCCGTTCCAGATGTTTCCAGACACGACCGAGAGTTTCCCTATTTCATAGACAGGAGCAAAGGGAAAACAAAAGAGAGCTAAAAAGGTGAAGATCTACGTGCAATTGTCAAAATGAGGTCAACGTTTATTTTAAGATAACCTATTTTTTTGATTATTTATTGCATTCATATTATCTGCCAAGTCCCATTGAATCAAAGTTTATTTATAAAGCGCCACACCACAACTACAAAGTTGATCGGGGCGCTTAACAAGCTTAAGGCATGATACACACTCATACAAGCATAACATTCACAGACAACGGCAAATAAAAAACAGCAACTCTACCTTTACTCACCACCGGATGCCGCGTCATAAAGATGTGTTATAAGCTATCCCAAACTCAGCAATCACACTGAGACATTTATATATCTGTTGGGGACTATATGCAGCTTTCATTTGGCAACAGGTCACCCGTCAATCACAGCACCATGCACCAATTCACCTGGCAACCCTCTGAGCGTCATTAACTATCATCATTCTCAGTATGGACTTTGTATGAAATATCTGAACATCTTTTACGTTAGGTTAAGTATCTCTGTTGGTGTTTTAGATTATTTCATTCCATTAAATATTTAATACAATAAAATATACAGAGAGGTTCTCCTACTTGTAAATCATGGAAGGGTCTAAACTTTTCAGCACTTCCCTGTAAAAATCTGGAGATCACATTGTATAATTTATTTATTTATTTAGTCAAATAACGATTTGATCACTTGAGTTAAAATATTTAAATATTTGGCACACTTGTTAACAACAAAGTCAAACATTTCCTGTAGGTTCTCATCAGGTTTGTACATGCTGCAGGAGGGATTTTGGCCCACTCCTCCACACAGATATTCTCTAGATTTTCTATTGGATTTAGGTCTGGGGACTTGCTAGCCCATTCCAGAACCTTGATAAGCTTCTTACAGAACTGATTTTCCAGGCTGTGTGCTTTGAGTCATGTTGGAAGACCCAGCCATGACGCATCTTTTACGCTTTGACTGAAGAAAGAAGATTGTTCCTTAATGTTTCTACATCAAGGGCGGCAGGGTAGCGCAGTAGCACTGTGGCCTTCCAGTTAGAAGGTTGCCGGTTCAAGGCTCACCGGTGAACTTCCTGGAAGGAGTTTGCATGTTCTCGCTGTGCTTGCGCGGGTTTCCACCGGGTACTCCAGGTTCCCCCACAACACCAAAAACATGCAGTTATGTTAATTGAATAATCTAAATTCCCCTTAGGTGTGAATGTGTGAGTGAATGTTGCCCTGCGATGAACTGGTGACCTGTCAAGACCCCCGTGACCCCAAAAAGGGGAATAAGCAGGTTGTAAAATGAATGACTTTCTACATCATTCATCCCCTGCTTGGCAATTGCCCTTTCCAGCTTTCTGAAGGTCTACAATTTTGTCTCTTGTGTCTTTTGACAGCTCTTTGGCTTTGCCCATGTTGCTACTTTGACTTTTGACTGATTGTGGGGTACACAAGTGTCTTTTTGGCAGCTAATGAGCTCAAGCAGATTCTACTAAATAAGAATCGAGTGTAGCTTGACTATTTAAAAGCAAAATAACTTTCTGGCTGCTAAACAGTAATTGACACAGTAAATAAATATATTACTTTAAATAAAATGGTTTAGATAAACTGAATACCCCCACTTCATTGATTTCTAAGTAGGAAAACTTACAAAATGACAGGATACACTGTATATTTTATTTTTGTGTGTAATCTTCTCAGTACTTTGAGTGGACACTTGAAAGGCTCTATATAAAATCAAATCTATTTTAACTTAGTATCATTACACTGCTGAACTGCTCTTTGAATAGAATTTAATACAATAATTAATTTATTAAGCAGCTTAACTTGTTTGCAGGTTTGCAAACTGCTGTGTAAACATTAACTGTGTTAATAAAAGTACACAGAAGCTGGATGTCAAATTTCATATCAACTGCTATCCCACTTGAAATCCCCACAAACAAGTTTTCTGATCCTAAAAGTTCATGTACGTAAAGCTCCATGGCAACACAACACTGTCAATCTATGCTCAATTCTTCATGGCGAAGCAGAGAACTCTCAGACTGTTTCAGCTAATTCTGTTTTGTGAAGCTGGGAGTTAGAAACAGAGGTTATGCAATGGAGTCAGGGTAGGAATGCCAACAACACAGAGCGATTGTGGGATGGGCCTTGTTGTTGCCTGGTTACAAATATTTTGGGCAGGGAACCAGGAAAACATGTCCCGCCTCCCCAGGATACAGGACACTCTCATGACTGCTGCAGGGGTTCATGTTGTACAAAAGGCAGAGACCAAAAAGAGTTGAGTAAACAAAACGTATGGACCTCCCTGTTCTGTGGCAAGGGTTGATTGAGAAAAACAAACCAAGGCAAACTATTTGACTGATGTAGTGCCAACAGGCAAATGTAGATTTCCTTTTTGCATAAAGTCAAATGAAAGTAAGAAAGCTGCTTAAACCTAGGAGTGCTGTTTGAACTGAAATGCAAATAAACAGATTGTCCTGCTCGTTGATCTGACAGCAGCATGCAAACTGTATTAACTGCAATAACTTAAAAGCAACTTGACCTGGATGTGAGCAAGTAATCATTTAGGACAAACAAAACACCAAATCGACCAATTTATTTACTCTTAAGGTACGAGTACAACTTGTACGAATGTTGCTTCTGAAGCAATAACTAAAATGCTTTTGGTTTGTGTGACAGCGCTCAAGCAGTGGACTTGCATTTGTTTAAGTTTCAGATTTTTCACAAAAACAGAGAAATCTGCTTTTTTAGGATCCAATCCATCATTACACAATCTGTTCACCACTAAACTCATGTGATGCAATTATGTAGCATCTACAGTAACATTCATTCAATGATGACATATCCAGCCATGTTCATGGCCCTAATCTACAGGCCCTTCACTTTGAACGAACGCATAATCCTGCTCTCTGGTTGGTTCTAGAGTTTCCAGCAATAGGGTTAGAGGCATTTGGTAACGAAGTAATATTTAATACAAGGAATTATTAAAACTTGGATGTATGTGTACACATGCACAGCATTGTCTTCAGACGGTGATCTCATTTTTGATGGAGACTGCATCTAGTGGCTTTTGATTTCAAACGTTTATGGATTTTACTTCAACAGAAGGTTCAGCTGATGTGAAACACATCATGTGATGCAAAAACACATCATGTGATCCAACTGGAGCACCAGATTAGAGAGGTCAAATGCGTGAGCTTTTTGATCACTCAATGAGGAGTAAATGTACATTTCAAAATGTATTACTATAACGCACCCACATACAAATTGCCAATGTGACTCCAAGGGTACTACAAAAATGTCCCCACTGTGTTCTCTTCAAAGACATGCAATAAACCGAGACTGGAAATGCAAGCCTATATGATGCAATGTTGGATTTTTTTATTCTGCAAGAAAGCATCATACTCAAGCCTGATTGGAGAAGTCAAAGCTTCTTAATATAACTTAATATAAAGCATATTATGTTAATTATTTTAGGACTTCAGATTACTGGTTTCAGATTACTGGATTCAGTGTATACTGGTATTCTTTCAGACCAGATACATTTTGAATTATATATTGTGCAAAAGTTGTAGGCAGAGGCTAAAGCAGTAAACTAAAGATATTAATAAAACTTGTTTATTTTTGTAAATAGAATGTAAAATCAGTAGAAATTTTTTTAAAATCTAAACCGAATCATTACTTCATGTTAGTATCTTTTGCCTTTAAATCAATTCATACAGGTACATTTACACAGTCAAATATTTTGTAGGATTAGTCAGGTGTATGACCAACCAGTCACATCAAACTGGTGATAATTATCATCACACATAGGTTGCAACTGTGTAGGAGGCTTAAACCTGGGTGAGAAAAAAATACCAAGTTACCAAGGTGAGGTTGAGACAGTTTCTTGTCATGGCAACATTGAGCATAGCAACAAGACACAATGTTGTTATACTGCATTAACAAGGTCTCTCCCAGACAAAGATTTCAAAGCAGACTGGGCTTGAAACAGACTGTGCTGTTAAAGCTCTTTGAAGAGGCAGCAACACTGAGGATCGTAGACATAGCAGTAAGCCAAGAAAACTTTTGCAGCAGCTGCAAGACTGATCAAGCTAATTAACCTTTGAAAATTGAAGATACCAGCAGCGCAATCAGCTAATAACTGTTAGAAACTAAACAGACCCATTTACCCTCATCCTCCAACTGAAGAAGTCTGCCCAGAAGTGATGTTAATAGAAGAGTTGCAACCAAAAAGCTATACATCTGACATGGAAACGAGGTCAAGTGATTTTTATGATTTAAAAATTTGGGGAATTGGGAGTATAAAATCGCAAAAGGGTGTTCTGGAATGATGTCGCTACAATATTTAGCTGTAGCAGAAGGCTGTTTGTTCATTAAAGGGTTGGAGGTATAACAATGTGTGTCTGCAAACAACAGTGAAGCATGGAGAAATTTTCTTGACCATTTGGGGCTGCATTTCTGCAAATGTTAAGAAGTACAATTACCGGGAGGTACTTATCAATCAATGTAATACCATCAGGTCTATGATTAGCCCCAAATTTATTCTCCAGCAAGACAATTACACCAAACATACAGCCAAAGTAATTTAGAACTATCTTCAACATAAACCACTTTATGAGATAGAATGTGCTGATCTCAACATCATTAAGTATGTCTGCAATGACATTATGTTATAAAGCCCACTTCCACAAAAGATCTGTGGTTAGTTCACCACAATGCTTGGAACATCCTACGAGCCGAGTTGATTAAAAAAAAGGAGTTGAAGAATTGCAACTGTTTGTTGTAAGGCAAAGGGTGGGCACACCAAATATTGATTTGATTTAGAATTCTCTTTTGATCATACACTGCGTTTTGTTTATAGATGAAATTGCATGAAAAAAAAAACATTTTCCATAGCTGCCTACAACTTTTGCACAAGACTGTATTTCCAGCTGTTTTGTAATAGTAGTGGCGCTCATACCGAACGCATCTCCATGCGCTGAGTTAACAATGCAAAAACCCAGGGTTCAATACAGCAGCGTAACCGATCAGTCGTCTATTCGTTACAAAAGTCAAAGCCGTCGTTCGCCTTGCTCGGCCAGAATGTTGACATGGCGATTAGCACGCCCGCTACATTAGCTTTCAGATGTTTCAAACTATAACCGCGTTCAAAGGAAGATTTTGTTCGTGTGCCCAAAGTGTTAAAGGCGCATTAAACGGTCATTATCAAGGAAATGCGATAAACGCACGAGAAATAAAAACGCAGCAAAAACGAAACCTTTCTATTAGCCTATACATGTTAAATGATGGCGCCGCCCCTTTTAGAGTTACCACGGAAACTTGTTGCTACGCAGTAAAAACAAAAAAATCACCCTGACGTGCTTGCGTCAGACGTCCGGGAACGGCGTTTCCACAGCGACGAGGGGTTGTATATGTTGTACACACACTCAACGTTGTAAACTGATTTTTACACAGTTTTAAGACAAACCACACAATATGAAACGGTTACAAAATGTTTATTGCCAACATTTCCCCTAAACGCTTCTTAAACTGAATGGAAAGTGTGTGGGCAAAACACTAAACGATAGTTACCCCAAACGAAAAAGTCTGAATTTAACGTAATCGTTATTTTTTGATATAGTTAAGACAATAGAAGGTGTGTTTTTTTTTTTTTGAAAGACAGGCACCTAAGTCATTCATTTCCATCAGCCTGTAGGGATAATGGTGGCTGTACTTTTTTTTATTAAAACATACAATTGAGTATTTATGTTACGCTCTCTGTATACATGTGCAAACGCTGGACTTAAAGGTAACGTCCCCTGGTGATCTTTGAGCACACCGTAGGCTGGAAGCTTTGACGTAACCACCGGTTTTTATGCGGATCCAGGGAGCTCTGATGGGCATAGATAAAATGTTTGCCGCACATACTCTGCATTAGTCATGTTGCAGATTGGTGGTTAATGTCAGCCACTGGACACGGCGTTCTCCGCCAGTGACGTCCTTCGCTTCCCCGTTCGGAAGGCTCTTATTTCCTTCCTTCATGTTCTCTTATCAAATATAACTTCCCATTGCTGATTATGGAGGTTTGCGCGTTCTCTTTCAAACAAAGCAATCGTCACCTCTTTGAGAAGAAATGTTTGGGACGTCCCTCACAAAAGCCCACTGCCATTCATTCACTCCCGTGATCACTGCCCGGGCTGGAACTTATTCAACACGCTTCTTGTAAATGACACTGGGACCAGGCGTAAGAATGAGCCTCTGTTTGGAACAATCCTGACATTCTGATGCACTGTGTATCAATACTTTTGATTGTTTCGGGGTTGGTTTAAACCATAACTTTAAAACCAATTTAGAGCTCAAAATGGGCCATAAAAATATGGGACATGTAGAATTTTAATTTTAAATGTGATACATTTATTAGGCTGGGAGAATAAAATGGCGTTCCCTCAAATGTTTTCCGTTGCCAAAAAGATTCCCCCACCCTAATATTTGCCTTTACCACCAATAGCCTTTAGGAGCTCTATGGATGTGCTAAATGCTGTTATCTGATAATCTCAGTGCTACGAAGCCCTTAAAGGGCCATGATGGTATAGAGGCAAATATTACGGTGGTAAAAATTTGTACCAAATATTTTCCCTAAAAAAACTGTGTTCCCTCGCAAAACACTTTTGCGTTCCCTCACAAAGATTGTGATATCTTGCAAAACACAATGCATTCCCTCACAAAGATCTACTATTTGCAAAGGAACACAAATATCTTTTTGAGTGAATGCAAATATTTGCGAGAAAACTCAAATATCTTTGTGAGGGAATGCAAATTACTGCGAGAGAACATACATGTGTTTTGCGAAGGGAAGTGATTTTTGGGAGGGAGAATGTGGACAAGACCCGAAAAAGGTTCTTACACCCTAATATCTATCACACCCTATTGCTTCTCCGTCACATTTAGCTGCTCTGCCCTGACAAATCTTTGGTAATTTTTTAATCAAAGTTTTTGTCACAAATATGAAAAATATGGGTGTTATTCATAATTCATTGTCTATTTATCTTCATCGTAGAAGGCAGGTTTCCGATGCTTACAGATTTTTAATAATCAACCTAAAACAAATTTGTTTAATTGTATTGTACTTGTATTTAACTGTAAACATACATAGAACATATTATTGTTTGATTTGTAGCTCTATAACAATACTTTATTTGTGTTTTCGCGCCAAACATACGTCCGAAGTCAGAGTAAACTCTGCTAAAACACCAATTCCCAAGACCAGGACGAGGAAAGCCCTTGAGAACCGGGGATTCCGTGGGGCGTGGTCGAGAGAAAGTTTACTTTGGAGTCAAGCAGCTTCGAGTGTGGTGTTTCCCCGATCTCCGCTGTCTTGGATATATTCAGAAAAGTTTTAAAATTAACTCGGGTGTTTTGTTACAACCCCTATCTCACTTTATATTCTAACAAAGATCTTCACTTTGGTTTCGTTCTATGAATTTTTCATTATAGACTCTGTGTGAAAGAAGAGCAATAGTTTATAAAGACCTTTCAGTAGGAAATTAAATTAGAATTTTCGGGCAAACATATGAGCAAACCATGCCATTTCAAAATTCTGTTTGCGATAATTTGGAAGCGATTAAAATATCTTGGGGAAGTGCTAGTAAACGTAGCTATTCTTGACCGCGAGCGAGCTCTCTTTCTGTGGGTGAGGGAATCCCTTACACGTCATATTGCTTGGTTACCGAAAACAAAAACACTGCTTCTGGACCATATATGGGCTCCTACGTCAGCGGAACACCAGAAAGAGGCGGGGACAGGACTCCCTACTTTACAATGCTCTCTCCGGCTTCATTCACACGAGTACCGCCGGAACACAGGACACTTTCGCAGCCCGCTGGCAATAAACACTTTGCGGATTACTTCAGTGGATTTATGAATGCACATTTCACGGATGTTATCGCGATTGGAGAAGCGTAATACAGGGAGCCATTGGGATTTGGAAGTTTTCTCGAGCTGAGAACTGGACCGATGTCTTGATGCAACTGCTTTGGAAAGACACAAACTGCTTTTTACCTACGGCAGCAAATAAAACGTGTTACGGTAAGTGACTTACAGATATTAAATCGCGTATAAAGGCGACGCGTCCGGGTTTCTCTCCAACCTATATTGCACCAAAAACCCGGAGAATCGAGCTTAACTGTGACTGTGTTGGGTGACAGGTGACATCCCGTTCTCGCCGGGCACAGTAGTTGTTTCGGCTTCTCCCAGTTCCACCGGTGAAATGTTTCAGGGGTTCCCCGGAGACCCCGACACCTGCTCCCGCGGAAGCTCTTCTCCATCTCTAGAATCTCAATACCTGTCGTCGGTGGAATCTTTTGGAAGTCCTCCCACCTCTACCGCGCCACAAGTAAGTCCTGTTTTAAATGGCATTATACCTTAAGCTATTTTGTAAAACAGTGTCGTGGCAAAGCTTTCAATTACACATAAAAACCGCCGTTTCTGCAAGCTTAGATAATGTAAAGAAAGAATATCGAAACGTCAGTAAAAGTCCGGAGCTAGTGACAACGTGGTGGGTTTCCAGCACGCCGCGAAGCAGACTACAGAGCGCCCACGAGAAGCTCCGCCCACTCTCAGCTCTGCTGCACTAGCCACACAGAATTCATCGTGACGCCAATGCGTTCTATTTTGGAGTGTTACGTTGCGTTGCTACGGGGAACGCTGGGGGTGTGAGAGGGGCGGAGAAACAGGGCGATACAAGGATACTGATTGGCTAAGGCATAACGCTCATGCCAATACAGGAGCATGGAACGGACACGTTATAAAGATTTGGTAATTCATATGAACATCGTCCAAGTTATTAATAAATATCTGATAAATACAATATATTCATAAAACAAAAAGCCACATAGACTTTTGTTATTTTTGTGTTACATATTTATATTACATATATAATTGGTATTTTGCTTTAAAAAATGTTAAATAAACTTAATAAGCTATCCGATGGAAGGAAACTTCAGCAAATATTAATTCAATAAAATGATTAATCTCAAAGGGTTTCAAAACACACAGGTTTTAAAACTAACAGCTCTTGAACAATTTGGTTACATTCATTTATTTTCCAACGCGATTATTCCCTTTTGGGGTCACGGGGGTCTGCCGGTGCCTATCTCCAGCCCACAATGGGTGAGAGGCGGGGGTACACCCTGGACAGGTCGCCAGTCCATCGTAGAATTTGGTTACAACTTTTACATATTTGGTAACAAAATAGATTTCTGTTATTGTTCTATGGTTCATCATATTGTAGCGGTCCGCACAGTGGTTAGCGCTGCTGCCTCCAGTCACACCAGTTTACTCCCACAGTTTGTGAAAACGTATCAAAATTGTCCAGCATTGAGATTAAATGGTGTGTGATTACCGATCCGGTACATACATTAACTATCCACTCGTGAGCTGAGGCAAATATCAACAGACTCCTAAGATCCACATTCATAAGTGGATATAAAGATGTTTGAGGAGGGTCATTATTTTAAAACAATGTCTCTTTTTTATTTTCAGGAGTGTGTATCAGCTACTGGCGGGGTAGGGGTGGATGGAGGATCAGTTGGAACAGGGGTGGACATGCCCAGCTCATTTGTCCCAACAGTGACAGCAATCACCACCAGTCAGGATCTGCAGTGGATGGTGCAGCCCACTCTTATCTCTTCTGTGGCCCCAGGCCAGAGTGGCATAGGCTGCAGCAGTATGACCCAATCTGGTGCATTGGATCCCTATGATTTGCCAGGTCCAAGTTTTTCATCCGGAGGAGGCTTCACCCCACCAATCCCTGATGCCCAAGGCTCAGTACGTCAGACTCGGAGCCGTCGCCGTGCACGGGATGAAACCGTAAGTTGGGTCTATTATAGGACATAAGGCCTTTAATAATTTGTTGTTAGTGTCAAAACCTAGCGAGTAGATGTTTGGTTTAATGTGGTACTTTTTTGTTCTTAGCTGACCCCTGAAGAGGAGGAGAAGAGACGTGTTAGACGAGAAAGAAATAAAATGGCTGCTGCCAAGTGTAGGAACCGACGGCGTGAACTCACAGATAGGTTACAGTCGGTGAGCAATGCTATACTCATATTGTCTTAGATTGATTCCTTTACGCTTCCCATAAATCTGTTGCATAAGGCAAATCAGAATTATAGAACCACTGCAGTGTGTTGTATTATCCATTTGCATTTTATAGCTACTCCGCTAACTCACTGTAATCGGAAAACACCATAAAAGAATTAGCTCTTGCAACCAAACACAATACCACAATAATACAATTAAACCCAACATTCCATGGTCAATTATTTTATCATATCATCTTTATCCCCATGTCCACCTCTTGTCTCCCAAGGAAACAGATGTTTTGGAAGAAGAAAAGGCTGAACTTGAAGCTGAAATATCCGAGCTTCAAAAGGAGAAGGAGCGTCTAGAGTTTGTCCTGATTGCCCATCAACCTGGCTGCAAAATTCCCTATCAGGACCAGCAAGGTGCCTCTCTACCACAGACATCACCACAGCTGCCTTCGGTCTCTGTGGTGGGTTTAACTGTGAAGGAAGACTCTTTCTACTTGCCTCCTGCCTACTCATCCCATCACCAACAGCAGCAACCACAGCCACAGCACACCATGGCAGCTCCTCAGATCCCCCAGACTCAGCCAGCTTCTTTACAACAACAACAGCAAGGCATGATGCAGGAGGTAGCCTTTTCTAGTTCTTTCTATGAGCCCGGCCAGCCGTCGCCGGACGGCCCATGCTTTGCTGGCGATGGTGGCGGTAACCCTGACACCGGCAGCTACATCCCCTCATACACATCTTCATTTGTGTTCACCTACCCAGAGGGAGCCTGTGGGGCCAGCGCTAACCACCGAACCAGCAGCAGCGATCAGTCCTCTGATTCCCTGAACTCACCCTCGCTTCTTGCACTTTGAGAGCTCTCTGCATTTCTATTCCTCTGCTTGCCTTTCAAAACATCTACATTCCTGCACACTTATTGTCATTTGACTGTTTTTTATGCACACAGGAAGGTCTGGAACCACGACCTAGAAAAACCCAATAGTGTTCGATAGATTCCCTAAGATGGTCCACATATACAATGGATCCATGCTAAAAATAAAGAAACCATTATATTAACCAGTCAAAACACCCTATCCCAATAAAAGAAATCAGTCAATCACAGCTGAGCGTATGTCAGAACTTGGACACGTTGAGCTAGCTTCCATAAAAACATTTATAACATTTAAAATTGTTTGATCTCAAAATGGTGAAAACTGAGAGACCAGTTCCTCCCAAAAATACAAGTAAAAGCTGAATGTCTGCTTTGGAATAATGTGATGAGGGGTCACCAAATTCAGTCCTGTGTCCTGCAGAGTTTAGCTCCAACAAGTATCTGGTATACCCAGTAAGACCACAGTTTGCTGCTTCAGGTGTGTTTGATTGGGGTTGTAGCTAAACTCTACAGGAGTCCCAGAACCAAAGCTAGTGACCTGATCTAGATCTATCAGGACTTCTTCAAGAACTTGTCACTAAAACAAGTGACAATGTCGCTAACATTAGCCTGTCTATGTTAGCGCTCAATGATAAAACTGAACTGTTGTTGAGTAGTCTCTCAGGCTATCTTCTCGCACTCAGCCTGTCCAAGTTGGCAACTGCAAGGAAGGGGGAAAGGCATAGGAATTGGTCAATTGTTCTGAAAACCCCATCTCCTCTTTTTTTCTTGCTCTGGCTATCATTGGTGTACCATTTGTCTCATCCCCATTCCGTTGGCGCACAACTGTTTGTAGGCTTTGGTGTGATGTCTCTCTCTATGGATACTTTGCTTCTCTTTATCTCCATCCCATTTACAGCCACCTTTCTGACAAAAGGACATGCCAATTGTACTTACACTATCTAGCAATCTCTCTCTTTTTGTTCCTCCCTCCGTTGTCCATCTCCACATCTGTTTCTCCTCTCTCCTGTCTCTATGTACATCTGAAGTCTTCAACCCCAGGAAGCCCATTGGACCCTGAAAACCCATGGAACCTTGAGTGAGTGCCAAACCTTACCTACCACACAACCCTACACATGGACCGGCCCGCAGTGCAGTGGAACTCCACGGACAATTCAAAGCTTCTGAAACAACGAGCTGCAACGTGCCGATCAAAAACCGTTTCAGAAGCCAGAAGGATCCCAACCCCGGATTTCTGCACACCGCAGAGGATTTGATTTTGTATGAGAGCTACACTCTGGCAAGACTTTGGCAAGGCCAGTGATGAAGATTCAGAGAGCATTTGGATTCTGGAATGTGAGATAGCGAGATCTCCTGCTGGTCCTTTGAGAGATTTCACACTGTGTTGTGCACTTTCCCTCTCTATTGAAGAAATAAGAGGAGTTTGTTCATTTGTATGTTTTGATTTTGTGTTTAAATGATGCTTTTTAACTCTGTTGTCATAAGTGGCTTATCTGATGATCACATGCCGGTGTTTGTAGTACACTCGAGGCTTGTGGAGCATTACATTGAGCAACCAAAAAAAGAAAACAAAAGAAGAAGAAAAAGAAGCAACCTCTTGGATTTGGATGAGTGGCTTCTGTGCTTCTGATTTGCCTTGAGTTTTTGGATGTGGATTACCACCGCTCTTGGCTTTGATTGTGAATAGAAGCTGCAGAAGTATGCATCCATTTTATTTTTTTCTTTAAGGGGGTTGTTGTTGATGTTAAAAAAGAGAAAAAGCACAAATGTGATGATGACCTACCTTAGGGATGAGAAGTGCTTTCAAATATGAACCGTTTACCTGCCTGTGAATGTTTATGGTGTTTTTTGTTGTTTGATGAGTTCTTCTCTTGCTCTTGACTGTGCCGTGGCTGCCAAATGGAGGAAATGTGTGGAGCTTTTTGCTCTGTTACTGTTGTTTTATCGCCGTTTTCACAATAGTTCTTATGGTTTTTATTATTGCTCCATGGTAATCTCATGTTGGCAACTTAAAAAGGCATGTTGTGCACTATGAACATTTTTATGTCTAAAACAATCTATATATTTGAATAATAATAAAAATATTATGTATGCATACACACATACACATCCAGTGTATATAAATACGTACAATGATGTAATCTAATGTTTGAATGCTCAGATAATGTTATTTTTGTCAATGAAAACAGAGGGGAGAGCTCAATGAAGTCGAGTTTTGGTTTAAATAGATATTTTTCTAAAAGAACAAACAATATATATTATAATAAACAATAACACCCTGCCTTTCCCTCAATATGAAAAGCGACATCACTGCCTTTTATTTGAAATGTGTGATTTGTACAGTATATTGAAACTGAGAAGCTTCACAGGAATACCTGTTCTCTTATTCGTCAAAGCCTTTAGACAATACACACAGGATGCAAAATAAATGCATAAAAAAGAATACATTTGCTAACGAGCGCCGTATGAATTGATCATCGGTTTATTTTTTTATTCAAAAGCAGAGATTTTTATTCTGTTGCAGAGATTCTGCCAGTTGTCTTTATTGAGTGTATATTATTCAGGGGTTAGTAAAGATTCAATACAATTAATAATGTTACAAAACACAATTAATAATGTTACATGTGATGCAAATAATATGAATGCTAGCTCATTGCATTCATGCTTTTTACCATTGTATTTTACCTGGGCGTCTTTGAGTTTCGATGGTGCAAGCATTTTATAGAGGTTCCAATCTAAACATACTTTTAAGCAAAAAAAAAAAAAAGATTTCAATAGATTTCAAACACCATTAAATTAACTAATGTTTTCATTATAGTGGAAAAACAGCATGGTGAGCTAAAACTGATTTTAGCTGGTTCACCATCTTAAAAGAGCTTTTACATTGAATTTTTTTTACCATGGATTCAGCAATGAAAATTGAAGTTTGAAATCTCACTATTGTTACTAGCAGAGCTGCTGCTTATATAAAACACTTTGTTGAGTGGCCTTGACATAAGTTTGATCAAGTGTTGTTTTGATTTCTATGCTGTTGGTGCTTTCGTTAAATCTACACCAAATCATACTGGTACTGTATCTTTGCAAACATGGTCTGACTGATATTACCAGGAGATGTTGGTTGGTGAAATTATTCTGTGGTCTTCCACTTTGCAAGAACTCCTAGTTTAATTTCACACTTTCCATGATCACTCCACCTATTTACATCAACAGTCCTTGGAGTGGACAGAACATAATGAAATATATAAAATTCTGAATAACCATGTAGCATGACTTGTGTTAGACCTTCCAGAGGCTATATTGTTATTCTTTATATTTGAGTGTAACTTACTGTACCAAGACCTCAGTGACAGTATCCTTGTTTATTATGAGGACAAAAAACACCAGTGCCTCTCTTCTTGGTGTCATGTAATTGGTGAATAGACTTTTAAGTATTACAATGGAAAATTGTCCTTGTTTGGACAGTTGGATAGAAAGGGGGCTGACCATTTCCTTGTTCATGATTTTGTTTTGAAGGGAAATGTTGTTATATATTTAGAACCCTTTTTAAGTAATTAAAATTCTGGTGCTTTTTCTGATCATGTTTGCTTTGAAATTTCAGTCATTACGTGTCTTTTAGGACTGTCATTAATTCGGGGTGCTTTCCTCACAGTGACATCTTCAAGATCTCATGCTTAACAGCATGTTTAATACATACTGAGCTCTTGTAAATGATATATGACCCACCACTCTAGTCTTTTCACATTTTCATTTTTCAAGCCCTTTAATGAAGTGAAAAGGACAATATATTGTTAAGACTGTGAAATATTGGTGTACTGTCCTATTTCAGTATCTCTGCGCTCCGGTTTTTCTTGTGTACAAAATAAACCTGTTCACAATTACATTTTACGTGGAATTGTCATCAATAAATTGTACATAAATTACAGAGTATGGTGAAGTAATGTAAAAATTACTTCTTCCTCTCATTTTAAACCCATGTTTCCATATAGCAATTATCAGTTTCACTCTTTCCTGTACTTCACAGGAAAATGTTAACTATATGCAATTTGTAATAATAGTAATAATAACAACAATAATAATAATAATAATAATAATAATAATAATAATAATAATAATAATAATAAGAAGAAGAAGAAGAATTAATATTATGTATTTTTAAAAATATGTCGAAGAACGTTTCCAGACCTGCAACTAATCTGATAATTTATCCAAAGTTTAAATTGAGAGAAATACTCAAAATAGTAAGTTTATCAACATTTAAAATTACATTTAGGTCTAGATTTAAGAACAAACTAAATCATTCTGATCTGATCTTACCGCCACCCACCATTTAGAATTTAGTTTTAAAGCCTGAAATACGTCAATCAACGTGCAATAGTTCAAAATTAAAATAAATAACGATTATTATATGTCATAATGTATGTATTTATAAAAGATTCATTATTGTTTCTTCTCTTTCTGAACTGTGGTACTCAATTGACCAAACGAGTAAAGGACATTAATTTGATTATATCGGCCTCTACTGGACAAAATAGAAGTAGAGAACAGAGATAATTGGGCTTACTATTAATATCGTGTTAATTTATATTTCCTGCTTTTGTGAAAAAGGGTAAGAAGATATTTTGCTATTCTTTATACCGGATCTCTTAATAATTCGGTGAACGCTAATATTTACTTAATCGGTCTTAAGGGGTTTTCATTAAATGAGAACTCTTAAACAAATATTTACCCATGATTTGATCAACTGAGTAAAACAAAAACTGAGTGAAAATCATGTTTTGGAGCCGATGACGATGTGTTTATTCGGAAGATTCGGGTCAGCCGAGTGGCCCCGAAAACTGACAGGATGTTACGTCACAATATTTCCGCAACGCGGCTCGGTTTTTCCTTGGAAGATGGCGACTGTCACAACAGGTAAGAGAAACAAACGACCCCTTTAAAGGAATGCGGCCATCGTGCGGTTTATCAAACACACTTAAACCAACGTTTGCCATCCTCTGGTGGGAATTTGAGTAAAACAGCCTTGTTAAGGTTAAAGTTTTGTCTACAGGGTAAGCTAAAACCTAGCACAGGGAATTGGTTCAATGAAACAGGCCTCGCACCGCAATACTATTGTCTCTTGTGTATATTTTGTAAATGTATTCTTTTATATCCTCCTAACGTACCCCGAAGTGTGTATCACATATGAGGTTTATTGTTGTTTAAACTGGTTTGTTTAGTTTAAATACGTTGAACGGTGTTCTCCTTTTAACGTTTGTAAAAGCAAAATATTTTTGTGGGTTTTGTAGCACAATCATCAACCATTACGTAGAAATTAATTTGAGCATTCATTCTTTAAACTAATGAATTGTTTGTAATAAGCATTTATCCAACTGTGGTTACTTTATATTAAAAACGGGTCTAATTGTTTAAATCTAATTTAGACATCTTTTGAGGACTTTCAACACCTTTGGGAAACTTCACTTTAGGTGTATCTGGTTTAGATTTATATATTAATGGCTGCTTTTTGGTTGTTATAAATAACATCACTGCAGCTTTTCAAGAGGACCATGTGTTCCCTGTCCATGTCCCATTAGCTGTTGACCTCATTTTCATACTAGTCTCTCACTTGTTTATGGTTTGCTGCCTTGAATTTATGTTTTGAGCAGCGTTTTTGCTAAGAATGCTAGACTAATCTAGAAAGGAATAACAAATATGCTAATAGAATGCCAGACTATTTGATTGTGCCATCGAGTTTGTGTGAACAACTATATTTCATAAGACCAATCCAGACATATCCAGCTGCAATTGTACCACTCTCAATCCTCACTGCATTTCTTTACCAAAATAGTGGTAAACTTGGTCACATCTGGCACTTCACGCACACCCAGACACTGTTTTTGATGTGTTGGTCACATGATGTGGCTGCAGCTGGATACTATTGAACCAAGGAGAGGCTATAGTGAACATAAATGAAAGTAAAAGTCTTAAATGTTGCTAAGTTCAAATCACCTAAATATACATCACTTATAAACATATTTACTCACATTTAGGTTAAGGAGTAGTGGGTGGTGGGGCGGTGGCTGGTAACGACTGGTTCTCTGCCTTTTCAAACAGAACAGAGGCCCCATGTGTTACATGTGATCTGTCAATATAAACAGAAAGAGATTATTAAAACAACTTAGCATTGTTCAAAATAAATCATGATGTGGTTGAAACAAATATGATGTGCATTAAAGACTTTTAAGCAGGGCTTACATTACTGCAAGATATAGTGGAATGTGGTCACTATACAAGTTTTTCAGGAGCTTTAGTAAGTTTGTCTGTTTTTCACAACTTCACAAGGACTAAGTTTAAACAGCATGCCCTGCAGTAAAACATTGTCATTCTGACGTTGCAATGTTTTGATTAGTGACATGCTTGTATGGTTAGGTTTATATACTATGATGCAGTTTGTAAAGTGCGTAAGCCTCACTGGAATTTGGCACCCATCACAAATATTGATGGTGATCCTAAATGTTTCTTCAGAATTTTGTAATATAAAGCCATCACTAACTCATGCATTTGAAGAATTAATTGCAGAGTAAATGTCTATTAAAGTCTCTTACAAAATGCAAACAAAAACACTGATTTCATTGGTACTGTAGCCACCTCAGAATGGATCCAGTTTTTCAAAGATGCCGGGATCCCTCCTGGACTGGCTGTCAATTATGCCGTTTCATTCGTGGATAACAGGTAAGAAATGATTGATTATGAATGTTAAAAGTTATAAATATAGCAATAATTTGTTTGTTTAAAATGGATGGAACAAAACTCAACAATATAATGAGCTTTTTTATCTAGTCGGCAAAATGATTTGAAAGGTTATTGGTCAGGTTTGAGCCAAATTATTTTTTAGAACCATATAAATTAATTAAAATATTTATTTTAGGAATTATCTATCTAGATATTTCAGTAGACTTTCTCTGTTGTTTACATAAATTTCTCCAAAGCACATCTCTCAGGCATCTAGGGCTACTTTATATTTTACTACATAATCATAATCTTATTCTAATTATTTTAACTTTAGCTGTTTACTATAACCTGTGTTCTTGTATAACCCGTGTTTATTGTTCAGTGTTGTTCATTTGATGTTCATGTTCATTTCATATAGAACATATAGGGGTTGGCATGCACACTTGGCAATAAACATCTTTCTGATTCTAATTAATTTAGACTTTTACACCATATAACAAAACAGCTCATCACATGATCGCACAAATAACTGTTGAAGGTCAGGACAGAGATTAACTTTCTCGCTTTCTCTCATATTTATAAAATACATGCAACTGCACGTTTATGCAAGCATGCAGTTAGCTATGTAGGATGATCTCATGCTTTTGTTTCTTAGTAGTCCCCCGAGTTTTTGGAGCCACTCGGCTGACCTGAATGTTTCGAATGAACACATTGTCATCGGCTCTAAAACATTTATTCCATTTTGGTTTACCTAGTTGATCAAATCATGGGTTAATATATGTTTGTGTTCTCACCAAGTCTTGCAATCTGTGTTGTGGGAATGACTGGCCAGTCACTTACTGGTTGCTGTTCCTGACTGAATAAATCCCTGTTTTGTTTTTTTTGTCAATCTGTCTTGGTTGAAGCGGCCATTTATTACAGAACCTGTTTAGGATTGCTCTTGTGCTTATGTTGAGCAACAATAAGGATTGGATCTGTTCTTAAATGTGATCAGGCAGCATTCTCAACAGGATTCTTTCAATGTTTTATGTGCTGTTCTCTGCCCAGGATTCAGAAAAATATGCTCATGGACCTCAGCAAAGAAATAATGATTGACTTGGGGATCACGGTCATAGGTGACATCATAGCCATTCTCAAACATGCAAAGCATGTCTACAGACAAGTGAGTTGAAATGTTACATATATGTACAGCCAACTGTTAATATAGAAAATGCATTATTTTCCCTCTCTAAATAGACATTTCTTAGTCTTTTGATTATTTTAGTTTCATTATTCTCAGTCTCAATCTAGAAATCTGTGTCAAGCCTATATGCATAGCCTCTGTGTGCATTGTTTTTGTTCTAGTTTGTGTACTTTGTGAAAGATCAGTTTTACAGATGCTTATGTTTCTGTAATTCTTTGTTTAATCACCTAGACTCCAAAGTCATTCCTGGAGGGCCGTTGTCCCTCCTGGTTTTTGTTCCAGCCCTGCTTCAGTTCAAATACTAGCACAGAGGTGGGCAAGGAGGGCTGTACAGTTTAGTTGCAGCCTTCATGAAACACACCTGGATCTACTAAGTAAGCTCTACTTGGTTTGTTTAAAGCTGCCAGGGTTTGTACTGAAGCAGGACTGAAACCAGGCATCACTTTGCCCACCCCTGACCTAGAGATTCCACCTAGATTTGTGCCCATGGCGAAGACCCCTGTATCTAAGATCAATCACAGAACTTACCTGTGCTTCATCAGCGGACATTTTTTGGGAAATGCTAGACTCCAGCACAGGCATCTACACAGAAGCTATGGTGCAGGCCATGCATAGGCTTGACACAGAAAAAATAAACTGGGCATTACTTTGAACCATTTTTCCTGTTTCCTTAAATGCAGGATATGTGTAAAATGGCAGCTGAGGCAATCACATCTGGACAGACAAGTGTACAGGCCGAGCTGAGACGAACAGCCAACACTCGTGAGTATTTCATTGTAGTTCTTTGTACGGCTCGCCCGAACAAGAAGTGACCAACTGCGCCGCTAATGTTCATCTCCCCTGACAGCTGCCACACGTATGATCGCCAATGCCTTGAGCCGGGAGTCGCCACCCAACACACCTTCTCGTCGCCCTGACAACCGAATCTCAGTCACTGTGTCTAATGCCAGTGCCAAATCCGGTACAAGCATTTAAACTTTAGCTTTGATTACTACACAATTTTCTTTTGCAGCTCAAACTATTGTTGGACACTATTGCGTGTAAAATAAGCGGATAGAAGTATTTGCTACCTTAAATTCTATTTAGTTATGAGTACCGTGATGACTGTATTTTATGGCATGGTAACTTATTTTGGTTAATCACACCATAAATTAAAATAAGTTGGTTTTATCTTATCACTCTCTTGACGGGCTACATTTAAGAAGAAACCTGATCCAATGTATTACATGATATGCCTCAAAATGCGGGAACCCCAGTATGAATCTGCCATTTCAGCAGTATGGCCATTCAAGCTCACGAGACAATTTCAACGTATGGACAAGTTACCCTTAAAGTAGCGCTTTTTCCTCATGGAGCAAGTGTACAACATATTGATCTAAATATGGAGCATTACAATTAGTTTTATTGCATCATCTCATATTTGAGATGATACATCTCATATTATTTGAAGTTGGGCAAACTGTTCCACTAAATGGAACAAAGATGAGCTAAACCTGATTCTCTTTCTTTACCCCTTACAGCGCCCAGCAAACCTGCAGAAGAAAATGGGATGCAAGTGAAACGTAGACGCGTCACTCGAGAAATGGAGGGAAAATATATCATTAATATGCCAAAAGGTACAACAGCGCGCACAAGACGCATCCTGGATCAGCAGGCAAAGAAAGGTATGGAGAAGATGCACTAATCTAAAGTATTCTTACATTCAAAATGGTGATGTTCCAAATGTCAGATGGTAGCAGATGTTCCAATCAGGCTGCATTTGTGAAAGAATGTGCCACTTTCAGGAGCTCAGTGAGTTACGTCATGGGAATGTAAAGCGTTTGATGCTGTGGTGTGAAGCACAATTGCCCTATATTCCATAACTTCTTACCAGAATCCATATGGGAATAAATTATTATTAGTCGTAAGTTATCTACATTTGACATAGTTTGTAGATATACAAGATTTTAGGCCTTAAAAGATAGGTCTCAAATAATTTTCACAAGTCTTAATTTCCTGACGCATTTCAGATTGGGTGTGCTTGAGATTTCCCAGAATGCATGACATGAGCCGGCACATTTGGTTGACAAAGATTGTTGCCATAGCAACCACAGATAAACTATTTTGTCTATATATTTTTCATGTAACAAAAGCAGATGTCAAAAAATGTAAATGAAATCACAAAAAATCACCAGTTTTGCATCAAAAATGTGCAATTATTAGCCGTATAACGGATTTTCTCATCTCTTTACAAAACACAGCATTTTAAAAGTTGAGTAAATTTCATGTTTCGATTTCAAGTCATTTCTTCATATGTTTAGGACCGAATACGTTATCGTAAATCACACAAAATTAGTGGTTCACAATACAATAAAGTGTTAAATCTTTATTATATGTTGGTGTTATTTTTTTCCCCCCATCTTCCACAGTTTTTCAAGCTGCGTGTTTTATAGATTTTTTTTTTATTTTATAGTTAACTTATGGCATTTCGTTAGATAAACATGGCTATGTTTCTAGATCTTAAGTTTGATTCTTACTGGTCTTAAAAAAGGTCTGAAAAGTCTTACATTTGACATTGAGAAACCTGCAGAAACCGTGATATAGCACTAGGGGTGTAACGGTTCACGGTATGTATTGAACCGTTTCGGTACGGCCTGTTCGGTTCGGGACACTTGCGTACCGTTTCGGTATTCTGTATTTTTTTAAAATGATATAAATGTATTATCAGCGCGATATTAAGCGCAGCGCAACAATGTTCCTAGGCGAGTTTCCGCACGGACGCTATTGACTGACGAGCACGAGCGCGAGAATCATATCAAAAGCGAAAGGGAAGCCAGAGCTTGAAGACCCTCTCACCTCACTACGGTCTCGTGTTTGAGAACACTTTGGCTTCTCTGTTAAAATACATAACGGGGATAGACGAGTGGAGAAATTTAAAGTTGTATGCCGACATTGTTCCACGGAGATCGGGCAGGCAACACATCTAACGTTTTCTACTGCTGGAGATATTGTCACTGCAACCAGATCTGTGCTCTCTTCAGAAAATGTGGATGGGTTAATCTATCCTATCTATCCTAACTAGTTGCAGTATTTCATTTTTATTTAAAAAATGTGCTTTTCTTTATAAAGAGTGCAATTTATTTAAAATATCACCCAAATGTGTCACTTTTATTTATTTTATGCAAGAATTCTACTGTGTATTGGCAGCTTTTCAAAATAAAGAATATGTAAGTTCTTATTGTTTTGTACCGAACCGAATGAACCGAACCGAACTCTCCAAGACACTGTACCGAACCGAATACGATTTTAGCGTACCGTTACACCCCTATATAGCACATATTTGATCACATGTTTTTACTCTTCATTCAACAGCCAAGGTTTTAAAGCGAACTTCAGTTTTTGACAGACTTGGAGCAGAGTCAAAGGCAGACACCACCTCTGCCATAAAGGTGAGAATTTGTGTAGAATTTGCCAAACACCAACACAGAAGGCAAAAGTGTTAATTTGCATGTCCTGGTATCACTTTAGATTAGATTATTTTACTGTGTTGTATAGTGTTATAATCACATAATCAATAGTTTCAAATTAGCCATTTTGTAGTTTTTCCTCTTTGATAAAATTTTTTGCGCTAATAGTCACATTTCTAAAATGGAGGCCAACAGTTAGCTATCATGACTGGCGTAATATATGCTACATAATTACATCACATCTCAGAAGTGCATCATTGCAACATGAAAACAGTGTAACATCAGCTACTTATTTCTGGTTTTATCCTGACGTTTTTGAATTTATTATTACCATCATCAGTGTTTCCCCTAGGATCATGGCCTTGGGGGGGGGTGTTATGGGTGGGGCGGCAAAACACTCACACAAACACTTAATAGTGTTTATATGTTTCTTTTAATTGCAGTATACCAATATATTATAATGTCTGAACAATTACTGTACAATAACTAAACTGTACACTGAACTAAACACTAAACATCTGATTTATTTTAATATGTTAATTATTCACAAAGTGTGCAGCTTTTGTCACTGCAGTGTATCTTTCTGGGCTTCTGAAAGAACATTTCCAGAGCATCTTGGTATGGATAGTCTGAAACTTCTGGCCCATTTATTGAGATCCGCATGCAGGCTGCAAGATGGTCCCCTTGCAGCCTATTGCGAATGTCTGTTTTGACCTGTAAATACATTAACTGTTAGGCTTTAAAAGTGATAACTGATAGTAACAACAGTAAAAATCAACTTAACATAGTGATAGTTTAAAGCAGGAAATGCCATTGTATAACTAACTAGCTAGCTATTAATTAAGCAATTTATTTATCAATTCGTTCATTCATGCTTGTGTGTATTTACTTACTTACCAAGATCAGTCTTGTACAGCCAGGGGGAGTATTTCGCCTCTGACAGCCAAGCTGGGTCAAAACCTGTCGTTCTGTGGTGGCTAGACTTTTGCTGCTTGTCAGGGGCAAGACATGCAGCACTTGGGCTCTGTTCTGTACTTTGATTCGGAGTAGGAAAGCTACACCGGCTGCTGCTCGCAGCAGAACACGTGCTGTCATAGTCACCACCTTGGGAGCATTTAAAGCGCGGTCTCTGTCCGCTGATGGGTGTGTGTGTGCGCGCGCATCGGAGCGGAACTCCGCGGTGCGCGCGCATCGGGGCGGAACTCCGCCGTGCGCGATACGGAGGACAATTGTAAACGCGCAAACGTTGAGACAGAAATTACATGCCATCGTATTACATGCCATCGTATAAATAACATAATGCTATTTAGTTTAATAAAAGAAAAAAAGCAGAGACCTGTTATATATAAATTACTTCTGTCGTTTTTCGACGAAAATAAAATAAAATTAACTTGACCTTCAAGGGGGGCGGGGGGTGCCGTTGGGGGGGCGGGGTGCCCCCCTACTATAATGGTAAGGGAAACACTGATCATTCATAAGAGCCAGAAAGTACCTGCTCCACCCACTGTTGGTAGGTAAACTGTATGATGGTGATTTCATGCGAAACTAAATATTTCTCTGAATGGGTTAGGATGAGGGTTTTGGGAAACCAGGAATAATTGTGTATTCATGGAGAAAACAATGTCTAGTTAATGTATGTGCATTGGAATTCGATTAGAGGACTGTGGAGCAGGCACCAGTAGGTTTTATGACTGATAATGGCCATTAAATCGACAATGAAGTTTAAAATATATCACACAATGCAAGAAGGTTTGAAATCTTGGAAATAATAGACTTTGTGCATGAAGCTTTTGTATTTTTTTTAATGCTTGTGTCCTATCTGATTTAAATAATGATCCCTCTGCCTTTTTTTGGTCAGCAGCCAACCGGTGTGTTTAGCCGACTGGGAGAGACAGAGGAAGATGAAGAGAGTGGTGAAAAGATGGATGGTGTCGTTGATGTCTTTGAGGACAATGACAGTGATGATGAGGGCTCCGTGCTGCAGTATGCAGGCGTCCTCAAAAGACCCTCGCCAGCAGCTTCTAAAAAACTGACTGTGAACACCAAATCTAAACCCATCTCTTTGCGTCGACTTGGCACAAAATACAAACTCCCTCCATCTGAAGGGACGGCACCACCTATTTCCTCTACCTCGTCTTCAATCCAGCAAGGGACACCAAAACTAGGAGTCCTTCAGAGACTGGGCAAGGTCCCTTCAGTAAAGTCTACCTCCTCTCCTGCCCCCATCAGCCAGTCCACAGTGACCCAGGACAGTCGCGTCACTAGCAGCAAGGGCAAAGCTCTGGCCAGCCCAAAGGTCAGTAGCAGCACAGGCGACACTCATGGGGCTCAGATGGATGCTGGGGAAGTGAGTGTGTTCAAAAGATTGGGCGCCCGGAAAACCTAACAACCCCAAAACTGACAAGACAACCTCTTTTTAACCATATTTTTACAAAATAATTTTTTTTAAATACTCTACACTCCATCTGAATTGAGAGGAAAGAGCAGAGGCGTTGAGAGGGTTGTGTAGTCTGTGAACCTCAGAAAGATTTATAGTTTGATCGTGAGGAGGCAAAAGGAGTGAGCTGCAATAAACATCGGCTGTACTTTTCTTTGGTTTAAGGATTCTTGTACACCCCGCTGCTTTTACAGCGACTCGCTACAGGTTAAAAAAAGTTTTGTAATAAAAGATTGATTCATGCATGGCGCCCAGTTTTATATTCTCAACGGTAATTTTTTCAAGAGTTGTAGAAGGAAAACATGTGACGTTTGCCTCAGCCTCCATAAATAAGCTCACGTTCAACCTCCTTTATTCTCCCTGAAAGATATGGATGATGTGTGTTGTCGTTTTCTCACCTAAATGTAATTCCAAAGCTATGAGAGTTGTGTTTGTTGTTTTTTTGTGAGCAAAAACAAAGCAAGTTGTTTGAAGTTAAATTATTGCATAATATTTTTAACTTATATTTTTGGGGCTTAATGTTTTTATTTTCTATTAAGGAGGGTGTTCTAAAGCACTACTAAGCGAGTGAGGAAGTAGAGTTACTGAAAATGCACCTTCTTTGGAATTGATACCAGATTGCCAAGTATATGCCATGTTACCAGAATTGGTATCTGCCAAATTGTTCAAGGGAAGTGTCACTCCAGCCCCTCCCTAGGAGTACGGATCCTAAATGATTATTAAATATTACATTATCATGACCAGTTTTGTTTCAAATCACCCAATGGAATGGAGACACAGATGCGTTGTCCTTAATTTAATTACAGTTTAAAGGCTAACTATATTTTAAAGTAAAGGAAAAATACATTTAGGCGTAATCTGTTCTTTTTGCCACCAAATCACCTTTTTTTCTGCAGACCTTTCCATTCAGACATTTTTTACATTCAGGGATCATTCTTACCTTGTTATATATAGTGATTTTATTAAACCATTTTTATAATTTAATGTTTTTTACCAAAAACTCAAGAGATCAAATCCCCTTTTTTTTTTTTTTTTGGGAGGGGGGGATGGGGATTTTTGCTTGGCTTGGCCAATTTTTGCTTGGTGAATTTTATTCCCTTGGGGCCTTTTATATATATCAGTTGTCATATTAGACTTGCGCCGGTGTCTATGCTGAAATAAATTCATTAGGCTTTACCAATGGAATATTACGCCATAAAGTTGGCTAAAATAAGCATATCCACCATCCTGCTACAAAAATAATCAACTTTATTATGTTTTAGTTGTTAAAATCCAAGCAGCTAATGGAGTTTTTTACTCAAATATGTTAAAAAAGAAAAACTAAATGGCAAGTGGAAATGATGGATCACGTATTTCCTGTCCTCCAACTAGTTTAATTTATTGTTCAGCGTGGAAACCTTCCTTTATTTCCCTGAATGCTGTGGATCTTTGTCTCGAAGTCGAAAATCATGTTTGACTCGTCGCTAATGTTTTGCTACATCTTTATGTGAAGCAAGTAAAATTATTTATTGTTAGACATTTTCCCTCAACAGAAACACGCATGTAGCATTCCCATATTTCTGAATGACTTCATTATTAGCGTCTGCGTTATTTTGTTATGGTTGGGGCTGACCTGAGATTGACATTAAGGATTAGCATATGTTTGAGAAAAGCTGTTGTCTGAGGATGAGACCTTATGAGAACGTTGTCTCAAACCATTCTTGCTTTACTTGGTTTTTGGAATAACTGGATACATTTGGATGACGACAAGAACTATTTGCATATCTTCCTAGCAGAACTTGAATATCGAAAGAGTGAAATGACAAAGATGGTGCGGGCCTTGATGTGTCCTGTTTTCACCACTTTTTCTAATAAAAACTTTGAAAAACCAAACGCATTTTGATTCTTCAATTCTGACTTTCAGCTTATCATTTTTTTTATTTTCAATTTAAAGTTTCCACTACACCTTTGGCTCAAGGGCCTTGAAAAATGACACATGGCCATGTTTTAGACTGTTCCAAACAAGTGCACAGTACCAAAACTTGTAGAAATGGATCATCTCGAAGTTTATCACTTTATTGCCTTGATACGAAACAGTCTGTGTGAATGGCACACGCACCGGTGCATGCAGAGATTTCTAAGGGATAAATGATGGAATGTACCGCTGCTGTTCAAAATAAGCATAAACACAGTTTCCTTTATTTGTTTTGCGATGACCACTAAATGTTCCAGAGGCTTTTGTGAGACTGCCCGCATGATCGAATGCTGAGATCCTAGAATTGCCCCTGTTGCTCAGCTGGTGAGGACTGCAGTAAACCACCTCTTCATCTTCAGTTTTGGCTGGATGATGAATCATGCAAGCTCCCAGGAGAGACAGCATTTTGCCAGACAGTTTAAAGACGTGTTTACGTGCTTCATGAATATCCTTTTCTAATGAGGCTGAGGGCAGCAGAAGCCCATCGTAAACAGGATGGCATCAGGCTCCTCTATCTGCTCCGGATTCCCCATCTGGGATTCCTCAGCCCTGCAGCAGCCTCCACCTCTTTTAATGAGAATGACGTAGATTCTCTTGCTGAGGGTGTTTTTACCACTCCTTTTCAGTGCAATCGTGATCCAGCGGCAGTAGCATCGTCTCACGATTACAGATCCTTCCCATGATGCCTTGCGCGATTGCTCGCTGGCGCTGTCTGTGGTGCTGAAGCTGGTCTCGCCGGCGGCTAGAAGAGTCCTCGCGCTCCAGCATCACCTCCATATAAGGGCGCCACACGCTTTGTTCTTGTTTTTGCGAGGAAATCTCTGGTGTCGAGTTCGGATCCTTCCTGGAAGCTACTCTTCCAGCGCTCGCTCGGGTTTGGTTCGCGTCCTTTATGCAGAGCACGCTGCTCCAGCCCGTCAAGAGAACACAGGCATCCGCGTCGGAGCAGCATGGCTTCCTGAGCGCGATGGAGGCGAAGCAGCACTCGATCAAGAGCCTTAAGAGCTACCCGGAGGCTGGAGGCCGCAGTTTGGCTGCGGCGGCAGCGGCGGGTGCGGACGGCGTCGTAGGGTATCGCGTCGGCGAGATGGAGATGGAGGGGAAGATCCAGAAGGCGATCGACTTCAAACTGGAGGGTCACAAATGCTACAAGGAGAAGAAATTCCGGGAAGCCATCGGGAAGTATCACAGGGCGCTGCTGCAGTTGAAAGGGATCCAGGTCGTCGACGGAACTACCGGATCCGAGGTCAATCTCCTGAGCCAAGCGGCGGCCAAGCTGACGGAGGAGCAGCGGCGAGCGGTGGAGAGCACTGAGATCGAGTGCTACGACAGTCTGACCGGTGAGAGAGCGAGGGCCACTGCTGCCATTGTTCCGAGCTGAGCTCGAGGAGGTGAAGATGGCTGTGGAAGGGTTTTAAGATAAAAGATTTGGTTTTGTCACGAGGTTGAAAATGGTCCTTCATTCCTGCTGAGCCTGGGTCATGGTAGTCCAACTTTATTCAATGTCACGGTCAATCATTATTTTACATTCTTTCCGGTTCTAATCAAGAAAAAAGCTAGTGTTGTGGATCTGTAAGGAAGTTTATCAATTACATATTCTATACAAAAGTATTTAACGGAAATACAAATCAATCCGAAGTGAGCATTTATTGCTACTTTAATAATTCTCTCTAATAAATTCTTTAATAGTTTTTTTGTGACAATAGAGTACTTGATTTTATTTTTTTTAACCAATATTTTTCTTTATATTACGCAACAATTGCACAACAAACATGAAATTGTACAAAAAAAAATTTCCAATCCGCTCATTCTCTTTTGGGGTCACGGGGTCTGCCGGTGCCTATCTCCAGCGGACATTGGACGAGAGGCGGGGTTACAGCCTGGACAGGTCACCAGTCCATCGCAGGGCAATATTCACTCACACATTCACACCTAAGGGGGATTTAGATTTATTCAATTAACCTAACTGCATGTTTTTGGGATTGTGGGGGAAACCGGAGTACCCGGAGGAAACCCACACAAGCACGGGGAGAACATGCTAACTCCTTCCAGGAAGGTCATCGGCGAGCCTCGAACATAACATATGCGAAAACATAAGCCACATCACAGGTCTTGTACTTTCGAGGGTGCTGATGGCACCGATTTGGGGTCTGTGAAATGAAACTGAAAGAAGGTTGCATATCTTCTCTCAGTTAATTTGAATTACCTTGTAATACATGCGTCGTAACTCTTATAGTGTTCAGTTAAAACAAAAAACTGCACCGCTAATTATCTTTTTGAAACCCGCTCATAATATTTATAATCCGACCTAAACAAAAGGTGTGTCGCGTCATTCTTACTTATTTCAAAACAGCCGATGTGATTGAGCAGAATTCTTAGGGTCAAACACACCTTCTCATTTTAAATTGTTCATGTCAATGCAAGACATCAAAAAAAGTATGTAATAACTTGTTTAACCTTTATAATATACTTTATTATTCAAAGTAGCCCCACTTTGCTTTGATTCTGTCAATGAGCTTTTGAGTAAATGGCTATAGAGATCAGGTTAATGGCTCTCACAAAGCCTGGAGGTGCATTGCTGTGATGAAAAACTGATAGGTCAACTGTGCAAACCAGTGCCTTCAATTTTGAATAAATCTCAAAGTGTCAACAGCAAAGCACCTTGAGACCATCACACCCCCTCTTCCATATTTAACAGTGGGAACCATTGGGATGACAGAGCCACCTTTTCTCAAAGCACAGATTTCATCTGCTTCTTTTCCTTTGTATTGATTTTTGAACCTTTTGACTATAAAGTAGAGATCTCTCTGAAGAGCTGAAGTAGAAAACTCTGTGTGGCAAATATCTGGGCTCTTTTCTGAGATACCGTTAGCTTGTGACTTCTGAGCTTAGTAACTGTTACAAAAAAAATGTCATATTTTCGGTAACATAACTCAAAAGAAGAACTCACCCTTGGTGTCAGATGGTGATGTTTTTAGAAATTTCAGTCACTTCTTGGACCTTGAGTTCTTAAAATAACAATGCATCGGCTGATTGGTTCCTGCTATAATGTGAACTCTCACTCTGTCAGCTGTCCCATTCTGACTTCTGCACAACACAATGAATGCTTCTAGCCTCATTATTATCGCAAGATATTCCAGAAATTAACTCTATCAAGGCACAGCTGTTTCATAAAAGTCGTTCCAGGCGACTATGCAATGGCGATCATGGAGAGATGCCTAAGGCTTTGTAACACTGTCAACAAAGCAATGTTAAATATAACATTTTACCATCACACCTTGAGTTTCTGGCTGTTTCTGATGATTCAAGTCATCGGTTAAATACGTATTTCCTAGTGCTGCTACTTCGTGACAAGTGTGTGACTCTCTGACTGTTGAAAGAACTGAAGAACTGTAGTTACACTCGTTGTAGTAAAAACTGCCTCTATACGATCTTAACTCTTGGAAACCTATGTATATGCACCGGTGTGTTTGCCAAATGACATCAGCTGTTTTGAATTGAGCCATTGTTTAATTTGGATTTCAAATATGATGTGTTGGTTTCCAAAAGGTTATTTGTTTTAATGTGTTTGGTTTTTTTTAATGAATACAACAAGAGTTATGACGTAATTTACCGTCAGACTTTACAATTTGCTCTAGTAAACTGACCTTTGCTCAGTTTTTTTTGTGGCAATGCTTTATTTCAGTTTTACTATAACCCCAGGCTCGTTTTTTTTTTAAAACAAATATTACACAATAATTCCACAACAAAGTTTAAATTGTACCAAAAATATAATACATTTAGTCATTTTCTTACTACAAAAATTTTTAGGACAAAAACCAAGTTTTGAGACAAAAAAATTGTCATGAATCTCCCCCAAAAAAACAAAGACAAGGTAAAAACAATGTGAACATAGTATTCAAAGAACAGGTTTTTCCTAAACTTTACAGACTGTTCCAAACACGTTTTGCTTTTTTTGTGATAGGCCACGCCATTCCTACTTCGTTCAAAACACTTCTGTGATTGGTCCATGCAGACACTTCCTAGGGTTAATGGAATAAAATCTATTGCATTTGTTTCTATGTAAACCTCTACAGATTTCTGTAAATTGTCAAAGATATCAGCTGCTAGAGCACATGAAAGCGGGTTGGTTAATCTACAGGAGTAGATGGTTAATGTTCATGGTTCTTGATGCCTCAAGTGCTCTTGTATGGCGTTTGAGCTAGGGTTAAGAATATCACCACACTCTTCATGCTCTCTGAAGGTAGCTTGGTGGTGTGAAGGAAAGTGGTGCACTTCAAAAACTAGAACATATCCACTTGTGTGAACTCCCTCGCACAATCACCTTCTATTGTTTTTTTTCCCACTCAGGGTGAAACATGAACTGAAGTTACATAAATGCTTACATAAAGGTGTTTTGTGTGAGGGAAATGGAAGTTGCAAAGTGAACAAACAAAGAAAAATCAAAATCAAATCAATATTTCTGGTTACAACTGGTTTTACAAATGGTTTACCATGGTTTAACGGATCTTCATGGAAGTTATATTGGAGTTATAGCCAAAAAGTCATATCGCGGACATGTGTACAAGACTCAATTATGCATGAAAATATAGCAACTGTGGTGCAGAAAAATGGCAGCAGGAGCTTTGGATTAATGAGCCAAGATGTGGATATTGTTTGGATATTTAAGGTGTTCTCAATGAATACAAACAGCTAGGTATATATCCATTGTGCAATACCATCAGAGAGAAGTTGCTAGGCCTCAAATATTTTCTGCAGAAGAACAGTGATCCAAACATAGAGCCAAAGTCATTAAGATCTTAAATGTTTAGGAGAACAATGGCCCGTATGGAGCCCTGGTCTCCAAATCTTCCAGTGTGTGGATGGTGGAAGGATGTGAGAAAGCTACATCCAGAAGATCTGTAGTTAGTTCTCCAAGATGTTTAGAAGAACCTATCAGCCGAGTTCCTTTAGAACTAGATACTAGAACTAGAATTAGAAATGTTTAAATGAAGTTCTAAATGAATACTAAATATTTACCCTGAACCCAAACCCCCATACTGAATTTAATTTTAACCCTTTAAGTCCGGGGTCTTTCTGACTGTTTTCTTCTACTTTGAAATTCACTTAATAAACTACAGTGTTTTTTTTGTGGAAATACTTGATAGAAAACATTTTTTTTGTACATCCCCAGCTTCTTTTCTTCAACACATATTTAACAAAAAAATTCAATTCTGTGTAGGATTTTTGTCCTTTTTTTACTGGAAAAATCTCAAAAATTAAAAACAAACTGTTTTATGTTTTATAACAAAAATCTAAATTGTTGAGAAAAAAAAACAGAAATCCCACCAAAAAGCAAACACAAAGTAAAAACAATGTGAGAATTTTATATAAAAAAACTTTATACACTGTTCTAAGCAGTTTGTGTGTCAGAACTTTGAAAAACACAAGCCATATCACAGCTACTGTACTTCCAAGGGTTATCCCTTCTTTTCAGCACCAGATGGCACTGATGGCGCAGATTTAGGAGCCTGTAAAATTGAACTGAAAGACGATAATGCATTTTCTCACATTGTAATTTGAATTACCTTGCAAATTATGTGCCACAACTCTTCTAATTTTGTCAAAAAAACATCAAAGCTAATAAACTTTTTGAAGCCAACAAATTATGTTTGAAAAAAAAAAAAACTTTAGCCGCGTCACGTCATTCCTGCTGATTTCAAAACAGCCGAAGTGATTGGCAAATGCATGCAAAGACTCCTAAGGGTTAAAAGACTCGGGGTTACGTTTTTTTTAGAGCAGGTTTCATAGAATGGTTTGATCATATTATTGTGACACTAGAATATGCATTTTAATCTATACACGTGATCCCGGTTTTAAATTCAAAGCTACATTCTACCGTCGTGCTCCATTATGTTGTTCTCATCAGTCCCATGGCAGTGATCCCATTGCTTGTGTGCTGTTGTACCAGGCTGCTGTGTGTTGCCAAGTAAGGGCTGAGGAGGGACAGAGCAGTAGAATAGCCTGCTGTGTGATCTTCCCTCCTGAATGATGCTGTTGTTTGTGTTTTCTTTCTTTGCTGAACTTCAGCCAGTCACAGCAGTTTCTGAAACCCCTGCTGACGCATCTCCAGCAGCACGCACACAGAAACCGCACCAATCGGCTCTGCAAGGTGCAGTAAGCCAGTTCTTACAGGACCATACGATACACTTAGTCTGAATCTGAACTAAAGAGGAAACAATCAGCAAATGAAAATCAAGAAACCATTACCATATTTTAATAAAACTCTACAAGCAGTTAACAGAACAGAAGGAATACCAAACAAATATTTGCAAAGCGATTAGATTAAATACATTACATTAAATATCGTGCTTTCTGTGGAGAACAACACACTATTTCTGAGGGAGTTATTTTAAGTTTATTAACCTCAGTTTTTTTTTGTTATTCTTGTAAAGTTTTATAGACCCTCTCCTTGCATACATTGTATTATTTTGTCAAATTAAGGGTTAGCGTTGTGATTTTCAGCAATAAATCTTTGCCCCTACACCATTTTGAAGTGATTTGAGGAGATCCGTCTCAAATAATTTGCAGGGTAATGCTTTCTGTTTTTTTTTTATTCTCCTTATGCTAGAATGGGTTTCTGGGGAATTTATGTCTCTCAGTCGCTCAGGAGTTTTGTGATGCACTTTTCCATGCTGTGCCCTCTTCTAAAAGACATTTGCCCCCATTATAGTTTCAGAAATCTCATATTGTGAATTTACTGGTGAATTAAATAACTTTCATTGTCTTGTAATAAATATATTTATGAATAATACACATTTATTTACAATATGTATTTATGTATAATACACATACATTTATTTATATGATCATATTTCTTTATAATACACATGGTGGAAGTGTGGCTGAGTTTGTTTTGGGTTATTAAGTGCACATGCAAATGTGTTTTTCTTTTTTCCAAGGCAATCACTAATACGCAGCACTTTCACATTTAAAACACAATCAGCGTATTTTCATTAATGTGAAACCACATTGCACAATGCACGAAAGGTACTTTTTAAAAAAATCCATGATTGGGGCGCTTTAAGTGTTTTTCGAAGATGAATAAAATAATGATGAACTAATTGAATTGACTAAGTGCATTAATTGAATATACCATTTGCATGAACACATCTGCTTTGCATGCCTTATGTATTATAATATAATATTTAGCTGTGATTATCTCTTAATTTGTTTGCAATCAATCAACTCTCTCAATCTGAAGTTTGGGATCATCCCAAAAACCTATAAACAGTCAGAAAATGTAGCTTTATTTCCGGCTCCATGAAGCCAATTTAAGATTTTCTCTCTTTCTGTCCGTGTCAAGGCACAGGTTTACATTACATTACTTAAATATGAAAGAAGTACTTTGCTCTTGTAATTGCTCAGATCTCAGTATGTAGATGATGCGCGGATGTGAATTGAGATTAAAATATGTTTGGATGTGTTTCTTATGCTGGTATAGTTGCCTAGCAGAGAGACTCGAGGGTGCCAGGTCTGCAGATGGCATGCTATCGCCATAAGGTTCCACTGGGCACAGGCTTAGCTTACTGTACACTGTATTATGTTATAGAGCTCTGCCTTGGTCGGGTGGGTGGAGGGGGGGATGAGGGATGAAATAGGGACGTTCTTCATCTAGAGGAGTTCTGCTCGCTTTCCTTTTGGGTCTGTGAAAGCGGAATGTGTTTGTTCAGGTCCATCTCCTCTTTATTGCTGAAGCGCTGGGTCATTTTTCATCACACAAGAATGGCATCAAAGCCAACAATGCACTCAGTGCACCTCTAAAAACTGCTATCACTGCGATAAATAAAGCTGGTTTAGAGAAACTGCAAATGAGAGGAAACATCTATATAGTCAGCGAAAAAATAATAACTGAGGCTGCCTATTAATAAAAAAACTTTCAGATTGAACACTTTACACACAGTTGAATATTAATGTTAATATGAGTGGATACATGGCCTCACACTGGACATACAGTAGTGGATGAGTAATTCTTCTTGTTAGGGGAAACATTAGTAATTAAATTCAAAGAGCAGTGACTAAACTAAAGCACGGGCACAAATTATCTAAAAAAACTCAAAGATAAAGTGACCCACAAAGGAAATAACAGCATCAGAGGATATTAACGTGGGGCAAGCTTGCAGGAATAGGTGAAAAGCTAGTCATGAGATAAGAGAATAAATCACTCAGACATGAGAGCACATGTCCAACAAGATACAGGAAGCCATGTGCTCAAACAAAAATACAAACAGACAAGAAACAGATGACATGAAAGTGAACCCCAGTATAGTTTATTAGTACAGAGAAAACACAGAATACCCTGATGTCAGATCTCTTCCATTAAACAGGAATAAACATGCCTTGAGTAGAAGTGGCAGATATGCACAGGAGGCAGGAAACAAAAAAATGTTGTTAGTATTGACAAAGTTCCACTGCACCTGAAGGAGTAGCAGAATCATTAGCCAGGTTTACATCCATAAATAAAAAGTATGCACAAAACTGGAATTTAATTTAAAATATTGTCGAATAAAGCACCGTGTCTATTCCTGAAAATGCAAAGTTGCTGAGTTAAGAGATGTTTTTTTTTTTAATCGTATTGAATAGTTTGCAGAACGCGTAGACAAAATGCAATATGCACATTCGTGTCGTCTTTGTTTTGAAGACAGGGGAACACAGCCAGTCAAGACAGTTCTGGAAGGTGATAATCCCAAACACGTTTGATGACAGACTTTGGGTTAGAAATGTTAGAATTACCAAAACAACATTTCAGATGTTGTCCAATGGAATATGTCTGTAGCACCCCATCACGCCCCAGTTCCTACAGAAAATCACATTGCCATAATATGTTGATTAGAGTATCTGTAGGTTCTCTGTGGTCATTATTGTTTAAATCTATGGAGTTACAAGAGTAGCAAAAATATACACTTTTGTGAAACTTTACTTTCATCTATAAATATGTCCCTCAATCTATACATTGCAAATTGAAATGGATTGGTCTGTAAATACTGCTGAAGCTTATTTCTGGCATTTAATATTTTTGTTTACATCTGTCTGAAGTAACCATTTCTCTAGCAAAGCTATTGGTGACGGTCATATTGTTTTTTGCATGTCTATTTGGAAATGTATTTAGTGGTTTCTTGCCACTTTCATGACATTATAGTGTCCTCTATGACGAACAGGAAGATGCGGTTCTTAAGATTCTCTGGAATTTGTTTAAGCTCTTTCAAAGCTTTACTACCTGTCTGGTCTCCTAATCTCTAAATGCATGAGTGCCACTGTACTGTTCTGCATCAGGCAGTTGATTTGTGGTCAGGTTTCACAAATGGAAATTATTTTTATACTCAGTTATTTGCTTTTGCGATTAATTTAACCTTTAGAAATCTGGGGTTTTTTTACCCGTATTTACTACTTTACAATTAGCTCTAATAAATTATCTGTTAATTTGAATTGTGCTGAATATATATTTTTTGTACAGCCCCAGTTTCTTTTTTGTTCAGTCCCTGTCACTTTTTCTTTGAAAAAGTCTTGAGACAAAATAATCTGAAAATTGTGTGGCGAACAAAAACAATGAGGCAGATGTCTCCTAAACCTAATACACTGTTCCAAGCACTTTTTGCTTTGTGTTGTGCCAGAATTTTGAAAAACAAAAGCCATCTCACAGGTCTTGTACTTCCAGTGGTTATCCCTTCATTTCACCACTAGACGGCACTGATGGCTTTATACATTATTTAGCAAATTTGTGTCATAACTTGTAATGTTCCTTTAAAACATAAAATATCAAAACTAATAACTTTTTTGTAAACCTGAAAATTATCATTTAAATCTGCTGGGTTACTTAATTCAAAACTGCCGATGTGATTGGAACACTTCTATGGGTTGAGCTCCAATTAAAGTAAAATTAAACTACATCATACAGTAGATTGTCACACATATCTACTGATGTTTGGAGATCCCAGGATGTATTTATGAGTTATTGATGTGTATAAATCAAAACATTATACTCCTCAGATGAATATAACTAATATATGCTACAATTATAACCCCATACAGACACAGAAAGAGCAAACCTTCTACAGAAAAAATATTATTAGATTTTAGTTCAATTTAAGGTAACTTTTTTTAAATATCAGCATGAGTTAATTATTTGCTAGAAAATATATAAAGCTATAATTCTGACACATATAGATGTTGAAAACCTACAACGAAACAGAAAACTCTCCCTTAAGAGCCCAGTCATTCCCGGCAGTGTCTCTGGATGCTGAGTCATGAACTGTGTCTGTTTGCAAGAAAGAGCGAGCATGTATCCGCCAAAACATCTCTAGTCCTCCCTCTAGATGAGCAACACTGAGAAACACTGCTGTGTAAGAGATTCATAGACAGTTTATGGAGTTTTCTCCAAAATAAATTAAAGATTCTTTCTGTGTTGAGTTGGTTTTAGTTTCGAACCCATCTCTGGTGGTTCCCTCTGGGATTTTTGCACCTGCTGTAGAAACCCTACAAGGGAGCTCGCACATGTTTATTTGAAACGTGCTGGAGAAAACCTACTGCAGGTTTGAGCACCAGGTGTTTAAAATGGTGCCGACAGCAGCAAACAGCTCAGATGCACTGACAGGGTTCAAGGGAAAATCCCCTTAATTATACTCACCTCTTAGCCCTGGATTTCCCCATTTTACTTATTATTACAAAGTGTTTAACTTAGCTCACCTATCCAAGTTTACCCTTTATTTAAAGTTTAAACAGGCACCAAAGCGAATGAGTGAATGAAAGGAAGTGTGAAGTAAACATAAATAAAAATGTGTATGATCACTTTTTTAAACAAGTATTAAGTGACTGCTCCCCGGCTCTAAATATAATCATGCTCTTCTACCGTTATGCTTGTTCATCAAGTCTGTTGATACCCCTGACTAAGGGAACGCTGATGTTTCCAAACAGTACAAACATAATGGTTTACTGAAACCTCTGCTGCTAAGTGCATCGATTAAGGGCTCAGAGAGAGAATCCCAGCCCCAAAGAACACACTAAGTAGATGTTTCACTCTCTGTACAGAAAGGTGTATCATGTGTATCATGTTTTTGGGAATTATGGTTTTATAAGCTCAATAATATTTCAGTTTTTCATCAAAATGCTAAATTAATATCTTCTCCTGCAGATCTAGCAACCAATGCAGATATGGATGATGCAATCCATGTTTACATGGACAGTTGAACCTGGAGATTTAGAGGAATGGGTATGAAACATTGGTATGAAATGTATATCAGTTGTAAATACATTTGCTTAGAAGAATATTTAGTATATGAATAGCAATAGGGTACTCTGGTTTCCCCCACAATCCCCAAAACATGCGGTTAGGTTAATTGAATGTGTGAGTAAATGTTGCCCTGCGATGGACTGGCAACCTGTCCAGGGTGTACCCCTGCCTCTCGCTCCATGTGCACTGGAGATAGGCACCTGCAGACCTTCGTGACCCCAAAAAGGGAATAACCTGGTCGGACAAGGAATGAATGAATGAATGAATGAATATATGTTTAGGTTGGCCAATAAATGTTGTTATTGTGTTTAAACGTATTATTTTTCAGTCTTCTTCACATTTGTGAGGGTTGTGCAGGAACATACCAAGCATTGTGCAAAATGTATTTGACCCTGGGCTCTAGAGATCTTTTCATGGCCATTGAGAATGAATGGTAAAGGGCACCGAAAATATCTTCAAACACTCCCTAGCAACCACATTGTTTACCCTAGCAACTAGCCTTTCAGCCTTGGAAAATAATTTACATATGTGGTTTGGTTTATATAACTTACAGTCAAAAGGGGAACATCATTATATCACTGACCACCCATAGCAACCACACTTTTTACCTTGGCAACCAATTTGTCTTATCTCTATCTCAGCTCCACAACATCATAGAGACATGGGGATTAGTTTATTTTACTCAAACTGACTTAGGGAACTGACTAGTTCCTACCCTACTCAGCCTGTCTAGAGGAAAATCACAGGCACATTACAGGTCCACACCATTTTTTGAGGAAACCAATGCAAAAAAAAAGTGTAAAAACTCTTAACCATGATTTAAACCAGGAACCCTCTCCCTGAGAGGGATGTTCTGAAATGTATTATACGTGACTATAAAAAGAACAAAGACAGTAATGATGAAGAGCTGGTTGATGAATTAAGGATTAAGATGAATGAGGACAGTAAAGTTACTGCGCAGTTGCCAAACTCTGAAAGGAAATGAGATTTCTGGGATATGAATAGCTCATTTAATTCCAATCATGATCAGTGAGGTACAGATAAGAACCTAAGGGAGGTGGTGTGTGAGAGCCAGCTAAATCTCATACAGTCAAGATTTAGAGCAGAGTCCCTCCAAGCGTCCTTCAAGCAACAGTGCGCTCACAGACAAGGCCATTACCAACAGGCTTCAGGAGAAGACCTAGCAGTAACTAATGTGTGAATTAAACATGTGATCTCAGGGTCCCTCAGCCTTGTTGTTGTGACACAGTGACTTGCTGTTAAACTATTCAGAGACTTTATTGTTGCCTTTAAAGCAGTCTGACTCTCTAGGGTCTGATGCTGAGCACAATAGCTTCTGCAAACTGCACGAGGTAGGAAGCAATGACTAAATATGTGTGAAAAGGCATCATGAAAACTGAGTAAATGAGTCATGTGTTTACCATTGCTCAATGAATCTGAGAACATATGTCTTTTTCTGTAAAGAATCATTAGAGATTGAGTAACGGATCCTAAGAGGAAGATGAAATAAGGGATTAGGAACTATATCGCTGTTTATTTACAGATTAATACATGCATGAAGACTGCCATTCAAAGCTTTTTACTTTATAAGTATAAAGTACTACAATATTAAACAGTGAAATCTGACATGGACTGTGTTCTGAGACAGATGAGTGAACGCTTGCGCTATGTTAGTGTACGTGGAGGCTTTGAATCATATTGAGTTGGCTTACAGGAGTAATGAGATCTGAATAATGAGATCCTTCATCAGTCATTAAATAAGAAGAGAATCATTACTATCAGAATGACTAATCACAATGAATGTAAACCACTTGAAATTAGCTGCATTCCATTGCTCCCTAGCTGAATTTGTCATCCTTGCAGCTGTCAAAAGAGCAGCGTCCCTGATAAAGCAGCAGGGATAGAATTAAAAAGAGAGATGGAGATGGGGGTTGTGGCAGAAGAATGGTGGGATAGAGCTTGTCAGCTGGAGATAGATGTTGTGGGAGGGGGCTGTTACAACCCCAGTGTGTTGTAATTATTTATTATTTATATTTATTATGTACTTATGTATTTTACGTGAGTGCGTGAGATTGTGTTCTTTGTGAACCTCATTTGAGTTTGTGGTTCTATGGCAAGCCATTTTAACATTAAACATCTGACAGACTATCCCCAAAGTCATTTAAAGATAGGAATAAATGTATTCTGACTAGTAGTAAATATATTTCGCCTGGGCGTAAAGACATTTAGAGATATCTTCAATTCTAATTGCCCTGGTAAGAAAGTGAATTTGAGATATCTCCAATTATATGTTGACTAGTCAAAACTCATTTGAAGATATCCGCAATATAATTGGAGATATCTTGAAATCATTTACGGCTAGTCAGAAATATATTTAGAGATATCTCTAAATCATTTACAACTAGTCATAAATCTCCATTGACTTCTATTGAAAAATAGATTTGAATTGATTTTGACTAGTCGCAAATGTATTTAGAGATATCTCTAAATATATTTTTACTAGGCGTAACTCTTTTAAAGATATCTGCGGTATAATTAGAGATATCTCTAAATGATTTACAACTATAGTCGTAAATATATTTGCAGATATCCCTAAATCATTTGCAATTAGTCATTAATCTAATTGCAGATATCTACAATTGTATTTTGGCTAGTCATAAATCATCTAGTTATGAATATTAATCATTCTTAGTTTAGCTTAGTTATCTTCGTTTTTCAGAGTATTATCAGCTTTGTTCTTGTTTCACACTTTTGATTATCACAGCAGTCGTATGTTTCGTTTACAGCTCACCTTTTAGTTTTTCCATGTCCCTTTCGTAACGTTCACTAGTTGGTTTAGGCTACTTTGGAACAATCCAGGGACTGGTTTAGTTGGTGTGTGGTGGTACGGTTTGCATGTGTGTTGTGTGAACCTGTGTGCTAATTATTTTGTGCTTTGATTTCAGCAGCATTCGTTTTATTGTTTATTTAGTGTGGTGATATATATATACTTTTGGGACTGGGTCCTTGTAATACGTGTAAATTCGTGTTTATTATTGTTTGTCAAACTCTTTGTCTTTGTGTTTCCTCGAACCATGTGAAAACCTGTGTTTTTTTAAATTTATTTATACTTTTGTTTATTTGAAGTTGATTTTAATACAAGGAGTATTTGATTTGTTCCTAATCGTGTTCGGTATGGTTTATAGTCATAATAAATTACCGGAGTTTATGTTGTGTATTTGATAGCTTGCTTTTGAATTAATTTTCTTCCTCGTCACATCTTGCGAGCTAGGGGTCGTAACAGGGGCCATTTGAAATCTATTGCCCTGAAGTTCTTCTTCTGCTCCTTTTCATATTTTTGCTGTTCCCTGCAATAAATCCTTTTTTTCCCTGCTTCCAAATTTTTCTTAATTTTTTTGGACTAACTGGGATAAAGAACACACTGTAATATTGGCACAATCCCAAACTTTTGCTGATCTCTTTCCCTAATAAAAGGAATTAGAATGGAAAACTCCAATCTACAACATGAAAAGATTATTTGGGGAAATTTCACAGTTTGTACTGGGGTGGATCTGCAGATGCTTAGCAATCAGTAGGTGAAACACAGTAGATGGTTTGTGCATGTTGTCAAGACTTCTCACAGTTCCACAACATAGTTCAGGTAACCATGGCGGCTGGTAAATATTCAAAATGGCAAAAGCTGGTGAAACATGTTGGAGTACAAATCATACTACTCAAATCAATACTATACAATAGGTAATGTGTTACATGAAGTACCTACACGCCTACTGTGTTATTTTTAAACACATAGCGTGATTTATTTTGCAGATTTGTGGTTCCTAACTTCCTTAATTCCTTCTTGTGTTGTTCAATGAATGTTTGCTGATTGAAAAGAATAGATGTTAACATTCTTCATTGTTCTGCTTTTAAGTGAAATCATTGTAAATACTTAATAAATTCTATGTTTCCAGTGCATTCTTAGGGAATACATTTTCTCTATTGCTTTTATCTATTAGTTTAATCACAATTTATATTCAGGTTAATACATTTTTTTAAAAGGAAATTGCCAAATCCCTCTGAGATAATAAGTTAGGTTTCACCGTGTTTTAATTCTCCAGATCTAGTAAACAGTGGACCAGTGGAGTTTCGGTTAAGAGTTTCCATGTTATACTTTTTTTTCCTATTTAAAACACAACTTTTTCGTGTTGTAAGACCAGCAGAAAATGAAAGTGGATATTTCACAGCTTGATATTGTTTGAAAATAAAGTGCATACTTGCTTTATAACAAAGGGACGTTGTATAACTGGTGAAACATGGCCATATGCAAGACACAATAATGTAATTTCCTGTTTATTGCTCCAGAGTTGCAGCAGATTCTCATTAATGGTCAATCTCAATCTTTAAGAGCAGATTTGTTGTTTAGATATTCATAAATCCATTTGTCTCATAAAAGAAAGCAGTCCTTGCTCTTTGAATGTGCTGGAATAGAAGTCATGGTGTCATATAACTATGATGTAACATACAGCGCTTCCCATCCATTATTATGTGATGCCATCATTATAAGTTACTCTAAAATGCAATGCCCCGCCTGATCCACTTGTGTGGTTCTGGATGTGCAAGGATTGTGTGTCGGGTGGAAAGAGAGAAAGGATGTCATGGAGAAAGATAAGGATATCAGTAGAGTTAGCCATTAGAGCATTACTGGATGAAACAGAATACATCATTGTTCCAGTTCCCCTGAATAAAGATACTTGATTGGTACGATGCTGAGGTGCTGAAAAGCAGTTTCTCTCTTCTCCTAAAAAACATCAGAACATCTAGACCTGATGACAAAGCAGGTCCTGATTTTACTGAGTTGCAAGATGAAGGTTATAATTAACAGTTTAAGTAATCAGTACGTTCACAAATACAGGATGTGTTGCATATATCACAGTGAAAGGTAACCCAACAAGCAAATTTAACCAGTGATATGTGTTCAGCTTTTAGTTACGTTACACCTAATTCTAATTTTGTCTATACAAGCCACAAAAAGCACCATTTTTGGACCAGTATAGAGGGTACACTCTTAAAAAAGGGTTCTTCAGTGCTGGTTTGAGGGTGCTATATAGCGCTTTTTTGCCTTAAAGAATCCCATGAGCTCTTTGCCGATTCTTTGTGGTTTTTGAGGTACTGTTGTTGCACTTTTTTGCCCTAAAGAAACTGTTATTGGGCTTTTTTATGTGCTATACACAGATGCTGGTCATATATTATCATGCCAAAGTGTCTTTATTGCAAACACTCGATGGTTGGTTCTAGAGAGCCCCTAAGATAAGCGTTAAATGATACCAAAAAGGTTCCTCTATAGATTTGGTTCTGTATCGAAGCTCCTTTTAGAGTGTATGCACTGATGTCAATTTCCCATTGAGCCATGCCTTCTATAGAGCTGTTTCTTATGTTTTAGTTCATGACTGGGCTTAAATCTACGTGTGACTTTGATAAGTATAGCAGCCCCTGTGGATCACACGCACACACTTTTATTGTAAAAAAAAAACAAAATTACAATACCAGTAAAACTGATTAGTCCTTCTATCGTTGGCTGAACAAAACATGGCTGACCGGTGTCTGATTTAACAGCTGTTTGAGCAGCGGGTAGCAGATGTTGATTTATCTGGTGCTTCGACAGCACATGCCGTACTTCTTCTCATCTTTGTTTCATGCACAGCCACAATCCCAAGAGGTTTTCTGAAGCTGTTGAGAAATGACAGCGTTTCTGGTTGACCTCCACAGCCGACAAATTATGTTTTTTTTATTGTAGACTCATTGTAATCCTCTGGTATTAAGTTAACCTTTTCACATTGTTTTATTTACAATTTATTCACATATTTAAGCAATCGTTACCTGTGTCATTTAAATACCATCAATATACCAATGTATGCTTCAAAGAATTGTTTTCTTTGGGGGTGACTCAAAGATTGTAATGTTTAGGGATTTGGAACTTCTTTTACATGGCGTTGTTAATATTCCTTACTCACCTGTTTGTCAGTGCCAGACTGGTGTGAGTACTGGCTGACAAACAGAGCATTGCAGCAGAATTTGTCGGTGTGTTTGGTGGTCAGCTGGCTCTAGACATTAACCTTGACAATGGTCTGACCTCTGTCCGTTAGTTCTGTCCAGGATTTGTGATGCACAGATGCAGTGGACAAGTCCTGATAAGATTAAAAGATATGGTGTCATCACGTTTTCACTCGCATGACACTAGATAATCCTGATAATAATGGGGAAAAAATGTAAAAAAAGGTAAACTAGTAAATACATTTTGAGAATTTGTTGTAACTTACATTTTGGTGAAATGTAACTTAATGATTGGAAAAATAACTTTGTTTAGATCAGATTATGTTGAAATGATTTTTAATAAATGAATTATTTTATGTACCTTTGGTTTGATCACATACTTATTTTTAAATTTAAGACATATTGTATTAATTACAACTCAAAAAATACTGTCATGGGTGGCCTGTGTTGTGATTTTTAACTATTTTGGTTAAATGGCCCTGTACATTTAATATGTCATATTAGCAAAATGCTCTTGAGGACAAAAAGAACTGTAACTAGGACTCGTATGGCATGTTCAGGTAGGTATTTTTCCAATTTTCTTTTTCACCCGTGAACATTTCCCCCTCACCCTTCCCCAATCCTTTATCCACTCCCCCTTTCAGTCCAACACCATCTTGTCCCAACACAACTAATATAAACTGACTCGTGGGAACCACAAATAATAAATATTTACATACATTCAATGTTCCAATCGAGAGGGGAAAATACCACACCAGGTGTTTTACTCCACTGGAGAAAGCAAAACTGTCCAATTCAGCAAAGCGTTTACTCTCCCATGTGATGGCTTTTGAGCGGGACAGGACAAGGTTAAAAAAATGCTCTTGAGGAACATCCAAGAACAATGCATCAGTACAGAGGGAATGCATTGACGTCACTTTCCTAACAGGCCATGCCTCCTACAGAGCGGTTTCTGTTTCAGTTCATGGCTGGGTTACAACCTACCATGATGACCATAGCCGGTGGATCAGACACCTGACTGATGTTACAAATCTATACACCTATTATCTATCTTAGATAAGCGGTTAATGGACAAGTAGTGCTTAACAAGAATGGACTGAATGCCTGAAAAGTTTAGACTCATCACGAGAGCACAAACTCAAAGATTAGTCCAGCTTCAGCCTTCAGTGTCCGGTCATGTCATCCGCTGCTGGAATAAATAACCCTGATTGGACGAGAGGTTTAACACAGGCAGCAGCTGCCTCCCAGGCTTCGCAGTAATTCACTTGCAGTGCAGATGTTATTTCACGGTCAATGCGTCTAATTAACTGCTGCTTTTTTTCTTCTGATATTCTGAAAAATAGGAAAAGGGACGTCACAGTATCTTAAGTAATATCCATTCTTCCCTGTTTGGAAGTATTGCATCATATGCTTCCACTGATATATCGTATTAAACATAGGTACACAAGATACACAGCATTTCAAATCCCAGTTTTAGACTGGTTTGTGTTCTATTTCACTTTAGACAGCAAATGATACTATTACTTCATCTGCATCATCAAGATGAGCCACTAAAAGATGCTATTAGACCGTCACTTTGTGCTAATGTGCTTATCTGAGAGCGGTTGCATTAAAATCTGCTGCTCTCAGAGCTTCAGAATGACCGACGACTGTGAAAAACAACCCAGTGTTTCTGCTTTATCACTCAGCCCAGAGCTCGGTAGCCATGCTGCACAATATACCGCAGCTTTTTTATTTGCTTTGTCCAAGCTGTTCATTGATTTGTTCTCCCAGTACTCATCTCATTCTCTTTCTCATTCCTTTTCTAGCATGTTTGCTGCAGTCAGAACTGGTGAATTACGAGCGAGTAAAGGAATACTGTCTGAAAGTGCTGGGACACCAGCAGGATCACTTCAAGGCCATGTATCGAGCTGGGATTGCCTTCTATCACCTGGGAGACTACGAGTGTGCCCTGCGTTACCTACGTGATGCCAAGTGCCGTGAACCCACAGGTGGCTTTCATGACTGCTTCAGATGATCTCTAGATAAATGATTCCCGCTGATTTGCTTGTTTGTGATTTAATCAAATAGTACTTATTACTTTACATTTTTAGACAGAATAAAACAATTTTAGGCTACTGTTAGCGAAATGTTACACTACCCTTTTAATATTAAACACTTGAGAGACGGGATTGTAATAAACAGAAAGGAAAACTGTTTATTGATGCATTAGGACAGGGGTGTGGAACTCATTTTCACAGAGGGTCACATTAGCATTATGGCTGTACTCAAAGGGCAGATGTAACTTAGAAATGTAAAACAATGTAATCGAATGTAAAGTAAAATAAATGTAATCACTCCTTAATGTTAAATAACTCATTATTTATAACTTATTCAAGTGATAATTCAGTTGCATAGAAACAATTGTATGCTTATTGTTCTAATATAAATCCTTTTGATTTTTGTCAGCTTATGAAAACCCACATAACTCCATTAATGAAGGATCAAACTGTCCAAGTGAATAAAGAAAAATAGCATTTTTGTAATTTGTTTAGCGAAAAAAAAAACCTCACAGACTGAAGACACGACATATCGATCATCATCTTTTATCATCAGGTTCAAGAAACAGATCACAGATAAACTATTAGCTCACATTTCACATTTATTTTAGCGTGAGAAATCGGAGGTGTGGCGTGAGAGATCACTCAAATGCATGAGTCTTAACGTTCAATGTGTGAGTTGGCTGTTCTGCAGTTTCACTTGTGAGTATGGATGCGGAAACACCATTGCGGCTACTGAGGCATTGTGGGAAATGTAGTTTATTTTCTCACTTTTTTTTTTAGACACTCTAAACTTTTAAGCTCTCGTCGGCCACATTAGATTACATGGCAGGCCTTGAATTTGACGCATGTGCATTAGGATAAAAAAAAAAAGCATTTCAGTCCCCTCAAGGTTATTTCATTAACAGGGTTTAATTAGCACTTTGAAGTTTATGTCTTGCTCCCATGCTCATATTGTTACTTGTCTTTCTCGTTTTAGACACAAATGTGTTGCGATACATCCAGCTGACAGAGATGAAGATGAGTAAGAGCTGTCAGCAAGTGCGTGAGAGTGGGAAAGAGTCAATGGGCTAATCCAGCCTGGTGCCCATCCATGCCATGTCCAGCCCTGGAAAGACCTCTCTTCTTGTCCCCATTTTTCCCATGACCCCCGAATCTTTGGACAAGCTGGATCCATGTGCTGCATCCTTCTTTAAGAGCGGACTAGAAACAGACACCGCAACAACAAACATTAATCTTTTCTCTTGCAGAGAGTTTTCTGTCCCTTTAAAACCAACGGAAGATGAATGAAATAGAAGAGGAAATGCTGGACTATTCTCAAAGAAACTAGAGGAGGGATATTAGCATTTAAAGTTAGATGATGAAATGATGGGAAAAACAGCGAAAGCACATCTATCAAAGCCACTCTTGCTTCAGATGGTGAAGGTCAGCACTCATAGGCTGATGACCTTATTTATTCAATCCTGAAGAGAACCGACGGCTCATAACATGTTTAATTCTTGCTCGCCTGCCTATGCCTGTTACGTGCTCTCTCATTTCTCTCTCTTGAATCTTGCCATATCTCAACTCAATTCCTGAACTGTTTTAATTCAAGGGCTAATTCAAGTGTTTGTAATTTGTCCTTTGCTATCAGCTTCATCTCTCTCTCTTCATCTCGCTGTATTCTAGTGGTTTGAGCAGATTCGTCTCATTCCCCTGTTCAAAGAAACAATATGATCTGTGTCAGAAGCTTTTTGTGAACCTTGTACCCCTGTACTGTGGTGGTGGAAGTCGGTCCCCTTGAAAAGAGCGCATCATGATGATGTCACAATGGTTATTGGATTATTTGGAGCTAATAGAGCCATTCGGAATCCTCTAATGTTTCTCCAAGAAATGGAATCAATATCGTCTGAAGTGCTTGATAAAGATCGGCAAAGCATCATACATCTAATCCAGAACATTAGTGTTATGAAACAGCTGAAATAAATGGGATAAATGCTCTTTGAGAAATACTATTTTTACATTGATTTACTGGATTCTTCTCCCTCCAGTCATTAGAATCCATTAAGAATGTATCAATCGGAGAGATGTGCCGCTTCATTTCAAAGCCAACCATTTTTATAAGCTAACAAGCTCTAAAGAAAATCTGATTATTATAAAATAGTGATTGTCTCTGCTGAAGACTGACTAAACCATTTGGGAATGCGGATTTGACTCTTAGAAGTCATGGGCAGCACCGCTGCGTGCACCAATCACACCGGCTGTTTTGAATTAAGTTAGAGTGTTGCAGCCCAACATTTGTGTAATTTTGATTCCAAATATATCGTGACGGTTGTTAGCTTTGTTATTAAACAAACATAACAAGAGTTATGACACATCTAGTGCATTAAATTATGAGAAAATGTCTCCAAATCAGTGCCATCTAGTGGGGAAAAGAAGTGGTAATTCTTGAAGTAAAACCTCTTTGCAAAATGGTAAAAAAAAAAAAAACTTGGAACATTGCATTAGGTTTAGGAGATGTTCGCCTGGTTTTCATATTGTTTTGACCTTGTCTGTTTTTTTTGGACATTTTTATTTTATCTCAACACTTGAATTTTGTTATAAAACCATTCCTTTTAAATCTTTTTATTTTTGCCGCAAAAAAGACAATTTACTACTTTGTACCTTTTTTTGTACAATTTCAGGTTTGTTGCGAATTGATGCATGATGTAATAAAATCTTTATATATATATATATATATATATATATATATATATATATATATATATATATATATATATATATATATATAGCTGGAATTGTATAAAAAATGCTCAAAAAATGCAGCAGACTTCTAGGTTAATAGAGAACCATAAAAGTCCTAAATTCATTAAGGTTGGATTTTTCTGGGTGAATACATTGTGTAATGCTTTGTTATAAGACTCTGATTTGGTTCTGCTAATCAAGCTTTTGACAAACAAGAAGCATGTCTGTGAGGAGATGAGCAAGTGTTGAAATTTTCCCTCAGACCTAATATAAGGTTGAGATTTAACTGTGTCATTGGGACTCTGGGGATGTTGTAGCGTGGAGTCAGATGAGAGGACACTCTGATGAGATTTGGAACAAACCACCAAAGATGCTGAAGTGAAATATAGGAAACTAAAGATAAAATACCCACAGCATTGGTGAAATCAAGCAGCATAACCAGCTCAAAGTGTGCTGTGAATACAGTGGACGGATTACTTTGTACCAGTCATCTTTGACCAGCTAATAACCAGCGTCCATGTTCCAGCTTAATCATGCTTTATTTTCTACTATACATTTTTGTTCAATCATGTTTTAGTTTTTTTTTATTGACCCAAAATCAACTTTTAAGGGGTGTGTGATATATAAACAATCCATTCATTTTTGAATATTTTATAAAAAAAAATATTCCAGGGAAAGCAAGAACTGTTCATTCTTTCAAATGTAAGTCGCTTTGGATAAAAGCGTCTGGCAAATGTTTAAATGAAAATGTAAAATCTGCGCTAAGTTAAGACCAATGGAACATAGATTATTAACCCCAAAATTTCAGAAAACCAGTTGTAATTGTAATACTATTTTAAAATTAAACCTCTTTTCGCTTACGCCACTGTGATCAAAAGGTTCTGTAACTGTAAATCTGCAGCACATATTGGGCAAAATAAATGGTACACTTTGACAGGTTGCCAACCTCTTGCAGATTGGCATGTTTTTTGTTTGCTGGGAAAACTGGAGTACCTGATGAAAACCCAGGCACAGAGAGAATATGCAAACTACAAACTCCATTGCGCCACCTTGTGGCCGAGACCCTGTAACTGATGCTGAGAAAATGGTCGATGTTCTTTTTTGAGATCTTGTGTGTTAAGTACACACTTCTGAACAGCAATGAATGCGTATCACAGCACGCAAACTCTTTTCAGATGTGTTTTCAAATCATTTTTAGATTTCTATCTTAGGCTTTAGATAGACAAGGACAGATTTACAGGAAGAAAAGCAGGGTGAGAGAAGGAGAGGTTAGGAAATGACATGTTCAGGATTCGTACCCATGTCACCCTGTGCGACCGCATGTACATCCACTCATCCGCCATTTTAAGAATGAAAGAGAGGCTCTGGTGGGAAGAAACCCCAGAATTATAAGACAATCAAGAAAAAGGGAGGGTCTTCTTTGATGCTGAAGGAATGTGTACTAGTCATGAACAATATATTTAAGTAATATTTTTAACATTACTTTCTATACTGGTGAAATAGCGTTCAAAAAAACAGCCCGTGGGATTCCTCATTTATTTTCAGTCCAATTTTTAGCAGTAGTTTTTTTGGCAGTAGTTCGAGGTTTGTTATCAATGGCTGTAGATGTTATTTCCGTCTACTTCAGGTTTCTTCCTACCGAAGCCACTAGTTCATTCCTAAAATGGTGATGAACTAGGCAAATAACACAAGGTCAAACAAATTAAATCAATTCTAAGAAATTAACTACATTTCCAACAGCAGGAATTTGCTGTGCACATCGTACACGCTTAGAAAAAAAGGGCAAAATAAAGATCTTCAAGGAGTAGTGTGGGAGTTTAAAAGGTAGTGTACTTTTATCAGTGCAAAATAACTGTTTTGAACATATAAATGTACCACTGACAAAAAGGACATCTGTTCTTTTGATACAGCAACTGAAGTATCTGTGATTGGTGCCATGCTTATGACAAGGCACAGCAACAAGGTGACGATTGGTCCAATTCACAATTCAACTCACATTCCCAATGTACACATAAATACCTCGTGTTAAGATACACCTTGGTCTTTTTATAAAAGAATAGACATACATTTGTACCTTTGTAGGTAAACGTTAAAACCATTTTGAGGGAGTGTAGGATTCAGCATAAGGGGCAGGTTAAAATTAAAAGTTGCAGAGTAACCCTTAATGTCATAAACCAACTAAAGATAGAAATCAAGAGATTTTGGTCTGTACTAATTAAACCTGGTCCTGGAGGTGACAATTTTTGTGTCTTTAAACCAATACTTGGCATGATAAAGCATAAATAGTTACTGTTTTCTGCAAGAGTTTTGCCACATTTCCTCTTTACAGCTTTGTGTTCTGTCTATATTTGCTGCAGATCTCCCTCAAAAATAACTTCAGTGTGACTTGAATTCCTGTAAATGGTCTTGGTGTCTCTAACAGTATCAACGTTGAACAAATCTGGTTAGCTTAGGCTGTGGTCCAAATTTCCCAGTTTTGACTCTGCAACTTAAGCACAAAATGGTTCATAGAGGAGCAAACGTTCTGAACTTTAATTTTCTTGGATGTCATTAAGGTATGTGTTTGTTGATGTCAAAGTAGACCTGTGTGGCATTAAAAAGGCTGTGGGATGCTTTACTTTATGAAATTATTTGCGTCAATGTGTTTGAGGGATACGTAAAAAGGATAAATAATGTACTGAATATGTCGAGGGCAGCTTTGCACCCGTGGGTTTTTTCTTGGCTTGTTTGTGATGTGTTTTTGTCTCATTGCTGATCTATAGATTCAGGGTTTGCCCTTTGACCCCCAGAAAAAAAGCTAATCTTGGGTGGGTCTGGAGAGAAGGATTTTTCAAGAGAAGAGGAAGAAGGGGTGAGGGAACCCAGGAAGAGAGAGTAAATCCATTGGTTTATTTTGTGCTGTTTTTCTTGCCTGTTCTGGATAGAGAGACTTTGGTTGCTCCTAATGTCAATGGATCTCTTTAGTCATCCATTGTCTCTTTGAGGACACATACTTCCTCTGGACATTAGAAGACCTATCAGATGCCTACTTTTACTGTACTTGCAAGTTCAGGAATGAACTACTGGACTGGTGATTAAAAACCTACAAATAAAGATTAAAAAGAGGAGATTTAGTGTCAAAGAAAAGTTTATCATCTTTGAACTATTCTGTGCTCTGAATATATTAACATTTTGTACACACCATCCCAAATTCTTTATTGTAATGTTCAAAAAAGCCCTTGCTCAGGTCAATATAATGCTGCTGCTACCACCCAGAAATGTATTGGATTGTTTGCATGGCACAAATGATGAAGTGAAGAGAAACGCATAATGTTGTCTTGTTTTACACACAAAAAATTATTCGAGAATATGAAGTCATGCGGAAATTATATGTTTTGGAGGGTTTTTACATAGACACCCCACCCTTAATGTCTGATCTAAATGCTTTTATATCATTTACTTTGCATTATGTAAGATTCTTTTTGCTCTTTCTCTTTATAGAGCTGAGCATAGCTGAAGCAGTGGCAGCCATGCATCCAGAGATCCAGTGTTTGCTAATCCCCCCACCCCCAACCTATCTGTAAATACCCCCAAGCAATAAATGACAAACACACTACAACAAAAAAGAACATTGGAAGTAAAATGTGTATGAATAACAGAGCACAGCAAAGCTTTAAATGCTGTAATAAACCATTTAACAATTTATTTCAAAACTGAAATATGATAATAGTAATAACAAACATGAACAAAATTATGTAGAAATAAAACAATTCCCCAATGTAAACCATGTTAAATCAATGTTAAATCTATCTCAAATTTACTTTAATGTTTATATGTGAAGGTCAAATCAAATCTGCTGCGTGTATAGTTTTCACTCTCGTGCATTTCTGTCATGTACACCATCTTTCCCTTTTTTCTTTCCTGTTACCTTTTATAGCATTGCCATGGAAGTTGCTAAGCAACAGTCTGGCGTCTGGAAGCCAGAAGAAGATGCTGCTGCTGCTGTTTCTTACTCAGAGAAATACACCAGCAAAGAAGAGCAAACTAAAGTATCAGAGTTCCGATGTGAGGGGTGCATGACTTGGATGAGTCTGTTGTAGTTTGTTGATCGACTTTACAACTGCTGTACAAGGGCTGTACTCAAATTCCAGCTTTAAGGAGTGATTCGTTTTTCATCATTAAGTAATATTGTTAAAATGCAACCTTTTCAGTCACGTGGTTTCTGGAAATCAATCCTTTAAACAATTAAATTGTCTATTTAAAAAATATTAGTTACATTAAGCTTCAGTTTTGAAATCAATTACGTCATGACTGGTGATGATGCAGTGAATGGCGACATCTAGTGGTAAATTAAATAGATGCTGAAACATTCAGTCAAAATGGAGTCCCATTCTCCCCCTCGGGTGACCCCAAGCCCACATTTTGCCAAAACACTGTTGGCAGTGTGCAAAACAGCGTGAAGATATATGCATTTTTTTTTAAATCAAATCATGCGACTGAAGATTGTAGATAGTATCTACCAAAAAGATGGATGACATGACACCGCCCCCACCGCCACCGTCGACTTCCTGATAAGGAGGGTGGGAGCATGGTTTGAGCGCTTGTCTTGAATTTTCTGCACACTGGCTCACACACACTCTTCTTACATGCAGCCTCTTACATACAGCTCCTACACAAGAATCAACAGTGTAAACAAGAATTGTACTTTACCGAATTTGATCTGTAAAGCCACGTGCAGACCAAAAGAGACAGGGCGATGCAACACCATTCATTTTCAATGGAAACTACTGGGCGATGCAACATCATTAATTTTCAATGGAAACTACTGGCGACAGCTTGTGGGCGTGGCTAATGATCAGCGACGAAAGTTAAAATTTGTTGAGAATTTGTCTAATGAGATGTGACCATCGCCAGCAACATCCGATAAGGAAATATTTTCCACGTCTTTCTTCGACTGCTAAAATCGGACTCATTCAAAACACAGCCACTGCAACAACTGTGGGCCTATGCATAACGATTGCAGTGTCAAATTTTAAGTGGAAAAATAGCGGATTGTGGTCATTCAGCTCAGGTCAGTGCTGCTGACAACCATGCCTGTCATTTTCGACACATCTCTATCCATCATATCTTTTTTGCGGATGAATGAACCATAAATAAATTAAATATAAATGAAAAAAACCCTCTTGCACTTTGTCCAATCCATAGTAATCTCCAGATAGTTATTAGAAAGGTAAATAACGTAATTTATGACGAGATGTTTTTCAAAGTTTTGCTTGATCTCATAGCTTGTATTGGTGGGCAGTGTTAAAAAAAATCATTCTGCAGCCATCCACAGGGGGCAATCACGGGGCTTTAAGTCCACTCAGCCAGCCATGTGACACACAACACTTGACATCTACACATCAAACTCTCACTAGAAGGGATAGGGTATCCAAAGACTTCCAACGCACATAGATCAAAATTTTTGGTCGGAAGTTTCATGCAATTACATGCCTTGATCGAAAGGCATGGGCGCCAATGGGAGCTAACACATCTGTCCAAACATGTGGTCTCAATGAACAAGAGTTTTGACTGAATGACTAATAAAAGCTGGCTCGTTTAACAATGTCAGTACGATGTAAAACAATGTCAGTACGATGAGCCGCTCGTTATCGCTCATCCCACATTTTCATATTGACTTCGTCCAGGAAAGAAATGGCTCACCCCAAATCCTCTCTTTCTCCACATTTTTGTCAAAGACCTCCCTGTTCTTTGATTTCTTCTCTGTCATCATCTTCCTCTTCCCTGTACCGCAAACGTTATCTTCAAGCAAGAAGTGTCATTGCATTATTGTTTCCTCAAAATTACATCCTAGAATCCATCCAAGGATTCGTGCAAATCTAAATTCGGAATCGTTTCATGGGAAATTAATTGTATTGCTTTGTATAACAAAAAGCAGAGACCTTAAAGTTTTTTTTAAAGAATGCATTTCAGTCTTTTCAGTGAGTAAAAAAATTAAATAAACTATAGCAAAGATCATTGTGAAAGGCAAAGGTTGATTAAATTAAAATTAGCTGGCATATACAGGGCCAGAAATGGAGCCGACAGGACAAGTTTTGATAAACACCTCCCGAAACTTGTTAAATAAAGGACATTCGTTCACACATGTGACATAGTGACTAAAAAACACAGAACAAGACATGGGTTTAAAAACAGACACCTCAGTGATTGTAACAGTTATTTTATAAATACTTTTGTGTTCCTCACACAGGAGACAAGAGGTGACTTCCCCATACAAATGAGAACAAGAAGAACACAAACACACATGCACACGCTGCCATCTACGCACATCTGATGACACACTCATTGGTGGACAGTCAAAAATACTGTCTATAACCAGGTTCAACTGTTCAGCATGAAAGCAACCCTGCTGGGTCTTTCATAAGAAAATATTGTGTTGCTTTGCCACTTGTGACATCAGCTGTGATGTCATCACGTTTCTCTCCATGTGCGCTAGTGTCCTTCAGGAGCTCTGTATCAGGGTGCACACTCTCACTGCTGAATCGATCAGTAGGTGGAGGAAGGACGTCACTTGAGGAGGCGAGGAAGTGGTGGTCTCGTACAGTTATAAAAGCAGGTAGATGCTTGCTGCCTCTTGCCAGTTATGACAAAAACCCTTATTTTATCATTTCCTTTTCCAATTACTGTTCATAATGACTCTCAGAGGAGCTTTCGTGATGAGAGGAGGAAGTAAGACCTTCGGAAGACAAGAAGGCTGATTACTCATCCAGCTTTTAGTCTGATCAACATGTGCGTTCACAGGCACTTTCCAGGAATAGAGTTAAAAAGGTTCTTTTTAGTAAAAAAACAAAATAAAAAACACTTCCTGTACAGACAGTGTGCACCCCTGAAACATGCTAATGATTTTGGGATCATTATGATGCTTTATTGTTGTGGAGTAAGCCACATTATTATTTTTAATAAGTGGACAGAGCACATCGAACTTAACAAAAGGTCATTCGTTGGAAAAATAACCACACATTTTATCTTTTTCGATTGAAAAACTGTCCTGAACTAAGAATTGGTTTAAAGATGGCTTTATAGTATTATAGCAATGTCACACCGAACCCAGACACACAACTCCCCAGAACTGTAACTATACACAGCACCAATGCACACTGCAGGTTTGTCGTTGGACAACTTGCTAGCAGAACGTTTCTTTTGTAGTGCTGACAATACAGACACCGACATGAAAGAAAACACTGAATGATTGATTGCTTCTCAGTTCTTGTATGTAAATAGATCAAGAACATTTGGTCTCACGGTTCATAACCCCTTTAATAAATATAAAAATAAACATTTTTTAAAATAAATAAGAAAAAAAATAACAGTGGAAGCTACAAAGTTTGAAGGTAACATGCATGGTGTTGTATTTTCCTTATGTACACCCCTTAAATGAAACATTTCATTTCCTGACATCACCACACAGTATATTGAGCTGGTCCAGTGTTGAAAGCCCTGAGGAGAACATCAGCAGAGATCCTCTCGTTAAAAGATCATTTAAAATCAACAAACATAAGTCATTTGCATGTCATTTAATTTTAAAGATAATTAAATCGCTGCAAGCAGCAATTAAAGGGCTCGAGCACCTGCAATGGCATTGCCTCTCGGTGGACAGTTTGTTTCTCTATGCACTATAACCAATCCTTATTTAGTAGATGTATTGAAGCAAGAATTGTTAAAATGACCGAGCCATACAGGAAAATTCAAAAATGAAAACGAGATCTCAAAGTGTCATGACCCCCAGGTGGTGCTTATATTTAAGATAATCCAATAGGATATATTTGTATATACATATTTAGAATCATTGCTGGTATTGCTTTGGCCAATATTCTTGTCACATATGTCAAAATTGAGCTCATCAATGTTAAATGTTGCATTTCCTGTGGCCACCTGGTGGCGCTATAAACGAGAGAAGACTGTGAACTTGGTTGGAATAAGACATTGTATGTCTGAGTTATAACAACTTCCTCAACTTTCGACAGCTCCTGTGCATAAGACTGACGGAGTCGATTAAAGTCTCTAGGAGGAGCTTTTTTTAACAATAAAATGCAATTGTTCGAAATTGTTAGAAAAAAATTCAAAATAACTGATTTCTTGTAGATTTTGGAAATACACTCCAATTTACTTTTTTTTGGTCTATGATCCTTACATTAGTGTTCAAAACTGTCCTTCAACCACAGTCTGAAATAGTTACATGGTTAAATATAGATTTGTACAGACATAGACTCTTAATACACATGGAAAATTGAACCTCGGACATTGCACGACTTTCGACGGCCATTGTACACAAACTACTTCGCAATTTAACATTCCATATGCCTTATGAGATGAAATCTCTAGGAGGAGTTTGTAAAGGTTTGATCCAAGCAAAAGTGGCCATGTTCAGGGATTTTGGCATAATAGCCGACCTCCTTTCGATTTTGGAAATGCGATCCTATTTACTTATATTTAAGTCTTGTACGACAAACTGAGAATGCAACATAATCTGAAACATGGTAGGTGGTGCTAAAGAGCTAGTTTGCCACACATACATTTTCACCAGCGCTGGTGTTTGTGTGAAATTCGGTGACTTTTTGAGGACATTTAATCCCTCAAAAATGCACCTAAAGCTGCGAAACATTAACGGTGCTCGAGCCCTAACTAAATTTGTCCGTTAAAATCAAAAGGTTAAAGTTTCAGAGGTAAACATGTAATTTATCCACCTTGAAATATATTGAAATACCTGAAACATAAAACAATCTCAGAGTCCACGCTATTCTTAGAAAGTGCTATGGTCAAATGAAGGAGAAATAATTTTGCAGCAGTACATTTTTACCCATTTTTACCATTATTTGTACTGAAGATGAGGGTCTGATAAGGAAGATATTTTGGTGTCTCCGTTATTAAACCTACTCAGAGCTTTCTAATGTCACTGAAGTGATGCAAAGGCACCCTCCGAACCCCATAATGAGCACAGAACACATCACTGAACTGTACAATGCACACACTGGAGTTATGCAGAAAAAAGGCTCATTGTAATGAACTGAACTAACATCGGTGTGAACGGAGACCATGATGAGGATGAGTTGAGAGAAAGACAAGCCTAGTGAAAACTGATATATGGACTGTGACAAGGAAGGTCACAGACCTCCAGTGGATAAACTGCCCTCTTCAGCTCCACGTGAAACAGAACATCTCTCATTCCAGCCATTTCAAAGAGCTGCCCCAGCTGATATGATGAGCCGCGTGATGCTTCTAAACACAAGTGAAACCAATAAGGCTCATTTTCAGAGAAAGATCACCCCAAAAATGTAAACGCTGGAGCCGTTACTCACCCACCCTCAAGTGCAAAAGCTGCTTTAACAGTTGAACCAGAGAGTAGAAACCAGTAGAATTCTTTAACTAAGGGAAAATGCATGTCTGAAGCAGGCTTGGATTGTTGGTTTATCACATTCCCATTTACCAGAATTCATTGATTAGAGTTATAATTGGGCAGCAATACACAAACGGATTAATAAAAGTGATCATTATCAGTAGCTTGCTTAGGTAGAGCATCAGGGTGCTCCTCCTCAATCACCAGTTGAGTTTTATTTAAAATATCCTTATGACAATTATTAAGCTGCAACTGTGCACTGTTAAGTTTCAGTTTTAATATTTGTTTGATTTTTCTGTGATTTTCTTTAAAAGTGCATCTCTTAAAAGTGCTTAAACTTCCTTGGCTTGTAAATCCTTTACATGTTTGGAAATGATTGTAGTTTGCAGATGAACCGCTCAGTGAAAATCAAACCTGAAACTTAATAGCAACTTTTCTTTGCATCAAAAATATATACAGCTGGGATTGTACTAAAATATATACAAACTCTGGGATAGATTCAAAACTGAAATTATGCCTGGAAAAGGACAGGATTATGCTAGTTTTGGTTCGTTCTTTCTGCTTGTTGTGGCTTCATGGTGTCGGAGTTAACTTTAGGTGTAATGATAGGCTCATGAAACTCATCACTATATTGTGTTAGAGGTGACGATCCAAACCTGACAGGGACCACCCGGACTTGACGGATCGGCTTGGGTTCGGGCTTAATGTCTAAAAATGTACATGGACTCGAGTCAAGCTCAAGCTCTACCGTGCGCGGTCATGTGATGCGATTATATTGCCGCGAAAGACACAAAAACGTTTGCTGAAAGGTGAAATAGTATATTGTCTCTGGGTTAATTCATTCATTTGAATAATCTCAGATTCGGTCTTATAAGTAAGACAGTAAGCGAAATAAAGATTCGGGTCGGTTTTTTTGGTCCCGATTACAACTCTACAATATTTATTACAATATTGTAAAAAAAAAATAAACTGAAACGATAATATATGCTTTACAAAATGTTCCGAATATATTTCCATGTTTAAATGGTCAGTGGAAAATAAAATCTAAAATTAAAATGTAAAAGCAAACAATGCCAGAGTCTGATTTGATTCATATTAGTATGTAATATCATCTAGCCTCTAGGGGGCAGTGGTAAAGATTTTCTACTTTTTTTTTTTTTTTTCATAGAAGCTTCTCATAAAATGTTTACTGCTGCTTCTCTTTTACCTCCCAGTAACTCCATGACATGTACTGTGACATGGCGATATGTTGTGGCACTCTATTGTTAACACATGGCTGGCATCCCCATGACCAGAGCGAAGACTAATGGTCGTCCTCGACACATGATGGTTTTGTTCAATTAAGGATGATGTAAGTTAAATAACATGCAAAACTAACCAATTTCAGGCTAGTTAATTGGGAAAGACCACCAAAAGTATCGGTACACTCTCCATTCGACATCACAATACTCTGCACAGTCATCATCTGTTTATACTGTATTATCTGTTTATGTTAATATTATTTTATCATCTGTTTATACTATGTTATCTGTTCATACTACTATATCATCTGTTTATACCATAGTTTATATAAATCACACTGCTGTTGTTGCCCAATGAGGATGGGTTCCCCTTTTGAGTCCGGTTCCTCTCAAGGTTTTCCTTGCCACAGTCGCCCAGGCTTGCTCATCAGGGACATATACACCACTTATTAATTAATTTTTTTCTCTTTGTTGAGTTTAAACTTGTTGGTTTACTGTAAAGCTGCTTTGAGACAATGTCTGTTGTGAAAAGCCCTATATAAAATAAACGAACTTGAACTTGCATATCATTGGGTTTCGTTAATCGTTAGTCATTTCATGGGACTGTGAAGAATGACCACTGGTTTTCAGAAAGCACCGATATGACTATAAATGTATTAGCAGAATATTGGTGAGACCTTAAACTACGATGGTCATTATTTTCACTAAAATCAAGTTTGGCTCCTTGAAGGTTGGAGTTGCACAATATTCCTTTAGAAGGACTTCACATACAATTGAGCCTTTTTGAAGTTAAGCTGAATGTACAAGTCATAACCTTCCTGCAAAATGTAAACAGTTGTTTCCTGTGTGTTTGCTAGAATAAATACAAGCTGTGGATCAGGATGTACGCTGCACTGGCATGTTCTCAAGTCATTCCTAATAGATTTTTAGCATTATCACTTGACCCAAGACTTATCCCTTTGATCTCATTGGTTTTCTAACAATAAACTCAAAGACACTTTGCGGTTTTTCTTCATGAAATAATTTAGTTTAGTAGCAATTGCCACAAAAATCCTATGTTGTGTTCAACTGAAAAGAAACACTTATGTCAGGGTGAGTAAATGCCAAGTCACATTACACCTTTGGATGAACCTTTGTGTTTAGTTTGTGAAGAGGACAGTTTGGAGTTTTAAGTTTAAAAACCTTTCATTAAGAGAACTGTTGAGCACACAACGGAGCTTGTGCATGCTGTCCACACAGTGGGACTGTGCTGTCCTGGCTCTGGCCTTCCATGTCCATGTCCAGGAGGCTCTGGTGAACCCGGCCACCGGCTCCTGCGCTGACTCCACTGTCCCCAGAGCCCAGTGGACTATCGCCGCTGCTGCCTGGTGAGGAACTGAGTGTCTGGGACAAGGACGAGAGCTTCCATGGGTCTGGACGCACTCGCGCCGGGGTGGGACGAGGCCGTGGAGCAAACTCTAGGGTTTTGGGGCGCTCCAGAGTGACTGTGTTTCTATCTGGCTCAGGGACCGGGATGGCAGGAGCGAGTTTACGGCGAAGGGCTGAAGGGTAAATGATGGCTGGATCTGGGAGACGTGGAATGTCAAGAGTTTCTCTGGAACCTGAAACAAATCACAAATAATGAATGAGGACACAATTCGTCATGTTTGCACCTGTTTCCTATTAGAAGTCCGCCGCTTTCTTGAGCGGTTTCTACAACTTTAACATTCGCTTTAATAAATTATCTTTCAAATGTTTTTTTTTTTTGTTTTTTGTTTTTGTGGCAATGCTTGATATTTTTTTAGTATAACCCCAGCTTCTTTTTTTTGTAATTTGTAAATTAAAAAAAAGAGTTACAAAACACAATAGTTCCAACAAAAATAAATTAAAAAAAATATTTTTTTTACTGCAAAAATCTACAAAATTGAGAACTTACACAGTTTTTATGTTTAATAACAGAACAAAAATTTGTTGAGACAAAATAATAATTCAGACATCGCACCAACTGCCAGAGGGGGGGCATCATTATACTGTTTGCTCAAAAAAAAGTCAATAATAAACAAATGTTAAAAGTTATGTATTCATACAATTATTATTATGTATTCATATTATTATTATTCATATTATCTATTACTATACACTTATATTTGAGTGTATATTATATTTAAAAATATTTATTATTATTAAATGATAAAGTTACATAAATTTGATCTGAATCCAGCTTCTCATTGCTGCTTCTCATCGAGTTGTAAACATGTAAACATAATATTTATTTAATTGTGGTTGGATGGACTGTTAATTGTGTTTTGAGGCTCCATTAATTATTTTCTCCCATGTATGCGCTCAAAAACTCTTTACATCATCCAAACAATTAAAAATATCAAAATACAAAATGTAAGAATAATTTACCGTTGCATTTTTTAGTTATTCAATCCTGAACTTGGCATTATGGAGGGCACCATAGTATATTTCTGCTTAGGGCACCCATTTTGCCAGCAGCGGTCCTGAATGTACCTGATGTAACTCATTGACATAATAAAAAAATATGTCTTGATTCACAGAAGTGAATTTAAAAGCAAAATTTTTAGATTTTTGGGGGATGTTAATGCCTTTATTTGATAGGACAATGAAGACAGAGAGGATGAGAATGAGAGCGAGTGAGAGAGAGAGAGAGAGAGAGAGAGAGAGAGAGAGAGGATGGGAAATTATCTATGAGCTCAAGACCTGACAAGACCATCCCACAATGATCGAAATCTATCCAGGAGGGTTTTTAATCACCAAAAATCAAAAAAGCAATTCTCAGACCTTCAGAAAGTCAACCCCTTCCACGCTTATCAAATATTGATCCATCTATGAGTAGCACAGTCTTTTGAGTCCGTTATATCATGGGTGTAAAAAAATACAAGCACACTGAAGCACATGATGGGATCAGCAGGAGCTCAGGATCATTTAAAGGGCCAGATTCCAGAATTAAGTTGAGCTGTTATAATTACATAGATAAATGTTTCAAACATGTCATAAATATCCTAAAGTATCAGAAAGCAAATGGAAATATTCTAACCACAAATAAAAAACATACCTGAAAATGAGGTAATAGCTGGGACCTGACCCGGAGGGAAGGGCATGCTCCCATCAGACGGGGTACGGCGATGCCCCACAACAGTTTGTGCCCGAGGACGAATGGCGCCGTCAGAGGGCGTGCGGCGGTGTCCGCGGTTTAGCGCCATGGCTGCAGAGACGTGTGTGGGGGTGAGAGATTGATTGGGTTCTCGCTTGAAGCTCTCAGCCCGAAGGTCCAGCAGAGGGTTTAATGCGGGAGCAGGAGACACCCCTGGATGAGCACCAGGAGTCGGGGCGAAGTCATCCGGGTCCGAGGGAAGCAAGGATTTAGTGGAGTTGCAATCAGAGAGCGAAGAGAGAGACAGCAGAGTGACCGAGGGTGAGGGATCCAGGCTGGGAAGCCCGGGGTCCTGATGGCGGCTGTGGGACAGGGAAAGAGACAGGGTTCGACTCGGAGGAGACGTGCTTCTTCTGAAGCGTCCAGTTCGCTGGAAGAGGCCCTCCTTCTTCTTCCTCTGCTCCTCTCGCATCTCTTGCTCGTCTTGATTCATCTGGACACATGTGGATGAATTGGTAAATGTATATTGTAATTAAATAATAAATGTAACTATAAATAACATTTTTGTTGAATCAATGACATTGATTCTACATTTACTGTACAGTGGGTTAAATGGAGAAAAATTAAAAACATTTGTACCTGTTGCCGCCCCAGCTGGAGAAGATCTGACCCGAAACCGACTGCAGCCAGCAATGAAGCACAGCTCAGCAACAGCAGGTCACTCTTCTTCCTCTGACCACAGCGACGAACAGAATCCTGAGAGCCCATTCCTGAGCCGGAACCCATCGTTCCAGAGCCCAGCTCATCCACAGCTCCATTACTGCCCAGGTCAGGAGCCGGACGCACTGGAGAGCTTTCATCAAACTCGCTGTGCTCTTCTACACGTAAAATAATCAAAGTGATTCATTACTTCTGACCAAAACTAACCGTTTGTTTCATTGAATATCTTTCTGGGTGTGTGTGCGTGCGTGCGTGTGTGTGTGTGTGTGTGTGTGTGTGAAGTGGCATCATGTTCTTCATGTTCCCATCATGTGCTTGTTTCTAAGGCTTTTTTTTGCGCCCTGATCTCACACTGCCCTCTGGAGGACAATGTGGGAAGGGCATTTTTTGAGGAAGCTCTTCCATTGTACACACAATTTCCTGTTTCCAAATACTACCCCTCAACAATGACCTGTCTGCACCCTTCTCTGTGTTTGTGGTCAGAGGGCATGTAGCAGTGTATGTGACCAATAAATGCTTGATTAATTGTGTTTGTACCCAAATAAGAAAGGGTTTCAGACTCACCCATCTCATTCAGGCTTGAGAATCCAGCAGTCATTGGTGCATGTTTGGGTGACTTGCCCAGATTTGGAGCACTGGATGACCACACCTTGCCCTCCCCGAGAGACTTTAACCTAGAAAAATACAAGAGTTTTTTTATGAGCTTGCACAATAAACCAGCAGTTCAACCAGAAGGCTGCTGCATTAAAACAATGATACGCGTAACAGATGTAATATTTTAAACATAACCCAGTTAAGAAAGTACTAAATAATAGTAATCATGCTTTCAATCATTTTGCTTTCCTGGGTGGAAAATACTGAAACTGAAATATTATAAAGAGTACTGAAAATTAACAGGCAGGGTGTAAAGTATAAAAAAGCACAAGCAACAAAGAATAAATGAAAAAATTATAAAGAAAATATAAAGAGGTTTTGAGATATCAATTCTGACTAAAGACAACGACAAGATGTTCACTTTTAGCATTTACTCTGATGTTTTTCTATGGATTCCTATCATGGAGAGCCAGGGGGGCATGGACCGTAGGACTGACAGTGAGAAAGGTAGAAGTGAGAACATAAAAAGGAGATTACAAGGAGATTACACCCATGGATGTAGTGGATGATAGAGTGAGTGAGTAGGGGGAACAAAGAAACGAGGGAAACAGAGAAACCACCATGTAATCACACGATTTACAGATGTAAAATGTATTTTTTAAATTTTACAGTAATAAAACATCTTTTGCTGTTAAATTTAAGGTCTGAAAAACAAATTATGTAATTACAGTTTTTTTCTGTAGCATTTATACAGTATTTTGCTGTTACATTTTTAACAGTGCTCTATTTAACATAATGATAATTTACCAACTATTTGTTAAAATATTCCCAATATTTAAAAGTTAAGCTAAACGAAAAACTCTTGAATGCTATGAATGTTCAAAAAAATAAAAAAAAAAACAAAGAAAAAGAAAAAGAAAAAAAAAACAATAAAACCTGCTAATACAATATTTTTTTTTGTTTTCTACCTGTCCTCTCCACCAACTCTCTCTCGTTGATGCGTGGAGCTTGGACCCCATGTTCGACCCTTCTTTTTAGTCCCCAGGTCTTCTTTCTTACACACTGCCGTCCGGCTCCATGTCTTCCTCCCGTCACTGGGTGTCACTAGATAACAGCAAGCGTTGCACAGAAAATATTTAGTGCTGATTAACCACATTTTGTGTGAGCCAAGACAGACTTAAAGGTTCTAAAAGAAACTGTCTAAGTGTGAAGATATTGATTCTTGGCACATGACACTGTTTCTGTCAAGTCTATAAGTGCTAAGCTGTCATGCAGCGCACTCTAGAGCTTGTTTTATCTACATTACAAGACCAAACAATGCATTAGACTTGTTTGTACTTACAGCGAATGGCTCTGAGGCGAGGAATGACGCCTGGACTAGCTGGAGGAGTGGTGCTTTCACTACCCTGACCTTTCCGCTTGTCCACACTAGGGGATGCTTGCACTGTGATTTTGTGCTCAAAGCCTAAAAAAAATCAAAAGATAGTGGAAAAAGTCGTTTTAATGTGCCTCCAAAACAAAAGCGTTCTCATTATAAAAGGATGTAAAAGCACAACACTGATAATAAACTGGGTTCTGAGTGCAGGTTTGTGCTACACCCACCAGATGGCAGACTGATGCTGTTGCTGTCCCGGCCAAGTTTGAGTAATCTGCTCTTTTTAAAGTGGCCTTTGCGTTTCTTGACGTGTGGTTTCTCTTGGTACATCTGGTGGATGATGATGTTGAGCTCTCGCTCCACGATGTCGATCTCTCGTTCAGCAAGCTCCTGTTCACGTCTCCTCAGGTGCTCCTCTTGCTCCCGTTGTTCCTCTGCAGCCCGGGCCAATGCTTCCTCCCACGAGCGCAGCTCCTAATCAAAACACAGATCTGAACTCCTCACAAAATACATCAAGTAAATCAAATAAAAGTCATTCTTTCGCTGTGTCTATATATCTGTACAAACAAAAGACTGCATGTAAAAGTAAAAGGTCTGAACTCTAATGAACTCAGTGGTTTCAAAACTATAAATTCTCTTTTTAATAGTTTCGTTCATATATATGGTAATTCAAATTCTAAAGACAAAAATATAGTGGATGCTCTGAAAAAGACTCCAACCTCTCAAAAATGACCAAAGAGATTTCCGGACACCAAGGACAAAACTGTAAACCTATACAATGCTGGAATGGGCTACAGCGTAATAGGCAAACCGCTTCCTGAGAAGGCAAAAACTTTATTAGAAAAATTCAAGATCACTGGCACTCTGGCCGCAAAAGTTAGACGGAAAGACCCGAATAAAGCTGGAATCCTAGTCTCAATCCTGCAGCACATATAAGCTCCACCTGCATGAACGAAATGCAAGGCTTTTCGGTGAATAAGCTAAATGAACGATAATTAAAAAAAAAATAAAAAAAAAATCAAAGTGTGAGTAGTCAAGCAAAATAATCTGAATTAACATACTGGATCCAGCAGGTGGTGGTAATGCCCGATTTGGCTCTAAAGTTTGGCTTTTCTCTTTGGTGGCATGTTTTTAACATGTTGCTATTGCTATAACTTCAATAATCAATTCTGTATGGCAAAAAAGATGAAATCTCTGAAGATGTGTTTACTTAAGGACTCTGCATTGATAATGAACTGGAAAAATGAATTTTGTTGTTTTGAGAAAATGATTGATCCCGAGATTTGTCAAAACTTTGAGTAGGTAATTTTGGTGGTAACTTCTTTTTTTGCTGTTAATGTGTTGTGAAACCAAACTCTTTTGATATATATTTTTCTGTTGGAATGATTATGCTCATCTATTTAGTTCTGACGATGATTTTGGAATATCTATGTGTTTTTGTGGCTGAATTAGTTTATTGATTCAACATCTGTTTTCAGGTTCAGCTCAAGAACATGAATGACCAATACTGTTAATTCTATCAGTAATCTAAGAATTTGTAGTCCCCATCACCAAATTTCAATTTTCACTGCAGTGTTTAATACATGCCCAATAAATCCTTTTCCCTCTTCACCTTCTCTTTTGCTCGCAGCTCATCAAACATTTGCTGAATCTCCAGCCTCCAGTCTTCCTGAAGCGAATGGAAAGACTCAAGGGGCATCTGGAACATTGCTGATTGCTCGATGTCCTCTAGCCTCCTCAGGATGCTCCCGAAAGATGGCCGCCCATGTGGGTTAGGACACCAACACTCTGTAGAGTGAAATAATACATGGATAAATGCTGAATTGAGTGGATGTCCATAGTGTAGCATGATTCAAAACAACATTCTCCCACCTCCTAATAGCTGTGCAAAGGCCTCTGGGCAAGTGGAAGGGATGGGAAGGGTCAGTTTGTTCACGGCTACGCCATAGGCTACAGCCAAAGCATCAATTTCACGGTATGGCACCTCCCCGGTCAGAAGCTCCCATAGTAACACCCCAAAACTGACCAAAACAAAGATCAGAATCAGACTGAAAAACTGAAGATAGATCTGTAAGGCTCTCTAAGGAAACTCACCTCCACACATCGCTGTTTTTGGAGAAGAGGGAGAGCTTGATGACCTCTGGTGCCATCCAGGCATAGGTGCCCGCTGCACTCATCTTGGTTGTTCGATGCCACTCTCTTGCGAGCCCAAAGTCGGTGATCTTCAGGGTTTTACCACTCAGGTCATCTCTCTCCAAGGGCTCCAGAATGAGAACTATGGGGGATCAAGAAAGGGACAAATTAGGGAAAAGTGAGTTGGGATTATAATATTTAGGAGAATTATAAATGATTACTGGAGTAAGAGCACAAGAAGCAAGTTCAGTCTTATTTACATTGTCAAAATGAATAAGATTTAGGATGCTTAATATAGAATGAAGATACAGAATTTTTACTTTTTTTATTTTTACAGAGCCTCCCTTTGACAGTAGTGGTGACAAAATCCAGGAAATAAAACATTTTAGGCACAACTGAATTGAAATCAACGCAATTGCACTGAACAATGCAAACAAATAAAACCCAATTTAGACATGAAGGCTAGCAAAGACTTAGCAAATGCTAATGCAAGCATGATTTAGCAACAAACTAGTGACAAATCCTAAAATCAACAAACAATAAACAAAAATCAATAAACAAATGTGAGACAAAGATTTAGTTTTAGGAGAAGGAATCTTCCTCATCCAGAAATTATGAAAGTTTGTACATGAAAGAAGTGTGGTTCTTTTAATTTGTTGTTCTTTTGTCTGCTGAAGCGGCATACACTTTTAAATATTCACTTGAACCATGTCAACACTTGAACAAAGAAGAAAAATGTACTTGAACAATGATAACAAATAAAATCCATTAATAGACAGAATGGAGCATTTTTTTTTCTTTGAAGGCTAGTAAAGACTTTAACGTTAGCAGATGCTAACGTTAGCTTGTTTTAGCAAAAATCGGTGACAAACTCTAAAATCCTTTAATAATCAATAGACAAATGTGAGACAAAGAGTTAGTTTTAGGAGAAGGACCTAAAACTAAATTCAGAAATTATGAAAGTTTGTACATGAAAGAAGTGTTCTTTTAATTAGTTGTTCTTTTGAGTTTTTTTTTTGTCTGCTGAAGCGCCATACACTTTTAAATATTCACTTGAACCATGTCAACACTTTAACAAAGAAAAAAAATGTACTTGAACAATGTTAACAAATAAAATCATCCATTAATAGACAGAATGGAGCATTTTTTTTTCTTTGAAGGCTAGTTAAGACTTTAACGTTAACAGATGCTGACGTTAGCTTGTTTTAGCAAAAAATCAGTGACAAACTCTAAAATCCTTCAATAATCAATAGACATATGTGAGACAAAGCTTTTAGTTCTAGGAGGAGGAATCTTGCTCATCCAAAAATTGTGCAAACTTGTAAATTTTACAGGTTGGAGTGTTGTTTTATCAGACTCAGCAAAATGTTGAGTTTTTATATACATGAGTCAGCTGCATTTGTGCTGGCAGCTCAGAGACCAAAAAAAGAAACTTAAACACATACACATGCTTTAGCTCACACGTATATGGTCAAGCATTACAATCTTATTATAGTTTACTTTGCAGATGAGATATAGGACATTACTTGCAACATTAAAACTTGAGAGCAAAGTCAAAACTTTAGAGAAGTGGTATATGCGGATTGCAAGATCCCTGCATTGTTCTCTATGAATTAGGCTCTGTGTTTGCTGAAACGAATAAGATCCATGAACACAGTTTAAAACAAGTACACAGGACATGGCAGTTTTCAGTTGGACTTTTTGTCTGGTCCACATTTAAAAACATGAGTCAGGACTGATGGTTGAAAAATAAACATGTTTGAATTAAAACAAAAAACTAGATGGCTAAAGCTTGATGTTGGCTTGTAAAAGTGGCATTTAAAAGTATTTTATTATCAAAACGGAATGGTTGCCAATGTAGAATGTTTGGTTGCTATGAAGGAGTCAGTGATATCATACAAAGTTCCCCATACCAATTTGAGTAATATAAACCAACCTCGATGTCTTTTGCTGAGAAAGTGATAAGCCAAAATGATAAACAATCAGGTTGTAATGGATGGGACATCCATATAAGTGTATATAGAATTAACTATCTCATTTTGTTACATAAACCAAACCCCATGTCTATTATTTACCAAAGCTGAGATAGAGTTCAGAAAATTAGGTTGCTAGGGTAAACTGTTTGGTTGCTAGGGAGCTGCTAGTGATTTCATAAAAATTACATTTGTAATTTTTACATAAACAATAATACATAAACAATGCCCAATTTTTTCACAAGGCAGCAACATAATTACTTAATTCAAAAAAGTAGTCACATGCATACAAAGCAATGACACAAAACTGAGCCAGTTCAGTTACTTCCACTTTCCTCCACACTAGTGTTATTTTGCCAAGAGATAACTGCGCAGCAAGAAATATCAGAAAACAAACAGAACCATCGCACATTTAAGTTGATCAAAGCACAATATAATAGTGGATATAATGTAAAACTCTTTCCCCACAAATAAATATTCTCTATAGAAATATAAATACCCACATTATATCTTGGAACAACAAAATAGGAATGGACACTGTGGATGCTGTAAGTGACTGAGCTGGCTGAACTTTAGTGTGTAAGAGCGTGTGCATATATCCTATTTAAGTTAGTTTTGATCACATAAAATGCCACAATATAGATGAAATCAGAACCTTAAAACTTAATATAATAATAGTGTACGTCCATCCATGATTTATTCCTTTGTGTCATGGTCTCAGTTTTCTGCCATATATATTTAATGGACTGAAGGGAGTTCCAGAGTTGTAGAACTCTCACCAGAAATGATTAGAAGTAGAATTGTATATTTACCATGTTTGGAAAATATATAATAAAAAAAATACACTAAAATCTCTATTGAATGACTGATCACAACTTTTGTTCATATGTGACTTCTTCTGAGATTCTTTCTAGCACTTTGTCAGGCTTCTTTTGAAGATACAATCGTAACATGGCATAACACAATTTGAAAAAAAGTTGATTGGCCCCTAATGAACCATAAACTCCATCAATACACGTCCCATATAAGCACATTGTATAAATGGTTTTAGAGATATAGGCACAGCGGACCACCAGGAGGCACGGCGCTGAAAAAAATAAATTGCATGCAACCTCAGATCATGGTTATTACAATATATACATGGGTTAGACTGATATAGTCAGACTGGTACAATAATGCCCGTACAGATGCCACATTTTAGTAATCATTTAGATTAAGTGAATATGCATACAGTAACTAAATGGCTAAAATTTGCACACAAACTTTCATGTTAAAAGCACAATGAGTGACAAACCAACCCCCCAAATTTTTCCAAGCTGAGATAGTGATATGGCAAGTCTGTTACTATGGAAAACAGCATAGTTGTTAGAGGAGTCAGTGAAATATTGTTACCTTTGCCACTAGATGATTTAAACCAACCCTTCATCTTGACAATATTTTGTTGCCCTTATAAGTTGAAAGCAAATATTGAACCACCTGTAGAGCTTCAAATACTTTTGCACAGTAATTGGTTTGCCCTCGCACAGACTGGTAACCTCCACAAGTTTGGTCTGTTCGAAGTTTCTATGAGGCTCCTTTATGTGTAAATGGAATCACTCTAGTATTATATGATTGATTTTTCAGAATTTCTTTATTGGTACCAGTCTGAAAAGATATAGCAACTCGAGTCAGACCAGTTTGGATGTTTTGGCAAAGTGTGGTGGAATGGTCCAGGTGACTTTTACAATCCAGCATAATAATGCGTATTAGGTTTGGTTTATGTATTATCATTATTTATTATCAAACTACTACTATGCTGCCATAACCATGAGTTCAAAATGCTTACTTATTTTCAAAATTAAAAAATAACTCTAGAAAGTTTCCAAAATTACAATATGTGTTGTGCATTTTTATGTTATCATATATATTTAATCGGGCCTCATGAATGGAGCCCAAATGGTAAATTATGTTTCTAAATCCATTTTTAATGGATGTTAAAAAAGCTGAAATACAAATGTAGTTTCGATCCGTAAAATCCCCCTTTTATCTTCAACCCCTGAGTATATTTGACAGTAGAGTCATGTCCTTGCCCTGCTGCCTGTGTTTCCTCTTGTGTTTCCGTGTAAGGGCAGACTATGGAAATGTTTTTAGTGTCAATAATAAACTGGACTGGTTTCCTTTGGGTGGGGAGTGGCGAAGAGCAGCTTGTTCTACCATTATCACCATACATATGCAAACATGAGAAGTGAGTGCATGAGTGCGTGAGTGCGTGTGTGTGAGTGTGTGCGTGCCCACATAGCAAGTGTGCATTATGCCCTAATTCACTTTCTTTGCTCATTTATATTTATTCCAGATACAAATTGGTGTAAGGCAGGAGTAATCAATCACTGGACAAGTGACCAGTCCATCAGAAGCAAAGTTTTATTAGTTATTGCTTTCCTCAGGAATAATTTGTTAGCGCTATACTCTGCGGCTTCAAGTACAAAAAAAGCTCAAATAAATTCAACAAGAAATAAAAAAAAAAAAAACAATTAAAAAACAAAAGGTTAACATCCAGGAAACTAATCCTAAAGACCTATTTCCAGAGTTTATATGATCATATAACAATTCCCGGCATTCTGGTTAAAGTTTTAGAGTTTTAGGGCAAACAGCTTGTGACAAATACAAAAAGAAAGTCACAGCAATTAATGTAAACCATGATGATGCCAAGCTGAGAAAATTCCTTCGAGCAGACTCAGGAGATTTCAGCATGGACAATAATAAACAAGTCAGCGACTCCTACAATGGGTTTACTCCTGCAATAAATAACAGATGAGGGGGAGGGGGGTCTAAAAAGCCAGACCTGACCACAATAAAATATGCTTTTTTAAATAAACAAAGATTCTGGGTTTCTAACCTTTCAGCGGTGCTTTACTGTACTGATCATTCAAGCGATCAATCTGTTTCCATGTGTCTGGTTTCTAGTTAGGGCTTAAGCACCAAAGGTGTGTAGAACCCTTTTAGAATTTCTCAGAGTATTATTGTTTTGCTCATGTTCGAAACGTCATTGTATTTTATGCACACGTCAGAACTAGTGACAATTTTTGTCTGAGTAAATGGCCCTATAGTGCCACCTAATGCTTATAGGTGCTAACAAATTGTCTTACGCAAATGAAATTTGGCGTATATGTGTAGTGTACCAAGAAATAATATAGTGTAATTAATATAATGTGTCAACAGGAAGTTATCTATTTCACAAAAACCTCTAAAACTGACCACTTTGCCATACTTTGACAAACTCCTCTTAGAGATTTTATCTGTTTGTTTCCAAACTCCACCGGTCTTATCTTAAGGCACGTGGGATATTAAATTGCGACGCTTTTTTGATTTCATTAAACAATGTAAGCAGAGTGGCTGTGTCCAAACTTGTCATGGGTGTTAAAAGTCCATACCTGAACAAATCTTTATAGCAACCAAAGTGCCAGTTAAACCCCCTCCTAGAGGAATATCCTATTATCCCTATTCATGGATTATCCCATTTTCTGCTGTTCTATACTGCTATTTCAGAGTGTGTTTAAAGGATGTTTGAAACTTTTAATTGGTATGTGTGACAATATTATGGTCCAAACATAATTTCTCAGTCTCAGTCATAGCGCCACCTGGTTTTAACAGTGCTTGCTTGAATACATCTCCTCTTTTAGGATTGGTCATAAGGTATAGTGAAACATATTACCCACGGGGTGATGGTTCCTGAGGTGTTAAGAGTCCTTTGATCGCAGCTAACATGTAATTTAAATTGTATTACGAGTTTACGTACACAAATAAGCCTAGTACGAACATACGGCCAGTTTATGGGAAGCGTAATGGGCGAGGGGTCCAAAAATGGATCAAGATCAGGACCCGTGAACTACCCTTTATGGGCTCAGAAACTGTGCTTTTTTAAAGAGGTGGTAGGATGAAGGAGAGACAGCATGAACAAATGACGAAGAGACTTCTCTGAGCTTATATACAGGGGTGATTGAAGAAGCAGAGGGAGCCCTTAAGGAACTCATGTTCATTCTTTAGGATCACTATTGGCCTTTACCAAACATCTGTCCTGTGTTTTACAAAATCATCAATTTATGCAAAGAAATCGAGATTGTTGTTCATGATGTAAATAAACCATTGGTTCAGAGACCCCTGAGGGTCACAATCACCACAGGAAAAAAAATGGGATGTGAGTGTATGTGCGCTTCAGATATAGAATAAAAGGCATTGTAGGAATATATGTGAATGGAGCTAAATAAAGTAGACACCAACACATTTGCTAAATATGTTTGAGGTACAACAAGCAAGGGTGTGTCAGTGATGGTCAAGCTGTGTGTGCACAGAGTATAGAAGTGGTTGTTCGTTCCAATTGACTTTCCACTGCTGGTCTTTGACAGCATGAAAGGAGTTGTATGTTTATAATATGTGTAGGGAGGATGGAAGGACAGTCACACAGGTTTTACGAGTCGCCACTGTATGGCATCAAAGAAGCCACCATAAGCACTGGAAAGCTACCAGTTTATCCTTTCAGAACATTGATATTTACAACATACTTTGTAAACAAAGACAGTGGTGAAAGTGATCAAATCACCATGACTTGGAAAATTTGGTACAAACACAAATATATCAAGAAAAGATGGGAAAAAATGCATTTTTCTGGGCATTTTACATATTTTCAAAAGGTCTCTTAATCCACCACCATTGTGAAACATTGACCTGGATATCTTCATGATGTTATAACTTTGATAAACTGAGACCATGCGACAAATTTTGCCTGGATCTCAGGGTTACATCCTACTCTTTTTGATGGAATGTCTTGGAACCAACTTTTAATCACCACAGGACCTCACTTTTTACAACACCTCACAAGTGGCTGAAAAATATTACATTAAAAAAACATTAAAATATATGTATTCTGATTGGGCTGCATGGTGGTCCAGTGGGTAGCACTGTGGCCTTCCAGTTAGAAGGTTTGAGTTTGCATATTCTCCCTGTGCTTGGGTGGGTTTCCTCCGGGTACTCCGGTTTCCAGGGTGTACCCCCGCCTCTCACCCGATGTGCACTAGATATTGGCACCAGCAGACCCCCGTGACCCCAAAAGGGAATAAGCGGGTTTGAAAATGAATGAATGTATTCTGATTCAGATTTTCAGATATAGAATTAATTGAATTGACAAGCTGTCTAAAACCCACTGTCTCACCTACTTGTCACTCTTAAACTTATCAAAAAGGTCTGTGTCTTAAGCACATCTCATATTCTATAGATAAAGATTTGCTCCATATCACCAGCTTTAGTGCACATTCAGAAGGGTTTAATAAATAAACAGTGCCCTGAATAAAGGGGCAGCAGTTCTTTCAGGTACATTACTCAGCTGAAACAGAGATTTTTCACAGGTCCATGTGCAGAAATTTAAAAAAATCTTCAGGAAAAAGAATCAATTAAAAAACACAAACACTAAAAAGAAAAAAAAATCTCATTAAAGACATCCAGCACTAACAGGGGTTCTAAAATAATTTAAAGGGGACACGTTGAGCTTTTTAGTGGCTTTTATAGTAAAGTAGTATGAACCAAAAATCAAACCATGGATGTTCCCGAACAAAAAAACAAGTTTGCTTCTTTTAAAAACTGTTCTTTCATGGCATTGACCAAGTCACACAAGTCAAATGGTTACGTCAAGGCTGGACATGAAAGGCCCGATTCCTCTCTCCCGGAAGCTATGCACTATCCACAAAGCAACACCTTCTCTCGCGATATCCAGAAACAAAGCATATGAGTTCACTTATGTTTTTACAAAATAAAACAAGACCTTATTTCATAGATAATTGAACTGTTTATTAAACTTGTCATGTTAAAGTAAGTTACATAGAGAAATCAGCCAACGTTCTCATCTGGGTCACCACTGTCCAACTTAACATTTAACAAAAATGAATTTCATTCATTCATTTCCTTGTTCCTGCTGGAGGCACTCTGAAAATGTGAGCCTCTGAGGCTTTATTTAGCTGAAAAACCATCTAATATCCACCATTTCTGCCTTTCTCTCTCACTGTGTCTCTGGCTCAATCCATGCAGCGAGACGCATATATTTCAATTCAGACCAGCCAATAAAAATAGACGCTCCACACAATCCTTCTCTCTCATTGGTCTTGACCTGAAGTCATTTTTTAGAGGCTCATTATTCTACAGTTCTAGTATATTTATTTATTCTCTGGAGCTGAATAATCCATGGATAATGAGAAAATGTTTGGGACCGGTATGCCCAGGTGGTGAAGGTGCATTTTCATTTGATTCGGGATCAGAATCTGGTTCGTGGAGGTAAGGTTGAATAATGTTTCCTCCAAACGGCATTACAGCATCTTGCTTTAATAAAAAATGTATTAAAGCTCATTATTGACGTAATTAATGACTCCAATCTCCCTCACATCTACGTTGACCATTAGACAGTAACTTTGCATTCACGTCATGAAAATGCAAATCAGGACCAAATTGGTGAGTAACCGGGGAGTAATAATCTTAGCCCACTTCCGGAATAAGCCTGGGCTGGAAATTGAAGAGATTGAATGTGATTTTAAATATAAATACATGTACATAAGAGGTAAAGAGGCTTCTTGAGTTAAAGAATCATGTTTGCCATACAATTTGACCAATGTGAACAACATTATTACAATTAAAACAACGTCATAACCCCTTTAAATATCTTGACAACCTGTGAATTTATTTATAAGAGCTTCTCTTCTAGTACAGACACATTCTGTACACAGCCATCAAAGCAGAATTTCACTGAAAAGGTTATTGACTAAAAGCACTAGTGGCAACCAAGACCCAGGACCAATCAGCTGCGGCATGACTAAACAAGACGGAGCCTGTTTTAACCAATCCCTGAGTGTGCCCCCCTTCTCCTGCCTATCCTCAGCAGTCTCTGGGAGACTACATTTCCTCTTTTATCACTGTGCCCTACAGACAATCCATCTCATCCCCCTCTCTCTTCCCTTGTTCTCTCCATCGCTCTCTCTCCCCCGGTCTCCTGTATGAATCAGATTCCAGCTGTCGCCTGCTGAGCCATCCATTCCTACTCTCAGGCAAAGGGGAAAGAGACAGGAATGATGATGACGATAATGATAAAGATGGGAATATGAGAACAGGGAATAAAGGAAGGAAGCAGGCACAAGAGGAATTGGGGCATATCATCAGAGTGTGTATGTGTGTGTGCTTGAATAAGTCTGTGAATTTTTGTGCATCAGAAACAAATTGAGATGATGGAAAAAAATGGGATGAAAGACAAAAGAAGATGTATATCTTTATAGATAAGGGGCCAATGCATCAAATAACAAAGTTATGCCCCTTTAAAAAAAAAAATCAGAGATTGTAATGCTTTAGTTCTTTGTCTCTTAGGCCCTGTTTACATTGCCAGTCTAATGTGACCCAATTCAGATTTTTTTGCTCTTGTGTGACTCAGATCGGACTGGATTGTAGTCAGGCCTTATTCATATGTGGAAATAAATCAGATCTGCACCAAAGTTATTGTCATGTAAACAGGTGAATCTGAATTTCTGATGCATTGGGAACTCAACATCACTAAACGCAGACAATTTAGTACAAAGAGGTTTACTGACCCCCCCCCCCTGTGTGGAAGTGCGACAGCTACAAGTCACAGCAAACTGTCCTTTTTCTCTTTCTCCATCTCAAAATGTAATGTTGCAAACAGAGTTATTATTAAGCATATTTCCAGTGCGCCCATCTGCTCCACTTTGCACTACTACTCCATTGTGCATGTTGCTATGGCAATTATAAACACACAAATCAGATACAAGTCACATTTGAAACATCATGAATGTTTCAGCCTGCAAATCAAGATCACCTGCAACCATTTACCTCATCTTCCAATCACCGTCTCCGAAGTTTCCAATAAAAACCACAACTCCCAATAGTTATGAGTCCATTGTTAATGTTGTTTCCACATGGTTACTCCCTAGACACACTTCACTGTCTGCTTCATGGGCTACTTACCTGTGCTATGCTTACTCTACAGACCCAAGAGGTTTCTTCACAAGTGTAGGTGCGTGAACTCCACACATGAGGTGTGTGCACCTGTTAGCACCCTAGCCGATGTGCACTCTCATCCATGCCTGGTGGTGCATACTCACCTTGGAGTACTCACATTTGGGATCCCTCTGAGAGACCTGCAGTATTGAACAGAGACATATATACCTTGTATGTGGAAAGCTACTTAGCCAAAGTTGTGTGTATACATTGGATTGTGTCATTCAACATCAATAATACTCTGTCGATCTACAAACAACTGTGTATAGTCACTCAAATATGTGACACTGAATAAATCATTCCGGAGGCACAGTGAAGGAAAGAAGTTTTTGACTCCCTGTTGACTAGGGCTGGGCAGAATAGACTACAAAAATGCATTGTGACAATGCCATTCCTTTTTTGTCTTGAGGGTCTGTAATTGAGTGTCAAATTGTATTACACAAGTTTGTATTTTTATTAAGTGTATTTTGGCATGATTTATGTCTGTATCATGTCAGACTTATATCTGTATTGTGAGTAGGGGTGTAACGGTACGCTAAAATCGTATTCGGTTCGGTACAGTGTCTTGGAGAGTTCGGTTCGGTTCATTCGGTTCGGTACAAAACAATAAGAACTTACATAATCTTTATTTTGAAAAGCTGCCAATACACAATAGAATTCTTGCATAAAATAAATAAAAGTGACACATTTGGGTGATATTTTAAATAAATTGCACTCTTTATAAAGAAAAGCACATTTTTTTAAAATAAAAAATGAAATACTGCAACTAGTTAGGATAGATAGGATAGATTAACCTATCCACATTTTCTGAAGAGAGCACAGATCTGGTTGCAGTGACTACCTCCAGCAGTAGAAAATGTTAGATGTGTTGCCTGCCCGATCTCCGTGGAACAATGTCGGCATACAACTTTAAATTTATCCACTCGTCTATCCCCGTTATGTATTTTAACAGAGAAGTCAAAGTGTTCCCAAACAGGAGACCGTAGTGAGGTGGGAGGGTCTTCAAGCTCTGGCTTCTCTTTCTCTGTGTCCATTTCTCACAGCTACTCGTGCAGCGCTACTGTGCTTCACTCAATAGCGTCCGTGCGGAAACTTGCCTAGGAACATTGTTCCGCTGCGCTTAATATCGCGCTAATAATACATTTATATAATTTAATAAAAAATACTGAATACCGAAACGGTACGCAAGTGTCCCGAACCGAACAGGCCGTACCGAAACGGTTCAATACATCCCCGTGAACCGTTACACCCCTAATTGTGAGCCTTAATTGGTTAATTTGTTGTCATAATGAGATGTGTGCATTGGTTGGCTGATATTAGGGGCATGTGATTTGAGTCTTTTGTGGATTGTATTCCCAACCTAAGTCATGCACGACGCGTCTGTTGAGGTTACAAGCTTCGTGAGATACTTTTGTGCAGATAGATTTGATGGACATTTATTGAAGAACAGGCTACTTAAATCAAGAGTTCTGCAGAGTCATGACTGAAAGAAGACATTTTCCTTCAATGTTTGAGAATTAGTTATTTAAAGAAATCTCTGAGGGAACGAGAGTCCTCTAAAGTCAACGAGCCAAGTCTAGAGAGGTTTTTCTTCAAAGCATCCTTTATTTTCTGTTTGTTAGATCTAGTGCTTTATTTCAGTGGTTTATTCTTTTTTCCTTTGTCTTGTAAATTTGGAGACAACGACAAGAGGACATTGACCTAATACTGGCTCAAAGAATAACAAAATAGACCTTAAAAAGAAATGAAACAAATAGTAAAATAATAAAACACAACATACTGTCAAAGTCATAAAGTCATAATTTGCTCCATAATCAAGCAGCTCTTGTTGATTGCGTGCATTTGGCTTTCCGCTGGAGGACCTGCTGTCACAGATACCTTTGCTTGGCTGCAGAAGCACCAACCACGGCTCGTTGAGCTTTAATCAAGTCCAGCAGAGCACAAAGTTGCCCCCCAGGAGGGATATTACAGCATTATGCCTTTGTATCCATGTGAAATTCTGCATGGTGATATTCAGACATCGGATGCTGCTGCTGCTTTGTTGTCACTGCTTTTAAAAAGGCCTTGAGGTTCCACATTTCTCCATCTGAGTCAAATTTCTGTCTCAACTCTGTTCAAATGTCAATATTAGGCTGCCTCTAATGTCAATAGATAACCGTGTAATGAAAACCTGTGCTGCTGTGTGGATGATGGCCTTGTTCTCTAGACATACATTCAGTCTCCTTTAGGGACATTTGGAATGCAAACCACAGACCAGGAACAACACAGAAATTTGCCTGAATAGAAACAAGGGAGCTTGGTACAGAACATGGTTATTCTTACTTTTATGATCTTCACTATTGAAGCACATTTTGGTTTATCTGTTACCTTTGACATCTTATGAAAAACATGAATGAGCAATGGCTCTTTTTTCCTTTCCTCAGTAGTAATTATGCCTGTAGGACGTACTGTTGGCTGCTGCTGTCAGGCACCTCTGAGGTAAATGTCACCTGCAGCAAAGATACACAGGAGCTCAAAGTCACCAAAGCACCTGCCTGATAGCAATACAACGCTAATATCTTTTTCAACACCCGTGATACGCTCACCGATCCTTAGATGTCAGTTTTTAAATAACTAAATGATTGCATTAAGATCAAAGAGAATATATTTTACTGAAAGTACTGGTTGTTTTATAGTTACTGAGTTGTTTTATAGTTTAGTGAAATTAATTGGATTAAGCCCTTTCGCTAGAGACACTCCTTCAGTGTCCTGTGCTATGCTTTTGATTCCCTGATTGAGGGCTCGACTAATGTTATTTCTATCTGCACAATAAACCCCCTGCACTGAACTCCTCTACCTCTGGCCTCCATTTCCTCCTGCCTTCCCTCTGAATCTTGTGGCAGTGGTGGGATAAGTCACAGCTGACGTAGGATGTTTTCTTTTTCATGTAATGCTTCATGGTGTTTGCTGAACTTAGCGTCACTGTTGCATTGTGTAGTTCAAATCATAAAATTTCGCTTTTGCAATGTTACAAACTGAAACCTAACTTACGACTCCATCTTGGCTCAAGACCTTAGTCTTCAATGTTTAAAGTGGGCAATGATATTACGATCCAACAGTGGCAGTAAGTACAGCAACCACCCCGAAAGATTATATGAATAAGAACACATCCTACATCAGCCGTGACATATCCCACCACTGCCACCACATGTTGTAAAAAGGATTTTCTGAGGAAGGAGGATGACCAGTGGAGTTCAGTCCAAAGTTTATTGTGCTGATGGTGTAGTTAAAATGTAGGATTGTGATTTGTATTTTATCAAAGATGAACAGAACGTAGTAAAATATGTACATCAATAAAACAATATTGTAAAATACAAGACAAAACTAACAAAGAAAAACAGGCCAAAACTTGTTGTAAGTTGATTGTTTGTTGTAAGTTTGGAAGCTCGAATGGATTTTTTACTGGACCTTGAGCAGTGATAAAGGTCAATGTCATCTAAATGAGTAATAAATGGGACAGAAGAGTTTATATTGGAGTAAAATGGGAACATGTTGAAAGGTCAGAATTGGTGTACACTGGACACACTAAAACAACCTGTTCTAATCTACAGAGGCCCTGCCTTGCTCTCCCTGGCCCAAGCTTTTATTCCTTTAACACTACTCTTCTGAAAACAATGGCATGGTAAGAAGGCATAACAACAGACCAGTGATGGGCACTGTCCCAAGATCTGTGACACTTGACCAATCGTGTGTGTTCTGTGCACAGAGCTAGGGTATAGTGGCTCCCTGTGACTACACGATTGGATTTATTGTTCAGAAAGCAGTGCAGGGATATACTGTAAGCATTGCAAGACTAAATACATTGTGTGTGTTTCCCACCAGGTCCACTTCATGCTCTATGCTTTGTGTCGTATGGTGAACACGGATCCTTGGTACTGACTTGGGTCAGTTATCAGAGTAATCTAGTTTCACATTTTAAACAAAAGAGGCTTTAGCCTAGAGAATAATGTATATCTTGGGCAATCTTAAGCTGACATTTCACCCTCTATGATACCATTTCAATCTTTCCTTTGATTGATGAAGATACACTGTAGTTCCACAAACATTGAAAGGTACATTATGTAATATTTCACCATAGGACCTCATATTTTTAAGAAATTAAAACAGGAACTATGGTTAATGTGACTAGTGAGTTGTGTGATTATTAGTACAAAGGAACTTTAAATTATTAGAGTAAAGAATAAAAGGGAATTTTGTGGAATTTGTTCAAACATTTGTTCATATAAAATTGTGCACATAAGTTTACTTAACCTGGCAAAATATTTGCTTTCTTGGTCACTTTTCAGACAAAATGAATGATAACACAAAAACTTTTCCCCCACTCATAGTTAGTTGTTGGGTGAAGACATTGATAGTCAAATAACTTTGTTTACTCTTTTTAAATCATAAGGACAATTCCCCCCTGTAACGTCAATAAAAGCCTGAGGTCTCTTGGAGTAGTTGTTGATGAGGTTCCTTATCTTCTCTGTTGGTAAAAAATCCCTTTCTTTTTGGTAAAAAGCCTACAACTTTTGTAAATTGTTAGGTTGTGTTGGATGAACTGCACTCCTGAGTACTCCCCAGAGTGGTTCAATGATATTGAGCTCATGAGACTGAGACGGCCAGTCCAGAACCTTCACTATCATTCATAATAACTGAAAATTGCCAAGAAATCACAAAATCTGTAAACTTATGAGCACTAAACTATTTAGGTAATGTGATGCTGAACTCTACTGTAAACGTGTGACTGTGCATGCATGTGTGTGTATTGATGGCGTGTCCTCAGTTTGGGTGTGGATAAGTACTTTGTGTATCTTCTTTGCTTTGAATCATGTGAGCGTTTGGTCAAACCTTGGACTCTAACTCTTTAAATAGAAAACAACTGAGAAAATCTCATGTCTGGGTCTGGTTGTATATTAACTAGAGTTGTAAGGGCTATAGTCTTCAGTTCATTAACCGAGTCAGACAGGCTTACTACTTTTATTATGTCTTTATTGATTTTTGCTGCAGATACTGAGTGTGTTTACAATCTAGCTCAGATCTAAACTGTGTGAGAGGCACTTTTGCTCACGTGACTAGCATAATATATTACAACTTAGTGCATTGATTTCCATCAATAAGATCAATCATTTTATGAAAATATGACATCATAGAAGAGTCTAATTAAAACAATGGGTTCAGTGATTACACTTTTCTTCAATTAAAGTCAACTTTAAAAAGCTTAACATATTACCAGTATTACATATTAGTTAAAGTTAACATAAAAATGTAAGTTTATTACTGGTATACAATTTTAGAGAGTCCTTAAAGTAATGTTTAGCACCAAATCCAGAGGTTTGTAACAAACTAATATGACACAAAGCTTTACATCATTAGACAGAAATGCTGGTAGAGCTTTAAAGTCTGCCTTTAAACCAGTTAATGAATAATGTTTAACAGCATGAAGGGCCAGTTAAATGACTCATGGTCACTAGTGCAGAGTGTCAACATCAAGCATTGCCATCTGACTCATTATAATCAACTGGAAAGGAATGCAATCCTATTAGTTATTAATGGGACTGTGGGTGAAATCTGTGTAGCATGAAACCTTGAAACCGTAAAGGCTTTTTTATAGTACTACTCCCCCCAAATAACCTTTGCCATGGAATCTTTATGTTGACAGAGTAAACTATGGAAATATATGTAATACAGCAATTAATTGATCATTAGTCAAATCTTTTGACCCCGGTGCTTATAACCACACACTTACCCTAGCACCCCCATTTGAGTTCACATTATAGGGCCCTTGGGGACAAATGCATCTCAGAGTCTGTCTACCGTTGTCAGTCTCTCTTGAGCTAGGTCCACACATCCATTTTCCCATATCCAGTCACCCTTCCCTCAGTCAGCCAAGTGTCTCCTGTCATTGTCCAGCATGCATCTGTGTCTCAATTTGTGATAAAGAAATCATTGTTGCTTTGCTGTTGTTTTCCCTGCATCTTTTTATGTTTGTGTTTGCACCTGTTTGTAAAAACCTTCAGAAGTACTTCACTATCAAATATGACATGGACATTACCTGGTGTCCTGCTAAACAGCACTTTACAGTTTGTGGAATTGAAAATGTTACCTATGTTTGAGGATACAAGTTTTTTTTTCATCAGATGCATCTATATTTGGGGAATAGATGCATGATTAAAAATTTATAATTCAACCATTTTTTTTTTTATGTGAAGTTATAATAATGCATGTCACAGAATATCAGCTGCACTTTATTTCATGCATTCATCCATCCATCAGTTTTCTTGCCCCATTTCCTACTGGTTAGGGTCTACAATTCGGAGTAAGGCAGTGTAACCCAGGACAGGTCACCAGTCCATCGCAGGGACACATTCACTCTCAAATTCTTTCATACGACGAATTATGAGTTCACCCGAGGCATGTTTTTGGACTGTGGGAAGAAACCGGAGTACCCAGAGAAATCCCACACAAGCCACCTACTCAAACTTTTATCTGAGTGGCAGCAAAACCGAACAGCTGAATAAAGTTCAAGTAGTGCTAAACAAGATATTTCAAGCAACGAATAGAAGCTTAATTTTTACAGTGTAATATTACTATTTTAATGGGTTTTGCAAATCTGTTCTTTTGGTTTTCATGTTTGAATAATCTTTCACACTACTACCATGATTTTCAGCGCAGTCGTGTCACAGATCTTTTCACACTTTCTGGCTCGACATTTGTTCACAGTGCACGACTTTAGGAACAATTAAAGAGTTTTTTTTCCATACGCCATAACTCCATTTTGATAAATTTGAATAAAAATTTCAAATCCAGATTTTAGTATTTAAAGATTTATTTTACGATAAGTCATTTTTTCCCCAAAATGCGATAACTCAATGGCCCTTTTTTTACAAAATGCTAGAAATCCAAGGCATCAATATAATTTTTTTATTTTTTTTATGAAAAGGTTCAAAATGCTCTCTTGGATTGCATCTTCTATAGTCCCTACTGTGCTATTGTCACACACCAATTTGCCTGCGATTCCAGGCAGTTCTCTGAGATTTATTAGAACCTGTCTGTCTAAGAAATGAATGTGAAACAATGCAGTCAAGCCAGCACCATAATCCAGGCAATGGCAAATCCGCTGTTAGAGTCTGCTTTAGAGTCCTATGCACTTGATAATATTGCACTTGGTGACGTATGGCTTGGATGCAGCTCCTTGGCCATGGACATTTACTGCCAATCATTTTGAATAAAATTAATTTATTATTTTGACTTGTATTACAAGTCCTAACACAGTTCCATGCTGGAATGTTCTGAGAATTCATTCTTTTTTTTATACACCCATGTCCATGTGTGATTGGAACATCGAATACAGTCATCTGGATGAGTGTGGGAACACATTTGCTATGTATAATGTACAACAAATTTTGAACACAACCTATTCTTAAGACAATAAATGTAAAGATGAAAAACATGTACCCACTTACCACAGGCTTTGTTGTCATTGTGTACTTTCATTATAACTAACTTAACACAAACGTTGAGATTACACAGATAACCTGCCTTCATTAATAATTAGAAAACACAATCTGAATTTGATCCTATTCAGTTGCACAGAGAATTAGCCATAAGCCATTTGTGAGTTCCAGTAAAGGCCTGCTTGAAGAGTGTGTCAGGGGAAGGTGATCATGGGTTTAGCATTACTCTTAGCTGAGTCACCCTTCCAAATGGTCCCCATTTCTCTTTTGTCTTCACCTTCATGGGGGCCATTGTTAGCAACCTACACTCAAGTCCAGCTTTAGCTCAGTTAGCAACATAGACTGAACATCAACTCCAGTCTATGCACTCACACATATATAGTGTCACCACTTAGAAAGAGGTCACCGTAATCAAATTATACAAGTTATTTGCACTGACATCCACCAACCCAAGTATGTTCAAATTAGCCCCTTAGGCAACACAAGGCAAAGGCAGCTCCTGCAGTAATTTGAACGTTAATGTAAAGTCTTTGTCCTTGACTCCTAGTCTCATTGTTATAATATGATATATTATAAAGCCCCATTGATACACAGACTTAATGCTAAGGGTTTGTTTAATTTAACGGTTTAAATTGAGGTATCAATTTGGACAAAAGGTCAATATGTTGACAGAAATGCTGTTATTGGGATAACACACCCAGCACTTAATCCTGCTTTACTCAGTTTATGATAGAGGACTGTACTGTGGGGGAGGGATATCTAGGGTGCAATAGAGGGGAGCTGGGAAGAGGCTGGAGGGCTTGGAAGCCGCCTCTGTTGCCACGGCAGCTGTGCCAATCTCCAAGTAGGCCTACATTTTGAAGAGGATACCTGAGCTCAGAGCCCCTAGATAATGAGAAGCAGTGAAATTCTAAACTCTGACGGCTAATGCTTTCACCCATCCTGTGTCTAGCGGGGCACAGTAAACATGCATCTCATCTTGAGGAGAGAGAGCAGCACAGGGTGTAAGCAGGTTTCACAAAATCTGCCAAAAGATGAATCCATTCTTATCTTTCACCACTTCTTTGGGCCCACAGCAACTAACCCAAAGCCAAGGACCAAAAACAGTTGAAAGCAGCTCTCCTTAAGTTCAAGAAACGATGAAAGGGATTGGAAAACCGAAAATCTGGTTTGAAATCGTAATAGATTATTAGCATGCTGTGTAGCTTTTTTTTGTCACCATTCTACCATTCTAGACATCTGTCCCATCACTATGCCTCACACAAGAGGAGAGATCCACCAATCATAGATGAGGTTTCATGAATGTGCATTAGAGTGGAATGAGTTCATGCATGTTTTGTGTGGGGTGTTGTTTACAACAAAACGGGTAAAACCAGCAGAAGTTGGTTTATTTGTGCACAAAAACCAATACAATAAAAGATATAAACGTCTGCTTTGGAAGTTGTGCTGTTGGCAACACAGTGAATGTAATGTCAAAGAGATGTGTGTATTTCTTACAGTGAAATAAATCTATATATTAATTATTCTGTAAATATATTAATTATATTCAGATGTTTTAGCCCCAATTTTGAGTCACAGACAGGTTTTGAGAAATCAAAGACAACTGCATGAAGTCATGGGCAAGTCGTGTAAATGTACACGAGAAACAGTCGCAGAGTGTGAACTACGAAAGACTTGATAAGTCGCAGAAAAGTTGGTGACTGGTTATGAGATATTTGTCGAACAAAATATCTGGAGCTGTCTGCGATTCTGACTCACTCATTGCCAAACGTGTTCTGACCGTTTGTGCAGCCAATGAGAGAGCAACATCCAAGGCAACAAGACGTTGAGGAGGTGTTACAAAGGTATAGACAACAATATCAACGATGGCTTTGGTTAAAAAAAACCTTCTTCTCTGTCTATTTGGACATGTAACCTCACATTGTTTTCAAGTACCTTTTAGCCAGATTACAAGATCTGTGGACACTGGTCAAAGTTGTCTGCGACTCTATTTAAAGTCATGCAGTGGAAAATCCCTTGTTGCTGGTTTATTGTGAAGTGTGAAAAGATCTGTGTTGAGACTACTCTGAAAATCATGAACTTTAGAAGTCTTAGATAACTCTCCATTTAAAGATTTAAAGAACACACATTTTTGCCATTATTTTTATTGTATGTTACTGAGGAACCTATTCGTATTTTTGAATATCTCCACTGTGTTAAAAATATATCAGCCTACCTTGGAGCATGCCATCTTAATTATGGCATCTTAAAAGAAATCAAAATTTAAGTAACTTAAAGGCTGGGTACGCGATTTCTGAGAGCCAGCCATTCGAATTGTGACCTTAACGCTGACTATGGTCAATAGCAGAATCTTCTGTGCCATCAATAAAATTGACCAATGTTATGTTTGTTTATCCATTGAATGATAATGCCATATCCAGTTAACACTCTCTTCTCTGTATCATGTAAACACCTCATGTAGTGGTGACAGGATATAATCCTAATTTGGCCTAATTATGTATTGAGCCTATTTCAAACGCTTATAAAATGAGAAAATGAACCAAATTTGACTCACTGTTGCTGGACTTGAGGTCGCGATGGATGATTGGCACAAAAGTCTGGTTGTGCAGGTAATCCATTCCAGTTGCAATCTGCACTGCCCAATTCACCAGTACTCGAGGAGGCACCTTTTTCCCAGCAAGTGCCCGGTTAAGGGCCCCACCACGGGCGTACTCCATGACAAGGCAAAGATTTGGCTCCCGTAGGCAAACTCCTTTTAGCGCAATGATGTTGCGATGACGGAGCATCCAGAAGAGTCTGGCCTCCTGCCTCACATTCTCAGCTGTGGCACTGATGTCCTCATCTGGATCCTGGCGAGCAGCTTTAACAGCCACTTCCTCAGCCCGCCAAACACCTTTATACACCTTTCCAAAGCCACCAGCGCCGATCACTTCTTCCAAGTGGAGTTCTGAGAAATCGATTTCCAGTGGTGACTCTCCTCCCACGAGACCTTCAGGAGGCAGTGATGGATAGCTAGCATCCCTTTGGGTAACATAATTGCTAGGGAATATTCCCACTTTGTCTTGAATCTTTCCAGTCCACCATCCTTCATCTCCAGACACCTTAGAGTCCTTGGAGAGCACCTCCAATAGATCACCACGGTGTAAGGTTAGCTCCTCATCTGCTGTGGCCTCATAATCAAAGACAGCTGTCCAGTATGTGTTAACACCAGGAGAATGGGAATCAGGGGAGGCTTCTGAGATGGGAATTGTTGGCGAGTTCCGGCTGCTGCTAATGCTAATCAGGAAGGGTGTTGAATTTGTATTTGTATGGAGTGTAGGGGGACCTGGCGGTCCACAAAAACTGCCACCCCCTCCAGCTCCAACTCCACTCAGTCTCAAATATGGGTCCATGACAGAGTGCCTAGGTCAACGATGAGGTCTCAAAAGCTGGAGGAGACCCTCTGTCAACTTGCACACAATATCCATGCAGAGCCCATCTATTGAATGCAGGCCTTCAGGAGGAGTGAAGACATAAAGAGAAGCTTCTGCTTGGCTGTCTCTGTACTGTCCTTACCAATTACTTGAATTGTCCACAGCTCAGCTTGACTCAACATCTATTGTGGCCTTTTATCAGTGAAGGGCAAGGTTTCCTAGCAATCATTGCTTCGACAAGAGATTTAATCTTGAACAAACAGCAAATAAGTTGAAGACTGTGTCTTTTTAAGACTCCTCTAAAATAATTGATAGAACTCTGTTTAGGTTAAATTCTAGATAAAAATCTGTCATGGAATATTTCTAACCTTATTATCCAGCCTATGCAAAACACTCATGTTTGTAACTTAAATTTGCATGTGATGCTACTGAAAATTCATAGCCTCGGTGCACAAGAATGGACAGATTTGGGTCAAAAGTCAGACATACCTGAATCGCAACTGAAACACCAGATTGCGGCCTTAGGAAATAAAAAAAAAGATTCTGGTAAATTCTGCTTTAATAGTACTAAAATAGCATTTAAAAAAAACGCGCGTCCATTTTAAGATTAGACAACAGATAGCTAAGCAATAGGCTTCTTAGCATAGCATCCACATCAAATAATAACCCTTTAACGTTATCCCAGGAAAGGCATATATTAGGATTATTACTGCTTATAATCATTCCGATTTTAGCTGTAATCCACGTCACCAGCACCTGACACTTAAGCGTTGTTTCTATTGAGTCTCTTCCTCGATCATTTTGCCCTAATTTTCCATGGCTCTCATTTAAACAGTAAACGTTTTGATATCATCGAGCATTTGATTAAATGCTGTACAAAATTAGAAATGAGATAATAAGAGGATCACTGTTTAGGTAGTGCTTTATTAAAGGCTAAAAGCGATATTCGTATTTCTAAAGAGAATGAGAGTGATGCGGATGGTGACTTTTATCCAGGTCGTGGCGATTAGTCGAGGGAAATCTCCATAATGTATTTATGATGCTTAAAAAAGAACTAACAGAAGGTGTGCCCACCATCTTTGCTGTAATAATAATAATAATAATAATAATAATAATAATAATAATAATAATAATAATAATAATAATAATAGCCACCTAATTTCTTTCTAGCCTCTCCAGCAACATTCCTTGTAATCCAGAGGTCATCACAGCGTCCAGAACAGTCGCGTTTCTGAAATCTGATAGAAGCTTATGTTTGGGGAGCCTTGGTCGTTTTCTATACATCTCAACATCCACACAGCTCGTCGCAGGGGCGTATCATTCCGCTGAAATATTCCTCACATCATCGAAATCCACAGAAAAGATGCTGCTGTGTACTCTTTCGCTGAGCCTGGTCAGTTGGTCGGTCTATCGTCCACATCAATCGATCTGCTTCTAGCCCTGTCGCTTTCCATGGAGAAACACGATCTATTTCATGGAGCGAGCTGTCAGTTCCCGAGGCTGGCAGTATCCAAATACACCGGCTGGACTGGGGGTGGAGGACAGTGGAGCATGCTGGGAAATGTAGTTTGAACATTTCTATTATGACCCTTAACATAAAACGTAACGCAAAGTAATGTACTGTAACAACACGACACAGCATACCATAACATGACATAACATTGGTTCTGGGAACAACGCTTGGAATTTGGGAAAGATTATTTCCCGCTCGAGGACATATCGAGGAAGTGGGAAGTGTGTTCATCCTCTATCTGCTATCCATCCTAAAAAATAAAAATAAATAAATCTGATATCCATCACCAAAAATCTGCTGTCAATCACAGCCTACCGCACTCTCTTTCTCCTTACCTGTCCTCTTGTGTTTTACTGCCCCCTGCTGTATAAAATTGATAACATGTCCATTTTTTTTAAGTTAAAATGCCACAGATTAAACCAACTCGGTTCATTTTTTCAAATTTCTCAAAGGTTAATCAAACATAATTAAAAAGCAATTAACACCCAATAAACAAGCAAAGATTATACAACACTCCATATTGCACTTGTACAAATCTCTACGCAGTATGTACAGTATACATACATAGATTTAAAATAAAAAGATAATAATAATAACAGATAATAATAAATTAAAGACCTCATTACACTTTTACATAAATAAGAACATGTTGCATTCTTAATAATATTGAGTCACTTAATTATATTCACTTCAGTAAGAAAGTCAACAAAATTATGACAATGAAAATTGTCAATGAAAGATTCGTTGGATAATGGATAATCTTTGGGAAGATCGAATAGATCAGCGACATAAGTTGTGTTTTTATCTTGCTAATTCTCAAAATAAGATTTACACTATGTTTTGTCTAAATCTTAAAAAACTGTTTTAACGCTCAAGTGTTGGTAAAATGACATAGTCATGTGTTAATATATATATATATATATATGACCACTAGGTGGCGGTAGCCACCACTTCTCAGGATGAGCACGCAAATTGTTGCGCACTATAGATAGTAGATATGCAACACTGCGACACGAACCGTCCTAATAAGGATGTTCTTTGCTACCGAAAAAGTGTCCCTATTTCCGCAGATCCTAATCACCTTCAAAATCCCCTGAAAATAAATTCTGCAGTGTGACGTCATGCAAAGGCATCAAAGCACATTCATTTCCATGAGGAAACCCAGGCTGTTCCCTCACTATAATCAAAGCGTCATTGTCTCAGCTACACCCATTGAGACACCGTGTCTTCGTTATAATACTGTTATCAGTCGTGCCTCATTGAAGATGAGTTAAACGTTTGTTAAATTTAAAACAAATATTTGTAATAAGAGATACATGAGAAACAAACAAAAATTAGAAATGTTTTTGAAATAGTAAAGTTACTTTGCTTTTACTTTATAGACTGTATGTTTTATTTTAATTCTAAACCAAAATAAATTGCCCCACGTTACATTGCGGAATTCAGTCCCGTTCATACATTACTGACGATTGTGAATGTAGACCCACGCATGCGCAGTGTGCAGTGAGTGTGTGAGCGAGTAGCAGCCGGGCGTCGTGGTTTCGGTTGGCTGGGAGGAAGAGGAATAACGAATGTGGGAGCCAAGAAGAATTCCTCGTTGGCGAACGGAGTTAGGCGAGAATCGACTCACTGTATCCACTGGATATCTGAAGCCATTTTTCGGACTAAACTTGATTCCTTAGTTAAATCCAGAGAAGTTTCCCCTTCGCCCGGTCTCGGGTCGCACAAGGTAAGAGACGTTATGATAATTAGTTTTTACGATCAGGTTTAAATCAACAATGCGAAGTGGCCAGTTGAACTAGGCAACATTTGGACATCTTTCAGATTTGTCATGTTTCTTTTATAGCCATAAGATCATTTTGAAGCCATTGGTGGTTACAGGGATTGACTTTTATGCTGGATTCGGGATCTCTGTAATGTGTTTTCATTAAGGGGAACGTTAGCGAATACAAACGCTTTAGTCCTTCCTGATTGGTCAGCGCGCATGCGTCAGCATTATAGTTTTACTCACCTGGACTTTAGGCCGTGCAACAGTAGCTAGAAAACGAGGGTTAAAGAAAGGTCTTCTTGTTTTGTTGAACCAAATGCTGTCTTTACTCCAGGAAACAGAATGCTGGTGATAGGGGTTTTCTTGTGCAGATTCCCCCAGAAGGTTATGAAGAAACATTGGAGAACCCACTGGAAAGGCTTCTTTGCAATAGCTCTCACTTGTGCGAATGTTGAACATCTGATGCATTTTGTATTTTAGCTGCTGTTTTATATGTGTATTGGGTTGTTTTTTGGGCACCTTTAAAATATTTGAGCTGTACGTTTGGTGGTCATTTTGTGCATATTTGGTTGTTATGACTGATGGTGACTATTTGAAATACATTTCTTCATAAGAACAAGTGGATTCATTTCAGCTGTTTATTACTCCCTCTCGCTTGCAGTAGTGTAGTACCGTACTAGATCTCAATGTAAACCTTTTACATATGAAAGGAAGTAGGACTGTTATGTATTAAGTATGTTTTATATCATTAAACAATTTTGGACATACTTTCCCTATCTTCCCTGTTCCCTGTCCAACTGGTGTTGTAGTACAATCAGTTTGTTTAGAGTTTTGGAAAGTAGTCAATATGGCAAAGGAATGAGTACCCGTAGTTTTTTTTTGTATGGAGTCTAATCAGGATAATGGTAGATAGAAAAAGCTAATAAATTTGGCTTTTTCATTGACCATAGGTCAATGAAACAGGTTTTTTTGTTTAGTTTGGCCATAATTTCTATCATTTTTCATGGTCTTAGAGGTACAGGAGCTTTCTCGTGCTTTGTTTTCATTGTGTTCAGAGACATTGGTCAGTCACAAGTTGTACTTTTAAGTTCAACACTGTTACAGCGTGTTAATGGCTGTTGACAAACACTATAGTAATTGTACACTGCTTCAACATACTGTAATGGAATTTGCTGAAGAGAGAGCAAATAACTTAGAAGACACAGATTGGAATCTGGACAGTGTCCAGAATCACCCAAAATAAGCATTTAGCAAAGCCTCCCTTCATCTTAGAGAAGATTAGCTCATTATTTGGTTTTACTGCTTCTTCCAATAGATTTTGTTTTTGGCTGTTTCTAAGTATGCCCAGTCCACTCCAGACTTAAAAAAACAATCAATGCATTTATCTGGATAATTGTATATATCTGTTCCACATGATCACACAGTATGATGCAAGATTGTACTATGTTTAGATGTATATTTAAGCGAAAACTGTGTTAATATTATTTTGTGGCACTGATGTTCAAATGACGCCCTTTTGTTGTGATGGCATGTGGGAACTAGGTATACCTTTTTTTCTAAAGAGAACATGAACTTGTTCAAGAGGGGGAAACCCATAAGTGAAGGTTTTATTAAAATTATTAAGTATGGTATAATTACATCCTTCTGGTCAATAGAAGCATGAAATACACATAGCCTTGAAACTGGCTCTCACATGTAACAATAAGTTATACCCTTAGATAAAAGTGTATGTGTTGAATGGTGTTGTAAATCTCTGTAGCTGCAGGGTAAACCAAAAACCCACTTAATGCGGAAGATAGTAACGGAATGCAAAGGACTATCTGGAGTTTTTCGACCGGCTTACTTCAAAATTCTTGTAAACACGCTCACTCTAGATGATTTTTATTGGTTAAAGTTTTGCTATATATGGGGCGCTCTAGTATTGTCTGAGCTCACCCATTTGAGCCCTTGGACTTTAAAGTTTGTTTATACTGTTGGCATTTTCTTCTGCAAATATCTATGACTAGCTGAAAGCTCAAGTGTTTTACTAACTCTGAGCAGAAATTTACAAAGAAATGTTTCTTTAAGCCCTTAATGTAGCCCATTGGGTTGCATCCCAAGGAATGTCTGAAATGGGAACTTTGAATTGTTTGCATGTAATGATCTAAAATGATGAATACACTTTCAAAATATGATACTTTTTTTTTTAAATCGGAAGGTGAGACTATGGAAAAATCGTTGGCTTGCTCATCATCAAATGGGAATGTGGAGGTTTTATCTAATATCTATTTTAAGTGTCTTTTTAAAATGTGTGAGCTGACATTATGTCAGTCACTTGAACATAAATAGTGTCAAGATAACGGTGTACCAAACATTATATTTGTCTTCTTTGAGTTTTATGTAAACTAGAAGTAATATCTTAGTTAAAAATTTACTAACAACAATGCAGTCAAAAATATTGAACATTTTTTCAAATGAGCCTAATGCATTTAATAAGATAAATATGCCATCAAATGAATCTCGTCATTGACTGACATGAGCATCACTACTGGTTTACTCACATGCTCTTTTTTTTGGAATCAGATTGTCAGGTAGTTTATTATGACATCACTGGACCAGAAATATCCCTAAGCTTCTGGAGTATTTCTCTCTCTCTCTCACTCTTTCGCTCGCTTTCTCGCTGCCTGTTTGGCCAGGGTAAATATAGCCTGTTTGGTTTTTGTGCTGGAGAATAAACATGTTGAATCAAACCACTTGCCACTGGATTTGGTGCAATGGCTTCTCTTAGAAATCTTTAAAAGGACAGAAACGGTCCAAAGATATTTTTGAAAAAGTGCTTATTTAATTGTCTTATTGACCAATTCAACTAATATTTCCAAGTTCTGGTTAAATCACTTATGTCACTGCAGTGTTCTCTAGTTAAACAGAAAGCTATTGGAAGCATACAATTTTTGGATAACAAGTATTATTCATCATTAACACGTTACAAAAGAAAACAACTTTATATTTGTGATTATACAGCTAACTTCATGTCATTCAAGAGAAAGTCCCCCATGACGTCAAGCCTCCATGCCGTTTTTGCATATATTTTACCTTTGATTTTCTACCTGCTCTGTTTAAGTACTATAGGGACCTGATTGACCAGAGTTATCTAGGGAGCTTGTGAACAGAACCAGTCTCATAGCGCAAAGCATCTTGGGCCACGAAAAATTTTAGCCATGCATCCTTCGAATGTACATCCGTGTGTAAACACTTGAATTGAATTACGTGCAATATCAGTCGTAAACGAGGAAAAGCATGTGCCTTTTTGCATTGAGTCTTTGTATGTGCGCCGAAAGTGTAAATACAGAGCTTAATATAGAACAAATAATCAGATTGCGATGTTTTTTTTTTTTTAAATTTAGCAACTGTTTTTGCTTTTTCAAACTAGCTACATACATGCATACATTCTGAATGTATTCAGTGCACAAGAAGTGCATAACAAAACATTTCACAATGAAATAACAAAACTGTATTAAAATTGTCTTTAAAACAGATAAATTAAGATTAACTAACTTTAACTTTAGTTAATAGCATACTCTACGCAGTCGTACCAAATGCTTGATACAAAGAAAACTGTAATAAATTGTCTTAAAAACAAAAAAAAAGCACATTAACTAACCTGAATTCCAGTCATTACAATAAATTAAAACTAACGTAAATCAAAACCAAAAACAGACTACTTTCTTAAAGTATTTTTTGCAAGAAAAGCCAGCTCTGGATTGTTTACATATTAATATCATGTGCACAAGAACGTATTCTGAATAAAAATCTAAATAACATTGCAGCCTTATACGATTTAGAAGTTGCATGTGTTTTTTTAGCGACTGCAATTAACTGCACAGCCCTAGCGAATACCACCGGCTGGTGGAGGAGCTGCATCTGGATGAGCAATCATGTGGAAAATACTTCCCTTCTATTTGATGTTGCTAGCGATGGTCACTTTTCTTGAACATAAATTTAAACATTTTTAAACTTTCCTCACTTATCGCTGGCCATGCCCACAAGCTTCCACAAGTTTTCATTCGTCGCTCTTGCTCTCGTAGCTGGAAATCGATTCACCTTGTCGCTACGCATCTTCATCTGCACTTTAATCCACAGTTATATTAATCACGCGCCCTAGTGTAACGGTACGCATTCTATAAATATTGGACTTTCATAGCTCTTTAAGATATTAACTATTTAAGATATGATTGCTAGTCAAGTGTGGACGCACCTTCCAATGTTTCCCTTTGGTGGTACACGACTTGTGACGGATCTATTTGACGACTGTTAGAATGAGTATACTGAGAAGCACTAATCAACTAAATAATGAGAAATGTTGGTCCCTCATTACTCTCAAATTAAGGTCTGTCAGTCATCCAGTCAGTTTTTTTTTTTACTAATTTACCCTGGAACCATTTGTGAATGTGGGAGTATACGGAAGATCTGTGTAGGAAATTGACTTTACCAGTAAGTGTCTCAAAGGGGAAGGTTCTTTGTTTTACTTAGGATCTTCATTATATTAATGACACCAGATGTTTCAGAGCCACACAGTTCTGGAAGTAGGCCATTTAATGTCCCTGGAGAGCTCCTTGTTCACAACTTTTTGTTCTTAAGGAATTTCCTATTGATCTAGCCAAGCAATTTATTCCACTCTCTGGTGAGATGCGGAGGAAGAGATGTAGAGGGGAAACTGCTAAAGTGAGTAGGGGATCCTCGAGAGCATGTCTGGGAATAAGGCGGAGGAAGTGTTGATAAATGGAGGCTGACTGTCTCAAATGTCTTCTGTACATTTCCAGTTACAGTTGGTACAGTTCCCACATTAAACCTGATATAAAATCCGTCATGTAGATATGTCACATGTGAAGTGAGAAACGATTTCTTAGACTTCTCAAGTGGGCCGCTTTCGTTGCATCTTTCTCCATCTGTCTCTTATTGGGGGAAGTGTGGATGTGCCATTGGAAAGGGTAACTTAGACAGGAAATGAGTGCAAGAAGATGACAGGCGCATGAATCACCCCCACTTTGATGAGAGGGGTCACTTCAAACGCACAGTGTTAAAATGCAGCATGTTGCCTATAAGAAAACTTCAGAGGAAAGGCATTAACTTCCATGTCCTCCCATTGCGTCACACACAAATCCCCAGACTTCTTTTCACATTAATCTGATGACAAAGAACACAAGTAACATTTTAACTGAGATTTTTCAAAAAATTAATCTTACAAAGAAAACAATTGTTGTGTTATGTGTCAGGCATCACCGATCTACTAGAATTATTCTTGCATTGAAGGGGTTTGTTGTCAGGCAATTTGCATTTTTGGTTTTGAGATAATCTTTCTTTTATTGTAAAAGGGGCCATGAACTGAAAAAGTGACTTATTCACAAATAATTAGTGTTTGAATAATAAAGAAAAACAGACTAATCAAGATGTGCAAGTACGGTAATCTTGTGCCTAGGAGTTATGGAGAGAATGTATAGATGTGATTTTGTTTGAAATAGCTTTTCTTCATCAACTCCTTGCTTGATTGCTTTTGGAAATGTAATCAATAATCCGCAGTCTGTATCGGTGTGCTCTGAGCTTACCTCCAAAATGTCAAAGGTTTAGTTTCAATATTGTAAAAGATATTTTTGTGCTTCTTTAAACGCCTCTTCTTGCTCAGAATGCTCCTAGTTGTCTCTGGAAAACCCTGATGTGGTCAAAGCTTTTTTCTTCTTCTCTAAGTTGTCTGAAAACACCCACACACATATGCCTACACTCGCTTAAGCAGCCCATAAAGTCCTAGATCTAATTCATCATCTGGATGCATTACCTTTTGCTTTTGGCATCATTGTTTTATTAGCATGTGCCAAAAAAATGGAAAATCTAAGGGAATGTTTATTTCGGTCTATAATTTATTTTTAAAAAAAGTGAAAGTTAAATGAAATATAAATGAAATATTTCAAGCGTTTGTTTTTTTTTACAAAGAAATCGATTTACGATATGAGCTTTTTCACTCACTTTAAATGGACAACTGTTCTAAAAACAAAGTTTTATTTTCCAGAACCACTTCAAAAAGCTAAATGAATTTAGCTTGCCTCATACAACCCTTCTAAGTGGTTGCTCATGAGCAGAGTATTTCTGCAGACCTGAGCTGCACTCCTTCTGTCAGTGTGCTGCTTATGGGTCAAATAGAGCTGCACAGTGTCTGCAGAAATAATTTGAGTGTCAAGTTTGCCGTTTCCAAAAACACCAAAGGCCCCAGTGTTGGAGCCGGAAGTTTCTTCAGGAAGTCACATGTGAGTTCATGTCTGCCTTTGCAATTGTGCATATTTTAACTCTGCATATCCAAAGTTCAACCACTAAGGAGTCATTGTTTTGCTTCTAATTGAGTTCTGAGTTCAGCATCAAGTCATTCCCAGAATGCCTTTTAGGAAGTTTTCATTGCATGCCTTTATTCATTCCAAAATCTGATTTGGAGAAAGGGCAAATGAGTGCCATGTTTTGTTGTCTGGGGCAGAACTCAAATGCATGCCAGGATTTGACACACATTTTCATGGCAGTAAAGGACACCCACTGAATTCCATAAGTAGAGTTTGGTACATGAAAAGGCCTACTCATTTTGGATTATCTGCATTAAAATACAGTCCACTGTGTGTTGTCAGTTCACATAACCAGATATTGATTCATTTTTAGCCTAGCCACCCATCAGCATTTTTTTGTAAACTAAATCCATGGCACGAATACCCTTTTTTTTCGTCTCATACTTACTTTATCAGCATTCATGATAAAAAAATCATGCAAAAAAAAAACTGCATCCACATGGACAGTCAAAAACCTTGAAAGGCTGTAAAGAATTTCCCAAACTTAAAGATTGGTGATTGGAATTTGTAAAACGAGTATTTAACATTGAAGTTTGCAGAAATACAGGTGCCTCTGTTCTATGATATCAACATAAAAAAGCAACATAGTCCGCAACATTTCGGCCCCCATTGTGCTTGCTGTTTGCAAACAAATGAGTAATGACATGTTACGACAACAAAATGCATGGTTACATGAAAAGGGTGTAGCAGTGCAGTGTTTTCAAAATGACCAGTGTTTTTTGTGGACAGGGCCTAATCTTTGACAAAAATTAACCAGAGATTTCTTTTTGCCCATATAAGATTTATAATTTGAACAATTGCCAATTTAGACAGTACAGTGGTACCCAGAGAAACGAAAGTAATCCGTTCCAGGGTGGCTTTCATATCGCGAAGCAAGTTTTACATGTAAAACGCTTAATCCGTGCAACGGCTCTCAGAAACAACAGTATAAGTTGATAAAAAAAATGGTAAATCTGAGAAAAATCGAGTAACGTTTCTTCAATCCTTAAATATACACATTGTTAATCAATGAAAATAAACAATAATAAAACGGAATAAAACACATGCAAAAATTCGTAATATGTACACAAATGTGAAACCTTACCTTGAGTGAAGCGACGTGTCGGAGGTTGTGGAATGGACGGCAGAAAACATTATGGCACTACGTATGAAAGTTAACTTTCTTGAGATATTTCACGAATTACGTAGCCCAAGCGGAGACAGTACTGAGCGTGTGAGGAGGAATAGAGAGAGAGCTTCTGTTCTAACTTGCGCTACAGAACCCATTAACACTGCTACGTCAAAGGAAGCGCATCGCTACGTCAAACTTAACAAGCGGATAATAGAGCAGAACTGTTGGTGTTTTTCGTATCTTGGAATTTTTTTCGTTTCTCGAAGCAAAGACTAATCAGGAGCTAATGATAAAACACAGGTGTTGGAGGTTAGTCACTCATCAGCTAACAAGCGCATAATAAATGTGCGAGCACCAGCCAATAGTGCGCTGTAGTCCTGAATGTAAAAAAATCTGACGACAGAAAATGATTTAAATTTGACATGTCCTTGTTGTCTTTAATTATATCCAGTGAGTTAAAATTTGGGATTGGATAAACATGATGCTCTATTGCTTTACATCGGTTTAAATTGATTAGTCTTTACTCCATTTCCTAGTTTTAAAATGTGATTTGCATTGGACATGTTTTAACCCACATATTGTAATTATATATATTCCCCTATGTATCTGTATGTTGTGCTGCACAAGACAGGTTTGCTGGGAGTAGCAATGCAAGTCTGCTGGCACACACATACATGCCCTGATGCCCAATGTGGCTTGTGAAAATGAAGAGTAACGACAGTGGGGTGTTGACTGGTGTGTTCCTGGATCTCAGGAGAGTTACACTCCACAACACCATAGAGAGGAAGAGATTGAGGGAAATGGCCTGTTTTCTCTGAAGAAAAACTGAGCTCTTATCATCGTGGGAGAGGGAGAGATAGGGTGATTAGGGATGAGAGATGGCTGAGACCTCAGAGAGTGAGGGATGCTGGAAAAAAGGGGGAAGCATACAGTTGAGGAAAGGGTTAGATGCACCTCTGTGTGGCATTTTGTTCTGTGTCTCAGGTTTACACCTAGATTGAGGTCGGACTACCATTACATCATCCCTAGTCTGATTCTCTTTCTGTCTATCTCATTCTCTTCCTGTGTTGATTTTATCAGGCTGACATAGTTACACGTTTTGGTCACGCTACCAAAAAGAAATCCCTCTGAGGGGTTAGATTGTCTTGTAGAGATTCAAAAGACTCTGTGAGCTGAGAGATTGATGGGGGCAGTTTAGAACAGAATATGCTTTTTCTCATGAGCAAGGCCAGGGTTATAAATTTGCCAGTGCGAGAGAGGCTCAGACCATAGACATGTACCATGTTTTATTCTCCCACAGTTAGAAGGACGAGCCTCTGTCTCTTCTGCTCAATACTCAGAACGATGACCGGAATGCAAAGTGGGCTGAGCTATGCTTAGAGCCTTGTGAATTCCTGCAGAGATCAGCAGTAAAAACATACACGGTCACGCTCATGTAGGGGTGCACCTTTCAACCCGTTCCCATGTCTCAATCTTGGTGGAATGTTCCTGGTTTTTTGGAGAGTATTTAGATTCGCTCAATTGTATTTTACAAGCTCAAAACATTTCTGAGTTATGTCTGGTTGCAACAGGCAGAATACAATGGTATACTCCAATAAAATAGAATTTTTTAAATAGTTCTATGTTTATTAGGGATGCCATAATACTTGGTTTTGTACAAAACTGTACAATTTTGTTTTGTTTCCTCATTTGAATAACTCCCTAGTATATTATTTCACCACGCCTAGAGATCTACTTGTTAACGGATGGGAAAAGGCAGATGAAACGCATGTTTGCAAGCAAACAGCTCCATTGTGTAAATATCCAATTTGCGAGCGCTAAATTTAAATAACTCATGTTTCTCTCAAACCATGGCCAGCAGAGCAAAAGTCAGTAATAATAAGGAGGCATCATCAACTTTTAAATCTGTGGTTTGGGGACATTTTGGCTTCACTGTCGAATACATGTAAAATGAATGGTAAACTAAAATTTGTTTTTGAGATCTGTGCTTATTTTTAAAATAAATTACTTACCGAAGCGTTATCTTTATGTACCATTGTATCCCTAATGTTAATTTCTGCCAACCTGAGAGATAAACACTACCTGATCAGGTGTTGGAACGGTATCTTTCTCCAAACAAGGACACATGGTATCCTTCAACCATTTGAAAAATTTTCTTCCTCTTTGAGGAAGAGACCCAGCCTATGTTTAGTTTTGAGTGTCACAAATAAATCAAAACAATTATTTAATTTCTATTTATGTTGGTTTGACACATTCACCCAACTACTCAGTGATTGAATGGTTTGTTGTGAATATTAACAGACAATGTGAGTTGCAACATCTTAGGACCTTTATGGTGGGCAACGCAACGCTATTCTGCTTTTAAAATTACCTAACATTTTAAAATGAACCCTTTTATTATTAAAAGTAAAGTTAAGTTAATATATTAAAAGTTTTGTGACCCTTAAAAGAAAACCATCCCTAATGATGCCTCTCTGGAAATATAGCTATAACTAATTTTCAACTACAAAATAATGCATTATTTAATATTATATTTTACATTATTAAATATTTGACTTTTTAATATTTTGGAGTTCAACGTTCTGAACATTTTATTTGTGCTAAAAGCTAATTCAATGAATGGGGTATTTCTCCCAAAGCCAAATTCAACCACAAAGATTTTCTCCCTTATAGAAACAGTGCCGCACCTTGTTCCTTTATACCCATCAGTCAGTGGTGCTTTTATGTGGAAGGCTGAACTTACAATCCATTGAGAGCTACCACAAAGCACCTGTAACGTCAGACTGGGTCTGGGGGGGAAAAAAGAGTAACTCTCCAATCTTTTCTTACAAAGAACCCTGGGACTGCTTTATTTCACGACAACAATATGTCTGTGTCAGATGAACATGGCTCACAAGTTTTGAGGTGCAGGAAAACTTTATTTCCAGTTGAGTTGTAGATTTTTGTCATTTGTATTTCGTAAGCCCTAGTTGGATGAAACTAGTTTTAAAGAGTGTCATTTGAGAAATTCCATTTATATGAAATTTCATACATCTGTGAATAATGTTTCACAGATGTACTTTGTGATTCTAATCCAATCCAAATCTGCTAAATCTGTCTGTTTCTCACACAACCTCTGTAAAAATTCCACATTAAATTACCCACTGTTTTCAGCAAACTCTGCAGTCATTTGAGAAATCGAATCCTGTCTGAATGAGATTGTCTATGGTTGCTGAAAATGGTTTGTCCAAAATGCATTTTCTTGTGTGCTTTGGTCAGCGTGAACTGCAGTACAGTCCGGTATAAGCTGCATCCCATGCTCCAGTAATGGATGTAGAGAATTCTAGAAGAAAAGCCAAGTCCCCAAACGTGTTAATACACTCTGTTAAACTAGGTTAGACTATTTAATTTAAAACTTATTCTTTCAAGTGAAATTTATTTACTAAGAAGCTCTATATAAAACTAACCATGTTAAAACAATTTGAAACATGCTACATTTGTATTTTAATCTTTATTACAAATTAGCGACGCTCTGATACAGATAGGGAACAAGTATCGGTCCTATTCAATGTTTCAGTACTCGTATTAGGAAAAATGTTCTGATGCTAGAGTACCCGATACCCCTTCACGACATGTTTTCAAACACATTTGTGAATGCTTGGCCACAACTTTTTTTGTTGTTTTTTTGCATCTTTTGAGCGATACCAGGCCTGTGTTGCCCTGCCCATGTCTGAGATGCCTCTAATGCAGAAAAGTTGCTTTTCAGTAAAAAAAACCCCTTCAATTACTCATCCATCAGGTTGTTTCTTAAAATGAGCATTCATTAAAATGCTACATTAATACATGATGGCTCTATTTATTTTAAAATTTTGAGTATTGTCTAAAAACACGTTTAAACGATGGCATTATTAAGGACTAGTAATCACTATCGCTCACAATGCACTTAAATTGCTTCCGTACTTTGATTTCAAAGGTCATCTAATGGAGATTTTATTTCTCCCAATCTATTCATTACTAAATCTTATCTACAGATTATTTAGGAACTACACAGAGGAAGATTTGGCCACATACTATCTTCTAACAAGGTATATCATGATAGACTGTCAGCTATCAGATGTCCTCCATGTTAATCTGATTTTTTTTATCACTCCATTTAAAAAAGTTCCATGTGTTTTTGAGGGTAAATCTGACCTTCAGCCTTTATCTCCTGTTCAATAAGCATTTAGTTCTGGCACCTTTCCTGCTCCTGTTTCTTACAGCCAAGGTTCATTTTATGTTGAATAGACAAATTTTTCCAAAATCTGTAATCGTACAAATATAATTTAACAAGAACTTCAATGGGGCTGAACCCGCTGTAAGATTCTTCCCAGCATTCGGTTTTCATTTATTAATTTGTGTTTGGACTGTAAATTCACTTTGGTCCAAGTATGTTTAAAACTCCTCTCTTCCTCTGCTCTTTATGCAGGGTTTGATTAAGTGCAATTAATAATATTCATGGCTCAAAACTAAAATTTAAAAAGTGCACACTCATTGATCAGATAACAGTTAACATTCCTTAAAAAAACAACTAGTACATTGTAGATAGTATGCAGTTTTAAGCGCTGGATCTAATGAACACGGTGTCCTTGGATGGCCTTGTATTATCAATTCAAGAGTTCACTTACGTTTTGCTCAAGGACTATTGAGGTTTTTTTGGGTTTTTTTTTTTTTTAAAACATGGAGGAAATTTAGATATTAAATTGTCAATTCCCTTGACTTCAATGTCAGATCAGATTTTATGACCAATGTATTAAAAAATTATAACATTCCAAATGCTGTTTCCTACCAGTGTTCCTCCTTCATGTAGTGCTGGTTCACAATCTGAAGCAGATCTGGCCAGAGACTCCAGTCTTTAGCTGAATCGGTACAGAACATAGAATGTTGCTGGTTTTTTTCCTCCAGAATAAATGGAACCCTCTGGTTGAACAAACTGCATTTAGTCATTCGTCCAAATCAAGTTTGAAGTGAGTGTTTGCACATCACTGTTCCACTCTCTGAACCCCGCAGAGCATTCAAATGCGCCCTCCTTGTGGATATTTATTGATCTCCAACTGTGGTCTGAAGCTTTCTTTTTACCACACTTTGGCTGTTGTCATTTCAGTTCTTCTGAAATAATTAAACTCATAGTGATGTGTGTATGCAAACTAATCAATAACTGAGATTCATAGCTATGATTGTAATTATTTGTTACCAATTGCATCGATTTGTTGTATTCACATTACGGAACTCTATAAAGCTGCAGATTCAGGCAAAATATTTAATGGATTTTATTTACATTTATTGCAGAAAAATGGTTTTCTTTTATTAAAATAAATATGGCTAGTATGTTCTATGTTTATTGTTTCTTAACACTTTATACTTGTTTTATACTTGGCACACAGAAATACAATTCTTTGATCACCCAATCCTTTTCCTTTCTTGTACTAAAACTTAAATATATATATATATATATATATATATATATATATATATTAGAGATGTTCCGATACCATTTTTCCCCTACCGATACTGATGCAGATACTTGGGCTCAGGGTATCGGCCGATACCGAGTACCAATCCGATACCTGCGTGTGTATCTCTATATACAGCTGTAGATACTACTAGCCCTGTATTAATTGACATTTTATGCATTTAATAATTTTAAATAAATTATTTTATGCTGTGCTTCAGATACTCAATACGGCAATGACAATAATCAATATTGACATGAAAAAAATTAATAGACATACCCTATCTTTGAAATGTGGATATAAGAGAGTGGCAACTGCATACAAGGGCTCTTCCTCAATGGTTGCGAATCGTTTCTTGACGGCCTCAAGAAGAGTGTCTTTCATTGTTTTTTAAACCAGTGTCCTCCTGGCTCTCCCGAGCAAGGTGCCGTTTTAGAACTGTAACTGAGGGGATCACTTCCGCTTTTTTCCATGTTGCTTGCGTTGTTGCGCAAAATAACATTAACACAGGATTCAGAAATATTCCACTTTACAAGCATACCCTCGATTGATTCAGCTATAGACTTGCCAGTGTCCGAGCCGCGAAACTCGTTAGCCTGCAGCACTGCACTTTGAAGAGTAAAGGTGACGGCGTCACTGTGTCCAGCTCCAGATCGCACGTCCTTTAGTTTACATGAAATGTGTTCACGCACTGTCTCATGTAATTTAGGGAGCGCTGTTTCGGAGATATATTTGCGACCAGGCAAACTGTACCAGGGCTCCAAATGTTAATTAAGCGGCGAAAGCCCACGTTTTCGACCACTGACAGTGGCTGGTTATCCAGTACAATAAACTCGATAATCCTGTCAGTTATCTTTATTGCTAGTTGGCTGTCTTGTGTAAACTTTTCTCTTTGTTTGAATGAAGCTTCAAATGTTTGTTGCGTCTGGCGCGGCTTGTCCTTCTCCTTGGTTGCTAGTGGCAACACGACACAACTTCCTGTGTTTACATTCTGAGCAGCGACAGCGAAGAAGAATTGATTTCCGCTTTGCAGCGATAAGTGAAGCTAGCGGGCATAACTAGGTTATGTTTATGAAAATGGTATCGGATCGGTACGTGGACTCAAATACTCGCCGATACCGATGCCTGATTTTTTTTGTGGTATTGGGAGCATTTTCGATACTGGTATCGGAATCGGAACAACTCTAATATATATATAATTTTTTTTATTTATTTTTTTAATGTTTCCTTTGAGTGATGACCACCAAAAAGCTGCTCGAACCTGCATTATATGCTGAAATATGTTAACCCAGTGCTTGATGATTACACTCTAGCAGAAGATTAACCCATAACGGAACATGATTATTAATCATCAGACAGGAAACTGGGTTTAGCTTCCCGTCCTGTAATTAAGTGTTTTAATTATAAGCAAGCTCTTGCCACTGTTCCTTTGCAGATTTTCATGTAGGCAGACTAAGATAAAACTGAGCAAAAGGGTAAAAGGAGCTGTTCTGGTTGGAAACTAAAAACCACAACACCTAGGATCAAGGAGTGCATCTTTGTGAGGGTGATATATATATATATATTTTTTTTTAATGGTAGGGCACACCTCCTTTAGCATGGCTGAGCTTTGCGTCTGAATGTGTTTGCGTATTTGTGATTAGGAGGTGTACTTTAACCCATTTAGCACTGGGAGCTTGCCAGATTGAATAGCTTAGTCAACTAATCCCCTTCCGCCTGCCCTTTTCATACCAATGAGCATCACTGTTTGTATGCTTGGGTGTTTCTGAGTGTTTTGTACATTCATGTCTTTATGACTGTTTGAGAATGCAAAAGAGAGGACGTGAGAGGATTGGGAGCAGTGTTCTCCCTCCATTGATTGTTTCCTGGCTGTAAAACATGGTGATGGTTTCCTTGATGGGATTTGCAACAGACCTGCAAGTTTAACTGGACAGCAGCTGAATTGGCTCGAATTCTCTAGTGTCCCACAATAGCCACTCTTTTCTCCATTTCTTTCTATCCCTTTCCTCAAAGCTTGCGATTTGGACCTGCTGAGGGGACTTCCATGTTAGTCCTAGCCACAGTTACAATAATAAGCTTGTGTGGGTTAGGTTACATTTAAAACAGCAGCATTTTTATCAATGTAGACAGCTGCAGAGACTTGGTTCTGCAATTTTATAATAATAATGGGAAAAAATAGGGAAAGGGTGTTACTTGTATTACAAAAAGAAGTTGCTGGTTGTATTTTCCACGTATTATACAGTGCTGGGGATAAATGGAACTATTTTTTTTTTTTTGCATCTGAAGGATTGCCACTGCAAAGTGTTTTTGAAAGGAAAGTGCTTGACTGGAAACAGCCGGTCTCTTTTTACTCAAAAAGAATTATTTAGTTCACTGAAGTTGGCATTTTTTCTTAATGAATCTCCAGAACTGACAAGGCAACAAACTTTGGCAGCAACGTATTGAAATTGAGGCTTGGTTCCATTTCAAACTCTTCACTTCGATTTTGCGTTTCACTTCGATGTGAGGTGATGGGCAAAAACGTGGGCATCAGCTACACTTCCAAGCAAAGGGCTAAAGCTGGGATCAAACTGCACAATTTTAGACCTGATTTTAAGTCACCTACAGGTTTTGAGAAATCACATCCAACTGCCCAGAATCACAGGAAAATCTGAGCTTGTTCACACATGTGGCAATCGCATAGAACACAGACAAATTTCTTTGCGATTCTGTTTAAAGTCATGTAGTAATAATTGAAAAACTTTGCTCATCAAACAGGGCCCCCACAAACACTGGGTTTCTGCACAGCAAGTAACTTCCTTTTTTAACTTCTAGTAACTTCCAGCAAGGCCTTCATTTATGTTGTTGTAGGGTTGCTGCAGCTGCATAATAGTGTCGGTTTGCAAAGATCTTTCAAACACATTCACATCACTCAGATATAGCTTTCTGACGTTTCCACACTGTCATTTTTATGTTTGTCTTGTGACTGAATAGGAAGAACTGTGTACTTACATATTCATCTGCAGTGTTTCCTTAAGGTTTGCAGGTTTGAGGAGCTGCGATATGGGTGGGGATGGGGGTTGATTGGGTAGATGCAGGAAAAATATTGCCATCTAAACAGTTATTTGAACTATTCTCAGCAGAAAATTGTAGCATGTTTAAGACATTAAAATCTTCCGTTAAGAAATAGTTGGGATCCCCTTTTGAGAGCAGTGGATTTTGAGGCTGCATTTATACAGTTAGTTACTTATTTTTACAGTCAGTAGCGTATTTATAATGTATGTCTAGGGTCTGATGGTGTGAATATGTATGAAGCATCTGAAGGGTTCTTGGTTCACTGAAGACTGTTCTCACTGTCTGAGCTGGGACTTGGTCATGTTGCCTCAAGGTTCAGTGCTGTAGAAACCGGGTCAAACTACTGGCTTTGCAGCTCTTCCTCACCCTCCCCACTCTTACTCTTTCTCCTCCAGCACCAGGACAAAATGTCTTTAAATAATCCGCAGAGATTTATATTTAACCACAGGTTTTCTTCTTACAGAAACTGGTTCTAAAACACATGTTTGACTTATGTTACAGAAACAGTCAGTACTGTGATTAAGCACAGTACATAAAAAAAGTTGTGTTTGTTTTTAATTATTCATTTTGCAATGTCATTTTTAAAAATGAAAGGGTTTAAAAATAACTCAACACATAATTGGGTGAAGGTTTATTCTTTGTCAGATAAGCTCATAAATCATTAAAAACAGAGGTCCATTCTTCAAGACGACCAAAGTTGGTTGCCATTTTATAGTCTTTTTTTCCTGCCAAACCAGGCAGGTTCCATCCACCAGTGTGGATGAAGGGGGTACAGAGGTTGGTTTGTGTTTAAGCACTTGCTTGTGTCTTGGTTTGTCAATTACCGGAAAGAACTGTGTGATAAAAATAGGTTTCATTTTGCTGTTCTTTATGCCTTTAGTTTGAATTTGTCATTTTAGAGATGCCTTTTACATTTACATGATGGTATGATCCATTTGAGTGAGCTTACAAATTTACAGAGTCTCATGGAGCATTACAAAATAGGTCGTGAAAGAACTGGTAGAAACTGGGACAAATTTTTGGTGTTACCCTATTGTTAGTGGTTTGTTTTATGGGGTCATGTACTTTATTTTGATTGTGTTAGATTTTGGAATCTTCCACTGTGATCTTGTAAACATTTCACAACTGTGTTTTATGTCACAGTATTTTTTACCTATTTTATCTACTGTTACAACCTACCATTGCACAGTTTTATGTTGCGTTAAAATCTTATAAACTAAATCACACATCCTCATAGAACTCTATCTAGAAACAATATCATTGATCAAACAGATCAAGCCAGTCAAAGCAAAATGGACATTTCATTGATTAAAAGTGTGCATGGCTCTGCCTGATGTTTGGTGGTATCACTATTGTGTGCAAGGGTGCCTTGTCAGTTCTGTTCCAGTCAATATACAAACATGTGTGTCTGATGCTTATAATAACCATATCTAACAGCATCACAGATGTTGTTAAAGAGCCCTGCCAAATCCGCTTTAGATTTAACAAGATAAGACTATTGGGTTTGTCAACAACAGTGTTATGCCTAGTCTCATAGTACATAGTACTTTCATTTAAATTCTAAGGTAGTTTATAGGCGTTGTGAACTGATTTTTTTTCTATCCACCGATCTTATATCATGAGCCATTTTAAGTCCATCTTCGTTATGGTACATTTCTGGTCTGATTGGCCAACAGCTCTGAATATTCCTTGTCATATCAAGAAGAAATTATTGGATAATCGAAAAAATGGTGACCACTACACAGCAGTGTTTCCCCTAGGATCATGGCCTTGGGAGGGGTGGTGGGGTTGTGGTGTTATGGGTGGTGCGGCAAAACACTCACACAAACACTTCATAGCGTTTATATTAGGGATGTCCCGATCAGGTTTTTTGAGCCCCTGATCCGATCCGAGTCATTTAATTTTAAGTATCGACCGATACCGAGTCCCGATCCGATACTTGTCTTTTCCTTGTGCTAATTGCACACTTTAAGTGCATGCAGGTTATTAAATCAATCCAGTGTGTACTCTTGACAACCAAATAGCTCAGCAGTTATCAATAAAAAAAACTGAAAGCAACCTGTTCCTTTACGTTTTTTATTTCTCACAAATATGAAATCTCAATTTTACAGCTCAGTGAAGTCGCAATATTCTGTCGTGTGTTTCGTTTTAAGATGCCTTATCAAGTTGGTAGTATTAAAGGCTGCTTTGCTAGTACCATCGCGTCAAACTAGAAAAAAAAGAGAAAATAATATATTTTACATGGGGTATTAAATAACAATCAGTAAATAAACATTTCTATTTCTTCAACAACGAAAATGTTACACATTTTAAGTTACGAAGAACACTTCAACATGTCACAAACCTATTAGATAAAGACATGCAAATCATCACAACACAAAACTTTAAATGGTCAGAAAAAAAAAGCATTAAATGAAGGTTTTTGTAGAGCTTGAACCTTTTTTTTAACACGAGCACAAACATGCGAGTCTCTGATATTTCTTCCTGATTCACGCACGCTCTAAGCACGTCATCAACGTCCTTAAAGGGGCAGCACACAACAGCTCGCATTGCAAACGTTGCATGTAGCTACCAGACTAGAATCACTTTCCAACTTAAAATACTTCCACACTGCAGACATCTTAGCACCGTATTGCAAGTAGTAAACAACATGCGAGTTTAACATGCGAGTTTGCGACACGTGCGTGACGTAGCTGACGTTAACATTCGATCGGTCCGATACATAGAGCCGATTCCGATCAGTTAAAAAATGCCTCGATCGGCCCCGATACCGATCTTTATGATCGGCTCGGGACATCCCTAGTTTATATGTTTCTTTTAATTGCAATATACAATATATTATAATGTCTGAACAATTACTGTACAATAACTAAACTGTACACTTAACTAAACACTAAACATCTGATTTATTTTAATATGTTAATTATTCACAAAGTGTGCAGCTTTTGTCACTGCAGTGTATCTTTCTGGGCTTCTGAAAGAACATTTCCAGAGCATCTTGGTATGGATAGTCTGAAACTTCTGGCCCATTTATTGAGATCCGCATGCAGGCTGCAAGATGGTCCCCTTGCAGCCTTTTGCGAATGTCTGTTTTGACCTGTAAATACATTAACTGTTAGGCTTTAAAAGTGATAACTGACAACTTAACATAGTGATAGTTTAAAGCAGGAAATGCCATTGTATAACTAACTAGCTAGCTATTAATTAAGAAATTTATTTATCAATTCGTTCATTCATGCTTGTGTGTATTTACTTACTTACCAAGATCAGTCTTGTACAGCCAGGGGGAGTATTTCCCCTCTGACAGCCAAGCTGGGTCAAAACCTGTCATTCTGTGGTGGCTAGACTTTTGCTTCTTGTCAGCGGCAGGACATGCAGCACTTGGGCTCTTTTCTGTACTTTGATTCGCAGTAGGAAAGCAGCAGAACACGTGCTGTCATCGTCACCACCTTGGGAGCGTTTAAAAAACGCGGATATTTTTGCCTGCTGCGACATACTCTCCGAAGCGCGGTCTCTATCCGCTGATGGGTGTGAGTGTGCGCGCGCATCGGAGCGGAACTCCGGCGTGCGCGCGCATCGGAGCGGAACTCCGCCGTGCACGATACGGAGGACAATTGTAAACGCGCAAACATTGAGACAGAAATTACATTAACTTGACCTTCAAGGGGGGCGGGGGGTGCCGTTGGGGGGCGGGGCGCCCCCCTAATATAATGGTGGGGGAAACACTGGACAGGTGTACAAGCTCACATTTTTGCCAATTTTTAAATAGTATGAAAAATGACAAAATATAAACAAAACCAATAGCCAATTACCAAAACTATTAGTCATGGGGCTTTTCTGAATAAAAGTGGTTAAATCTGGATGAGTCCTCTAAAACCAAGAAGAGCACTGCATCCTGTATCCCTGGCTGTGTCAATATCCGTAGGTCCTCCTAGTAGTTGGCATAATACTGGGCAGCAGAATAAGAAAGAAATATGGACAGACAGCTTGCTATCTGTGCACTGTGCTCCATCCAACTTAAGCGAGGAGCTCAAGAAATGTGTCCTGATGTCAGCAAAGGACACTGAGATGAGGTAGCTGACCTTCACAGACTGGATGAGTACCCGAAGCATTAGCACCCAGCATAGATTAGCACACAAAAGAGCCATAATTAAAGTTCCTGATTGAGGAGATGTGGCTGGGTGTCTTTAGCATTCATCCTGCTTGCAGCATTGTTTTTTGTCTCTGGCTTCAAACAGTAAATGAACTTAACAATTTCGAATACATGATTGCGCATTTATAGTTTTACCTACCCACCATTTCTTGTGAAGGAAATAGCATTAGAAAGGAAAGTACCTTGACCAAAAACCATGGGGGCTACTGTCAACTGTACATCACACATTGGACCGAAAGAGTGGTGCCAAAAAATAAAAAAGAGTTTCGTACTGCCATATCGGATCCGTTTTTCACCAGGAGAATGACCTGGCTCTTTTGTTGACATAAGTAGGATATAAAAGATCCACTTGGTGTCACTTATTGCACATTTTCATAGCGACATCGTACAGGAAAGAAAAAGCGTGCCAGAAATACTTTCTTTTTTTTCCCACATTTTTGTCAAACAGCTCCCTGTAATCAGCCACCAACAGTTTAAGCCGTCAACAGTTTAAATTTTTTCCATGTGATCTTTGTCGTCTTCTTCCTTGTTTCTCTGTGTGAAGCAGAGAGCATCTGTTGTACTTCAAATGCCATCTTCAGGCAGGGAGCGTCAATGCATCAATATTTCCTTGACGCAGACAAAGAGCACCTTGCTGAAAAGCAGTTTGAAGATTTGTGCGAATCTCAATTCGGACGTTGTGTAAAGGCCTTTACTGCGGCTACAGACAATTGGTTTCCAGTACCTCTGCCCTTAGATTTAATGTCTTGCAGGAGCTGATGTTCATTACAGTGTTAAAAGCAAACCAGCAAACTGCTAGCAGCTTTGGCCAAGGCCACCCAGCGGGCCTACAGCTCTCCTTCATCCTCCACAGTCCATCTGGCTCAGAGAAGGAGTCGAGGTTGAGGGGGAGTTAGATTACAACATATCTCTAAGGGATGTGGAGCCCTGTAAATGTGAAGTTAACTGCTGACCAAGAGTCTCTGTGCAGTGATAAATGCACGCAATTTTCCCTGTGGATGAGCACTTAAAGTGGAGGAATGCCTAAAATATTGCTCCTTTGTGATTGTCAGCACAGAAAATATTAAAAAAGGATTGCTACCACACAGTGATTTCTGCAGAATAAATCAGAATGAGTGTATGTACAATATAGAAAATGCATTGCTGTGAGAAGAAAAGTCAAATTGCTTCCCCTGTGCAACAATTAATCTTTAAATGTGAATATAAGTAATGTACAGTATTCATAACAAAACTATAAAATTGGTATCTATTATGTTCAGAGTTTATTGAAATGTCAAATTGAAATAAATAGTTTAAACCACATTTTAAAGTATTTAAAGCAAGCGAAAATTGTTAGTCTTTAAAATGATCTGTAAAAACTGAACATCAATGAAAAATTACAAAATACATTTGAAAAAGTTAGAATCTTGCATTTATTGGCCATTAAGATTTGACCAAATAATTCGATTTGACTCATTTGATTCAACACCTTTGACTCAACGTTTGACATTCGATCGATTTGAATCAACAAGCTGTCTGTGCTATTTAGATCTCTGCCTTTTCTACAGGAAACTATCTGGGCATTATCATTTTTTTACTTAGGTAAAAGAGAACTGACCACAGAAACAATCGAGATTCCCAAATGCCCTTTATGGCTAACCAATAAACTGTAAGGATATCAGGAACAAGATTGTTGACCTGCACAAGGTAGGAATGGGCAACAAAAAGACCATTGCCAAGTGGCTTGGTGAGAATGTGACAAATGTGGGTGAGATTATAAGCATTCTAAATGGTTTGGTGTGAAAGGGTGTGTTTTGAGAAAGTGGGGAACTTTAAAACACTTGATTTAACATGATTTAACATTTATAAGAATTTTTAAATAGGATTTTAGTAGCATTTTTTATTATTTTATTTCTCTCTGTTGAAATGATCATACCACTTCTGATTGGAGTCAACAGTGTCTATGGGAACATGTTCAAAGTATTCAACGTAATTAAAGGAAAAAATAAAATTATTATTAAACTCTAAAAAATTGTCAATTTAAATATAAAAATTTAACTGCTTAGTAGCCATTCTGATTTTAGCCCAAAATAAAAACGAGCACCCCAAACAAACTAACCTTTACTTAATGTAAAACTGTCAGCAAACAACAAACAAACAAACAAACTTTTGAATTCTTTGGATTCATTTTAAAATATTCCAAATGCTATAGATGATTTTTAGTCATTATGTAAATATTTTTATTTTTGATATACATATGAATAATTACAATTCTATTGAAAAGTCTATAAGTTGTTTGTGGACTTACCAATAAAATAATTTTTTGTTTTCAACTACTTGTACTCGGACATGCCAGGACTTGTTCAGGTTTGGAGGTGGGGTGAATCAGTTTCCTTAACATTGCTCAGACCACATTACTCACTCGACAGTAAATGACTCTTCCTAAAAATGTGTGTTTTTGCAAGGTAAATGTGCATGCTGGTTTTCAGTTGTCAGGGCAAACGTGACACATCCAGCAGCAGGCAAGAGGAATGTGGCGTTTGGGATCTTTTCAGAAGTTGTGGGAGGATTGGCACTCATTGGATTACTAGACAAACACACTCGGCCGGGAGGAGCCCAGCGCATGAATAATTCAGCCACTGTCAGTGATTCTAGCGGCCCACCACTGTTTGTGCATCTCAGCTGTGTTACTGATCGCCAAGCAGCACCACGTCTATGCGGTCACCTCACATGAATACTGCACGACACTTGGTTTATTGCACCAGATGAATAGCAGATCTTGGTACGCATGTTATATAGTACGAAAGGAAGAAAGGCTTGGGGGTAGTCTGGAGATTTTCTTTCTGTAAGCATGTTGACTTTAGGAAGGTTTGGATGGGTGGGAGTGAGACTCTTTGAACTCTAAATCAGTAAAGAACACAATATCAGGTTTTATGATGGTGGTGAAAAAGGCTGAGATTCTTAATTTATGCGTCTTTGGAGTGTGCAAAATTATGGTCCTTGGATGCATTCTCTCAGTATTTGCACCTAATTGTTTCTACAGTTTAGACGCATTGAACAAAAATGAAGTCTGAGCAGCTGAAAAAAAACAATGCAAGCTTGGGAAGATATTGTGAATTTTACTTTGGAAGATATCCTAGCCAGGAATTGAACCAGAAACTTCCTGCACCAATGAGGTTGAAGTGTGCTAATCCCAGTGGTTCCAAAGTCAATTATGAGCATTGTTGTCAACTCTTCAGTAAGAAAAGTTGCTATTGGCTGTGCATTAAATATGTAATTTTTTTTCGGTTTGCTTTTGAAACAAAATAAGAAATATTTTGTAATATTTTTTTTTAAATGTAACATGGATGGATTATGTTTTATTGTATAAAATAGAAATTATGTGTGAGAGAGGAATAAAATGTACAGATAAACTATTTTTACTTTTACTATCAAAAGCCACAATCCTCATAAGAACATAGTGCAAAGTGGAATAAAGTGAATGTGGATTAAATAGTGAGTAATTCCTATTTTACACATTTAAAAGTACAGATAGTGCTTGCATTGGGACGCAGCTTGAGTGTGTCATTGGAACTTGTGCCAAGCAAAAATAGCTATCACTGCTCCATAAGAAGAACCAGAAGACTTTAAATGTCTCTAAAAACTGTAGAAAAAGTCACTAGATTTGTCATGAAGCTGTTAAACACTGATTGTGAGTTTACTTTAGTTGTGACATTGGATCCAGATTGGGCTGTTGGATAATTTGCATCATTGGATTTAAATGTTAAATCAAGCTTTTTTTAAAGTTGGCATTCGGCAGTACATAATCAAAACCTTGACTAGGTTGTTAGAAACCTTAGAAATTAAAGTGGTTATTTTGTACTTGTACTGTATTATATTAGTTTCTGTTTATCACACAGAAAGTGATGACTAACATTACTCCTTTATTAGTCTCTAGAAATGTCAGGTTTCTCTTGCATATGCAAATTTGTGTTTAAAATTGTAAAGGTCATGTAGGTTTGCCTTAGAAGCTTTGTATACTTTGAATGTACAGTTGCACTCAAAAGTTTACACTCCCTGACAAACTTTCTGATTAATAGCCATTTTATCAGATATTCTGTATGATGATGCTAAATCATTTTTTACACTCAAAGTTGGTGGTTGGGTGAAGCCATTTAGTGTCAAACAACTGTGTTTTAATCATAAAGATGGCATAAACTTTCCAAATGACCCTAAAAGTTTCCATATACTGGTGATTTTGGCCTTCTAACATGAACAAAAGGGTTTCAGCGGCTAAAGGTAACCATTTAAACTGCGACCTATTCACTTGTAATAAATGTTTCTGGGCTCCTGACAGACTTCTAAAGCACATAAAACATTTGGTAAAGTTTAGTTGAGCTCCTTTTGGTTTTTCAAAACATTTAGTGGAAATTGTGTTTTCTTTTCTTAATAAAAAGAAAAAAAAAACTATTTCAGAATTAATGGACCATTCTACTATGATTTGTCTGGTCCATAAAACCAGAAGCTCTAATTGTGCACCATGCACCAAATAGCTTTTTTGAGAGACAACTGAGACCCAAAACTAGCTAGCTGCTTCTAGTTTCTCTCTATTGTAACGTGATGATGGGTGCACAGAGGTTTACTATATTTGTTTTAAATGTTGGCTTTTATAACAAAGTAGACAGTACTCTATGACTCAAAATGCCAGCTTTGTTGGTCCTAAGACCAGTGTAACAAATGGGAATGCTCGTCCATGTTGGTTTAGACTGGTGATCACATTTGAGACATGTACAAAAGACAGCGAGACTCTGACAGAACATCTGCTGTGGGATTTTGTTGTTGCTTTGGTGTGGTGAAGAGCTGCTGAAAGAGGCTCGGTTGGTGTGGTTCATGGATCACACAAACTTTTTCTTTCATAACCAGTTAACCATCTATGTCCAAATAGATGAAACAAACTTGTTGAATGAGTGGAAAATGCAGCGGAAATAAGCAGCAAAGTTTGCAATGTTGGGCTCTTAACCTCCTCACAACATCCATATCCCACAATGCCTCACACAGTTGACCAGATTTTATAGTTTGCTATTAAGATACAATTTATTGCAATTTATTATATCATTGCTCCTTTATTGAGATATACAACACCAAATTTCTCCAGATGCACAGCCCTTACATGTGAAAGGTGCGGTCTTAAGGATAATGGTATGTGAAAACTGAATGAACCAGGGATTAATATTAGTTTTCACCCCAGAGCAAGGGAACGAAACAACAAGCTTGAACACACCCAAGATCCTCAGATAAGGAATAGGAGTTTAATTCTTTTCAGAAGTTGAAATTTCCCTCATGCTTTTTGTTTTTTCAGCTACATTAAAGATTTTATCCCGTTAACCTTTTCCAAAAAACAGTGTTTGTCTTTTGAGGAGTTACCAACCTTTGATCTTTGTTCCATTATTACTATTTCGTAATAGATTTATTTGATAAGCTTTTAGAGAATGAGTATAAACGACCTCCTTTGTGTGAACTTCTCTTTTATGCATGTCTGGGAGGACTAACGGTTAAAAGTATGCTGGGAAACGATCGCAAACAATGCCTAGACTCCCTTGAGTCCAAACAGGGAATGGAGTTAAGTTCCCTCCTCTAGTTAGCACAGATCACAAATCCCCTCTTCTCTCTCACTTGCATTGAAAGAGGGTGTAACACAGAAAAGGGCATCGTTTCATGAGGACTAGAGAGGCTGCATTATCTGCATCACTGAGCTGCGTCATTCTCAGCTCTGGGTTCTGTGTTATCTGCTTCTCATGACCATTCCGAAAATCCTGCTCCTATGAAAAGCCACTAAGATCTTTAGAATGGAGCAATCTGGGCCATCACCAAAGACTTATTTGTTAGTGAAATAGACTCTGCAGACTCAGGCTCACTAGCAGAGATACATGCAAGACTTTTCTTTTCTTTTGTCGTTTCTAATTTCTTTAGATGCATGCTTGCAATGCTTCTTTGTTTGGAAAAGGAGAGGAACCAACAGAGAGAAACTGTGTCAGAGACTCTTTTGTTTGGCTACAGTAACCCTCCTCCCAGTCAAAAGCCTCATGAGACAGGCTATTGTTTGTTTGGATGTGTTGGTTTGTTTGTTCGGGTCAGAGAGGGTTCAGCTCAGTTAGGTTGGTTTGAGCAGGTTTTATTGGAATCTTTTCGTATAAAGAACTTGTTAAGGGCTTTTGACAGTGCGCTTAGATTTAAAAGATGGGAAGAGAGTAGACAAGAAAACTTAATGGTCATGAGAAAGAGTTATTGTTCAATAAACCGTGCTGTGTTCCTTCAGAGCTTAGCAGCCTAATTCATGATGAGTTATGAATCTCAGCTTATCTTAAAGGGTGTCCCCTCAGGGTCCGTGTACATCTGTGTGTGTTTAAAGCAGCGAAGACAACGATGTGCATTTGAACCTCAGAATGTGTAAATCATGAAAAAGCTTTAGCATCAAATGAAAACAATGACCAGTCAAAAGGGCTAATACTGCCTCGATTATTTGTTCATAGCAGGATATATAGATAGATATAGAGTATATGATAATAGTATTTAGTCCTTTTTCTGGCATAAAGGTAAACCTTCATGTTCAACGAAAGTGGTTGGTAACTTATTACGTTTACTTGAGCCCATATATAGGATAACTAGGGTTGCAACTAAAGACCATTTTAATATTTGATTAGTTGAGGGATCTTTTTTTTTTCAGATGAAAACTAAACATGTCTTTAATTTGATGTTTTACTTATAAAACCTTAAATGGGTGTATTATTTATGCATAAAAATAAACTCTACAAAAAGCAAAACCCATATTTAGTTTAATAATTTTTAATAACCTTAAATGAAAGACAAAAGTTTGTTATTGAACAGTATAACTTCTCTAAATATCCAAAATATAAATAAAAAGCAAGTATAAGTTCACATTATAAACTATATACTATATATATGCACTTTTTAATATTAAAAAGTGTAAAAAGTACTTTTTTAAAAGTATATTTTAAAATTACAGTGACTCATTTAGTTGTAAAAATATATAAGTCTTCATTAAAACGAAAAGAAAAGAAAATCCATGGGTTCCCAAAAGTACTGTTTGCATTTGCTAAAAAACCACAACAGTTACTAAATGTAATGTTCAACTGTTATTCGTACCATTTAATTTAGGTCAATCTGAAGTAGTACCATTTAACTCACCAATCGATAGATCACAGTTTAGATGTAAAGATAAAGTAATGGCTGTAGTAGTAAAAGGAAGGTATGCAGGAGTTATTGGAGACACAAGTTAAGACATTGTTTTATGGCATTGTGCATGGTGTCTCTCCACCTAATTCAACTGATAAGCATAGTGTTCAAGCTCAAGGCTGAAAACAACTTGCGGTAAGTGGTGCCCTTTAATCAGCAATGCATATACCAGGGTGCCTCGACAGACAATGTTAACTACACAAAGACAGAATTGCTCTAGTATACGTCCGGACAACTGTGATATTCCTGTAAAAGCATTGAATAGATGCCTAAGTTGTGTGGACCATCCAAACTGTACTTGTAGTCTTCCCACTGGAATATGTTCTGTTCTCCACAGGATGCTCTTTGTCCTTGTTTGCTGGGTAAATCAGATATTGTTAGTGTTCTGGGATTCCGGAGTTGTGTCTTTAGGCCCCTCATGGAACAGCTCTAGATGACATTCTCAAAGACAGAGCTGCATGAGTGTTCCTTATGGGGCCTCCATGTCCTATGTGCAGTTTGTGACCCCTCTGTAAATGTTAGTTACAGCAGCTACTGCTAAATATCATTCTTCTCATTAGTGCCTCATAACATTAACTAAAGCCTTTATTTTACTTGGTGCATGCAATGAATGATTTATTGATAGGTCTTATTGTGTTTATTGTTGCTATAATAGTGATATTTTCGTTTAGAATGGGAGCTCATTGTGAGCATGCTTTCAAAAGGTTGTCTGTAAATGTAGAATATACAAGTATATATAAACCAAGTGCATGTCTTGAGATTTTTTTTTTGATCCAATTTGAATATATAGATTTTATATACCTGTGTGTATCTCTAATATCTGTGTGTATCAACACGTATGATAATCTGCATTCTTTTTAACTTCATGTGTGGAAATTGTGGATGAAATCTTTAAAAAAATATATCTTATCATTGCATTTTGGGTTGTGATTGGATAAGTACATTAAACTAAATATGAATTAAAAATAATATATTCAGAAATATTTCCTAAAGTTGAATGTGGATGATTGAATGATTGAATGACCAAAAATACAGAACAATGAAAAAAAATCTTTGCCTGTTGAACTTAAATTAGACTTAAAGACATTAAGCAATCTTAATATTATACAATACTGTACTATTCTTTGTTTATAAGGGTTGATTCAATGAACAGAAACAGGGCTGGCAATGCATTAGATGACACCTATTAACTAACAGCAAGATAGTAGAATAAAAAGTCCACTATTATTAATAAGTTATGTGTATAAAGCATAAAACAAACTCCAAATTGTACACATGGTAATGTTGGCTCCATTGTGTTGGTCTACAAACAAGAATGCTTGTTTTTTTTCACTGTTAAAATTTGATGCTCATTTAATTCAATTATGTTAAAATAAAATAAAAAAAACATAATCAAATGCCCATCAATTTTCATGAAATTACAGATTTAAATGAATTATTTTATTCATGGTCAGAGCGAACTGTAGAACAAGAGTAGAACTTATGTTATGACTACATAGTACTGCTGACAGCTTAGTAATTGGAAACAAGTGAGCATATCTAGCACTTCCTGTGACCCCCTTTCTATACAGAAGTCATGTGTACCAGTGAGAGTGCAGTGTGTCAGGAGCGTGTTCGGGAATGTAGCTGTATGTCTGCAAACACATACCGTTGGTTCTCTCTGGAGAGAGTTGGAGCTCCAGCAGCTGTGGGGATGTAATTCAGTCTTCTAGGATGTCATTGTTATCTATTGTGGTTGCCGGCTAACTTTCAGAACTGAGAAAAGACCACAAAGGTGATATCATGTCTGTTGAAAGTTGAAAAAACATGGTTAAGCTCGAGGAAAAGAAAATATATGAATCAAAGTGGAAATTGGTGTTTACTGGCTGAAAGTTGGAGACAGACAGCTGGAGGAAATGGTCTGAATCCCTGCATTCCTGATTTTTGTCAAACATGAGTCCCTTGCCAGAGCCCCAGTTCCTGTAGGATCACCTAAAACAAAAGAATTTTGAGTGTCACTTAATTTGAATCATTCTTTTATTCATTTTGATGACCTCTCATAAGAATGTAGAGTTCATTTTAGTCATTTCAAATTACAGTTAAAAGTCAATTTGGTAGTTGTAAAGACATGTTTTTTTTTTTTTTGCACAAATTTCAATTTTATTACAGTCACAAGTAATATTTGTGTTTATACTGTCTGCATACAAATCTAAAGGAAAGTATCTCTGAAGTCTTGTGCATACCACAAAGATTTGCTGTGGTGTTTTGGTTGTGTTTTTTTTTTCTTTTTAACCAATTAAACCAAAGTAGTTTTTTATAGTGATGAGAACTTACATTGTCTTCCATTGTTGGTGCACTCAAAAAGAACCATTTTGGGTGAAGTAAGTTTTTTTAGATTGTTTATAACATTTTATATCATAAAATGACAATGCTGTAACATGATGCCCATGGGGAGGTTTAATCGAATTTACTCTACAGTCCAGGTTGCACAGACAAAAAATGGCCTCAAGCCAGATTCAAACCGGGTCACCTATGTATTTCCCGGCACATTAACACTTGGCTGCATGGTCCAGTAAGAGCATGGTCCAGTAAGGGATGGTATGATAACAGTCACATGGTTTAATTGTTAGTCAAGTACAATCTACGTGTTTTTTTCCTTCCATGTCATGGTCTAAGGTATTTCCATTGTCCAATTGTAGGTTTTTTAGGGTGTGTGTGTGTTGGGGGGGGGGGGTGTGGGGTGAAAAAAAAAACCCCACTATGCTGAGATGTAGAGATTTCCCTTTGAAATCAAATGGCGAGAATGAATGTGCAGCCCAGCATCAGATGAGTTTTAACATGAGTGCCATGATGGAAACACTGTGTTGTGTTTCTATGTGTGTCAGCATGAATCTAGCAGTGGTATGGTCTTTATCCTAGATCTAAGAATGCAGTTTTGCACTTGGCGTTGGAGGTAAAAGAAATGAGATAACGTCCATCGATTGAATCTCAAGAAACCATGAATAGCTCTTTGTTCTCGTTTAAAACGAGGGTTTCTATGGGCTTTTATTCTCACATGTATATAAAACAAGATCATGACCTTTATGCATGTAAAGGCTGTTCAAATGTTGTGCTATCGCAGTTGATGAAATACTTAGACCATGCCAGAGGCCGAAGCCATTCTGTGTCAAAGCATAGGTTCAATTTCAAATCCATCATTCTGCAGACCGTGGAATGCCAGTTTAAAGCAATTGCCTTATTTTGTTTTGGAAGGTGAACTCGGTGCACGTTAATGAGCCTGAAACTTTCAGGTTTATGCATCAGATTTGTGTTGGTGCTTTATTGATAAGAAAAAGCTATTGAAAATGTTGACAGAAGAGGTAGGTTTTTTTGCCCAAAACCCTAATTTCACTTTGCATCTAAGCACCTTAACCAGCTTTCTAGCAGTTTTATTCATGTGGACATGTCTGACTGTGGATAAAGAAGAATACATGTCAAAAGTGGAGTGGTATTTGGTATGCTCAGAGGAATCCATTTTTTTTTTTTTTTTGATAATCTTCCTAATAAGTGATTGGCCGGACAATGTCACCACTGACCAGTTATGATCAAGTCGTTTTGTGCTCGTCCAGGCAGACCTGACAATGATTTTAATAAAGAACCCCCATAAATGTTTCACTAAACTGTGGTTGAATATGTAGTTGGAGAGTATAAACAAGGTGTAAAATGTTTATACTGTATCTGTTTTCAAGCTCAGTGTAGCTTACTTGGTGAATACGGAACAGAAATTTGTCAGGGCAGTTGTTGCCTAGTGTATAAGGAGATAAACAGGTGATCAGAAGGTTACTGGTTCGATCAGAAGGTTGCTGTTAACTGCTTCCTGGACGCCGCAGCTATGGCTCCTGGTAAGTGTTGACTGTGTGTTTTTTTTCACTGCTGTGTGTGTGCACGCTTGGTTGTGTGTTAAATGGGTCACTCCATACTTGGTGGTAATGTCATTTGACTCCACTTTTAATTTAAAGAATTAAACTTTTACAATTAAACTCTGATCGATATCATTATTTGTTGACAACAAATTTCAGTATAGAATATTATTGATAGCCCTAGTATTATGCTTTTTATTACAGTATTATCCTTTAAGGCCTAAGTTATTGTAAATAACAAGAAGTATTTATTTTATTCCTTTTTTAAAATGTAAAAGCCAGCTGTTAAATGTAATTATTTCATTTATGAAAATATTTTAAGGAAAAGTAGAGGCCTATGTCTTGGTCTAAAAAAAAACTTTCCTCTAAAAGTTGCTCTGTGCTGTGCCTTTTATACTGTAAATGTCAACATCTTTTAACAAATGTGGTTCTATGGAGGAAAGCTGGCCTACTGGACACTGTAATGTGTAGTGTGCCGTATAAGGTTTTCAGTGAAGCCTCTAGGATGGTGCCTGAATGTCAGTAAAAATTTGTAGAGTTAAAAGCGATAGATTAATGTATTTGGGGCAGAAACCCAGAAGTAATTTGACAATAGAACAAACAATGGGGAGCAGAGCGTTGAGCCGAGAAGATTATTGTACCGCTTGGAGGCAGAAACTGTATGCACTTCCTCATTTCCAGACACATTGAGACATCCTCTGGACTGAAATAGCAGCCTTTTTACAATATTCATACGGCTTTGATTGAGTAATCCTTCAAATGTGTGACCTTGAAATCTTAGGAGTTTTATTTCAACAGCATCTGACATTTCTTTATTATGAGTAGCTGTGTATTTTTAAGTGGTCCATATGATTTTAAGTGTACCATGTCATTGCAATCCGTTCAGAGACTATCTCATTTCTGTTTGATCAGGAATCACCCTGAAGCCACAGGCATTTGAATATCTATGCATGCTGCTGACAAGCATCCTCATTGCTGTCTGCTTGGGTACCCTCAAAATACCCTCTCTCGGGCCACTGGCTTGGTGTGCTGTATGTTGAGTCTTGGCTGGCTTAATTGGATGAAGTGGAGCATGCTGTAATGTGTTGTCATGGTGAAACAGCGTTGGACTGTAATGTGATTTACTGTAGTGGCTGTCAGAGCTTCTCACTGATGGAATCAGGAGGGTGTCGAACATCCAGTGGGATCCACAACACCCAGTTGTCGAACACCATAGGTACCAATCAATTCCACACAGTGCTGCCATCACAGCCCTAGTGCCATAGATATATTTATTGATATCTACAGTCACTTAACCTCGACACAGACCGACAGGAGAGGAACTAGACCCGAATTGATCCGTATTGATGGCTGTGAATCTGTCGAGCCATATTGTTTGTTGCCAATGGGAATGTTTGTGTGTCAGAGCGTGTCTCCGCTTGTCTTTTCAGTGTGAGAGTGTGTTGCGAAAAACGGGTCAGGAACACATTCCCTCTTAAACTCTGTGGCTATGCTGGTGGTGTCTGTGTGAGATAGATAAAGCCAGAATTTATGAGCTCTGAATCAGGCTTAGACCGTCTTTGATGTCTCATACTACGAGGAGATATTCCCAAGCCTTCGATATTTGTGTATGTGCGGGTGTCTGAAGAGAGAGTATGAAGCCAAGAGAAGCAGCTGTCAGCTCGAACCAATCAGTGTTTGTGACTCTTTTGTCTGAGCAGACAGTGTGTGGATGCCTGCTGGCTGGCACTGCCACACACACAGTCCACGTCTACAATTATTTCACACAGATGTTTTATCTCACCTCGTATGCACCAATTCCCAAAAGCAAGACTCATTTTGACAAATGCCAGTTCCTTTCCTCACAACCTCACAAAAAGATATTTCTTGCATTAATTTGGAAAATTCTTGGTCTTGAACACAATCATACCCAGACGCTGCTTCTATTGCTAGCGTGCTGCAGTGAGCTGCTGTTTCTATAGCAGCAGTAAGAGGTAACAACACTGACATCATTCTCTCTCTCTCTCTCTCTCTCTCTCTCTCTCACAGATCACATCATGATTTGACAACTTGGTGACACCCATTTAAGGAACTGGATGACCCATGGCTCACTGTGTGTTGAGACCCTACTGTAATTCTCTGGTAAATCCTTCTCAACATTCTGTACATGAAGTTACTGTTGCAACAAATTCAGTTCTGCAAATTAAACACATCTAAAGGCCTCTACACACTAATCAGAAAAACCATAGGCACCAACTGGACAACTCACCGAACAAGTGTTGCTAATAAAAAAAAAAGAGTTTCAGACTGCCATATCCTTTTTTTGCAAGAACAATTGATAAAAACTGCCATTTTTTGATGACTCGTAAAAGAGCTGCTTTTTTCATAGCCGCAAAACCTCTCTTTTCCCCACATTTTTGTCTCAGTTCCCTGTGATCAGCCACCAACAGTATAAACCGCTCAAAATCCATGATTTTTTCAATGTGTTCTTAGATTTCTTCTCTGTCGTATCGTCTTCTTCTTTCCTGTTTCTCCATGTGGCACGGAGTGCCTCTGTTGTAGCGCAAACGCCATATTCAGGCAGGGAGAATCAATGCATCAATATTTCCTTGACCCAGACGAAGGGCACTCCACCGAGATGTGGGAATCTCAATTTGGATCGTGTGTAGAGGCCTTAAATCCAAGAATGTTTTAAAAAATATGAGAAGTGTTCCTTTTAATTGTTTGTGCTTAATTGTTAATGAATGAAATAAGAAACCCAACAGTGCTTTGAAAACATTCCAGTTTTGCAATTGTCCTGGAGGTTGCTAAGCCGGTTCTTTTAATGACCCATCATCAGGCAGGCGTGTTGCTCCTACAGTCTTATAAGTAATTGAAAGAATTTGCTTGTAATGAGAAACAAAAAAATGTCTTCTCCAACATCTTCAACAAAACAGTTGACACATGATATATATACATGGTATGAATGAGAGTGTTTGATTTGATAGTTTAGGACATTTTAAAGCTGAAGTTTTCATTTCATTGTTGATGGAATGTATTCTCTTTTTGCTAACCATCATAGACTTGTTAAAACATTTGGTGTGACATGGGATTCATTACTCTCTACACTTATGTGAGCTGATAGCCTGATAATGAAGCGTTGTCAACAGTACAGACATGTTGCAACATTGAAATTCTTAGTTCTGAGTTCTGAGACATTCTGCCTAGATGGCATGTTTGAGCATCTATGGCATCCAGGAACATTACATTGTAGTTGATGTATTTTGGTGCTAAAGAAATCATGATTCACGTTACACTTTTTGAGAATTGGATCACGCTGCTTTATTATTTTTATTATACAAGAAGTAGAACCAGATTCTTCAATTTAATGAACAATCACATATGCAAAGCATGTTTTGAAAAACCAATAAAATTTTTTTTACCATTATTTCTCAAATTTTAATGTATTTTAGAACTCATAAATTGTTCACTTGGAACAACATAGAAACCACATAAATTGTTCACTTGGAATTGGAACAGAAAATAAACTTTTATACTTAGGTAATTTAAGGTGCAAAAGAGATTAATTAACTTTAGCTCCGTGCTGAAACTTACCTCAGAAATACTTTAAAATATTATCGTTTTGTCTACTGCAATTCTATTGTCATCATAACTTTATGGGGAAACCAAAATCTGCTCTCACACAATTCTACAATAGCAGAGGCGGATGAATGATGGTCGGTGGCCACTACCGCTGCTCACTATACGAATTTGTCCACATGATAAAAAAAGACCAGAGGCTAAATACTTGGTTAAACCATGTAAAAGCAGAATAATATTTCTCACACTTCGAACGTAATAAGAGTTAAATAAATACTTCATTTCTAATGCTGCTCACAGTGAACTCTCTCCCTCACTCGTTTGCTCACTCCAAAAGGATTTTGTGGGCCGAATTGGACCTTTTGGACACCCCTGTCCCAGAGGACAGTACCCTACTCTACCTTTGAACTCCTGCCTAAAGAAATATGCATTCGTTATTTTAATATTTTTATGCTGCAAGTTGTTTTTCAAGCTCTAAAAATCTATTTTAAAAATCTTAAAAATCTTTAAAAATTGGTAAAAATCTGTTTTACCATCTGATTAATAAAAAAACGAAGTTGGTTAGTTGAAGCCCTAAATAATTGTCTAAATAATAGCCTAAAATTGTGCATATCATAAACCGAATGGCATTCCACCCCCACATCATCGCACCACCTTCTCTGTTCTTCACGATAAGGTCCCAGCCTGCAGAAGACATTGCACAATATGATTTCTGCATTGCACAATAACACTGTGTGCAACAAAAGATCTCAAATTTGGTCTCATCCGACCAAAACAGATTTCCACTTTTCAAAAGACCAGTCATTATGTTTTTGGGCCTGAAAATTTTCTACTGGAAAAAGTTCTATCTCAATCACTCCTACTGAAGTTACTGTTGTTTACTGATTCTGTAGTAATTTTTCATTAATTTTTTTAAATCAGCCAACAGTTAGCAAAGTATCGTTGATGAGATCAACCTCAAGTCTCACTGGGACATTAACCGGCAGTTTGTTTCGTTACTTGATTTGTTTGTCTGAAGTGTAGGCTGACCTGTTTTTCCTCTGCGGTGTTGTGTGTTTATGTTCTGTTATAATGGCTTCTTTTGCATGAACCAGAACAAAGCGTGTCTGTGCATGCTTTGCAGTGCTGGGTTTAGGAACCCTGAGGACAAACTGGTGTTTCGAGTTTTGTTGCCCCCGGGTAGAATTCACTTCCTTCTGTTTTTTAATACCTCTGATAACTGAAGATTGTAGTTTCTTGATCAATCAGGGGGAATACTTTAATGTTGATTTAATAAATCTGCTCAATGTTTTCAAAAGTCTTAAAAGCTTAAGTTTGGTAGCCAAACAAAAATGGCTCAGTATTATTTGCAAGTCCTTATGATAAGCCTGTAGTTTTGTGTTTGTTTTTCTTTTTTCTGAGACTTAAAGGTTAATACCTGAGTGGATTTGCTGTTTAATACAATTTTTAATTAATCTCTGTCATAAGCCCTTGAGGCATTGGTGCAATTGCAATGGTTTCTGAACATTAAACAACTTATTTATTTAAAAATGTAATTTTGGCATCATAATATAATTATAAAGGTTTTAACAACGATGGATTTAACTTTTACACAGTAGCTTGTATATATATTACATTTAACCTCAGGTGAAGCACAAATGTGGAAAGACTCACACTTTCAAGATGAATATTCGTCCAGGGATAGAGTTTGTAACTCTTACAGAGCATGTCTTTGGTACTTCAATATGTGCAATCATCACACATGTGCACAAACCCCAATTTGCATGCAATTCAGGGCATAAAGTCAAAAGCAGGGCTAAAATTGTGCGCCTGAAACCAGCTTTAATAAGAGGTGGTTTGTTTTCCACACAACGAATAGTTTGTCTATATTTTTTACAGAAAAGTGATCGCTCATCCTCTTCTCCTTCTCCATAAACGTGGCTCACACAGTGTGAATTGCCTTTGCTCCACCGTGTGGCATGGAGTGAATTGTAGTTCACTGAAGCACCATATAGTGTTCAGAAGAGGGTCTGTGCACTAATTTTTAAACACAAGAGAAAGACGCCGGGAGCTGATGAGGCAGCCACAAAACCATAATAACATTATGGAACAACATGGAAAATTTGCAGTGCAATCCTATAAAACTAATAACTAGTGAATATAGACTCATCAGGAGAAGTTCCGACCCCGGGAGGCTCGCCACCAGCCCTCAGCCTAACAAAACAGATTAACCTGGAGATGTTCCGGCACCCCTGGACCTACACCGAACACAGTCATCATCTGTTTATACTATATTAATTGTTTATGTTTATATTATTATATCATCTGTTTAAACTATGTTATCTGTTCATACTACCATATCATCTGTTTATACCATAGTTTATCACACTGCTGTTGTTACCCAAATGAGGATGGGTTTCCCTTTTGAGTCCGGTTCCTCTCAAGGTTTCTTCCAAAAGAGAGTTTTTCCTTGCCACAGTCGCCGCAGGCTTGCTCATCAGGGACATATACACCACTTAGTAATTAATTTCTTTTCACTTTGTTGAGTTTAAACTTGTTGGTTTACTGTAAAGCTGCTTTGACACAATGTCTGTTGTGAAAAGCGCTATATAAATTAAACGAACTTGAACTTGAACTTATTTGATGGTAAAGCAACCATAGTAAAATGTACAGTTTTTTATTACAGCTTTTATTATTTTTAGTAATACTATTATTATTATTTAAATCCTTGAATTGTACAGGTATAAGCTGTTTATGTAGCAACAAAAAGTGTTAATTAGATAAATGCAAAAAATCTGTATAATCCAATATATCTGACAGTAAAGTTCTGGCAACTAAATCTGCCAGGTTTTTACTGTAAAATTAATACTTTATTTTTTACAGTGAATATATATTTTCTACATAGTTTTAAAGTAGTCTTTAATTGAGTTCAGATAGATCACATTTATCTGAACATGTTTTTTTAGCTGACTAGTGATTTTGACAACCGACTAAGTGGTGACTTTGTAAACATGCAGAATCAGTATTTGTGTGTTCCGCTAACTTCTACTGTGAGCTACATACACTACCTTCCTTTATCGATTTGTTACATTTGCATATGTTTTCTCAGCTTTATCGATAAGCTTTCACTCACGTAATGGATTTTCTGCACCTTTAACCTTAACCACTTATCTTGGTGAATTAAAGGATTATGACCAGGCCCAGACTGCCCACTCACTGTGAATGTGAGTTCTTAACATAGCCTCATGAAACAGTACTAGCCTTCCCCCTCTTGCCATGTCCCACTCTTTTCATTTCCTACTCTTTGTCAAATAAACAATTTAGGGAAGATCATACATTTTCTAAATCTGTCCTTTAGGCCAGCTGCTCATGCCAGGGGTTTTCTGTTTGACACCCCAGAAATAACGTGACAGGAAGTTGATGGTGGGGGGGGGGGGGTGTAGCTGTGATTGACAGATCCTGCCCTGGCAGTCAATGGAAGGTAAAACACTGAATCACTGGCTCTAAACTGCACTAGAGTGAGAGAGGAAGAAGTGTGATTTAAAGCCACAGGAATCACATACCAGCATTCTTTTCAAAGAGATTCAAAGATTTGTATTACCCTCTTTAAAATGTCTATCTTCCGTAGTAAGAGAAAGGCCACGAGAACTGTTCAATGGTTTTAATGGGAATAAATATGTTTTGTCTTGCACATATTTTTTTAAGATTCTACTTCACTCCCAGTTAATTCTTGGAGTGCATCCTTGTGAAATAGAAACCTAGGAATGCCTGATTGCTGCACAATACTCATCTGTGATTGGCTGAATACTCATGTTGGGATGGGCTTAGCGATGAGTCAATTCTAATTACTACTGTTCCATTGAATATCATACATTTGCTGGCCTGTGTGCGGTTTGCGTGTGTGTGTGTGTGTGTGTGTGTGTGTGTGTGTGTGTGTGTGTGTGTGTGTGTGTGTGTGTGTGTGTGTGCAGGCTGACTCAGAACGAGCAGATTCTGAGCTAAATACTATGTGAGCAATTACTAAACAGTTTGAGATTCTCAGATCTGGTACTTGGCAACTGCTTGCTTCCCTTGAGTCTGTTAATGTGTCTGCATTCTCATACTCATTCACACAGTTTGAGTGCTTTTCCCAGTTCTTGAGCAGAAAAGAAGACTTTAGAAATGTTCTACTTGCCTGCAGCTTTTCCCTTACTTTTTTTTTGGTGTAGCCATTTTTGGTGAATGTGTTTTTTGTGAATTAACAGTAAATGTTTATTTGAGACTATATGGAGATCCCCTAAAACAAAAGTGATCTTCGTAGAACCTCGGTGTACACACTCTAAACACAGAGCAAAGCATTTTCATGAAGATACTGTGCTTACTGCAGTTATATTTTTTGTCCATGTTTTGAAACTTCATTTTGCAGCCACTTGACATCAACCTTGTGTTTTCCTCTGAACATTTATTTACTGTATTTACCTGTCCATGGGCCTGTCTCATACCTGTGATTTCTGTTAGACTGTCTCCTTGAAGCTTAGCCATGTAGCGGATGTAGTAATTGTTTATGCAACAGGGGTCATAAAAATTAGGTATAGTATAAAAATTACAGCATATAACATTTGTGATGCATAATGTTCAGTCAATGTTGCTCTTGTTTGGGTCCAGATAGATGTAAAATGTAGTATTTGCAACTTTTTATGATTGTTCAAGAGTACACCCAGCAAAAAGTAGAGTACTCCCACAAGTTGATTTTAACACTCGTTGTGGGTTTATATGGCTCGACCTTTTGTAGAGTTAAACACAATCAAAATAGTTTTTTTAACAGACTGAGAGCTCATTAAATAACTCACCAAAGTGTTAACACCAATAAAACCAATCCAGATGCATTAAACACCTTTCTGAGTTATTAATAATCACTCTGGAACGAAGTTGTAACAAGTTATTCTGATTACATTATATAAGATGTAAAAAAAACAGACTTTTTCCCCACTGCTTTTTATTATAAAATGCATTATAATCAAAATATGACAAAATCTATGATGTACACATTTTCATCAGAAACACTGTATGCTGTATGTCTTCACTTTTCAGCACTTGCTCACTCAACAACAAGCACAACACAAAAACAATAGCCCTATCTAAATCAATTTTATAACTGAGTTTCAAGCTGCACTATATAAAATGGTTATACAGGCCATTTTAAGGTTCAAAATTAAACTTTTTCGAGATCATGGTGCCAAATACGAACAACAAACTTGACAACGAGGGAAGTGGGTGGAGTTGAATTGTGTCCCTAAATGGATTATTGTATCACCATTGAATCAACTGTGTAAAACAACTCTTAACTAAAATAACACACAGTTATAAAAGCCACTCAAAAAGAATTAACACCTCAAAACACTCTTACATTTTTTTTCTGTTTAGTGTATGTAAAACTTTACGTTGAAAAGTACCAGTAGCATACAGTATTTTTTTAGTAGAATACAGTAACTGACCTTGAAATTACTTAAAATGTTCCTGAGATGGTTTAAATTAGTGTTAGTTACAGAAGAATGGGTCAGAAAACAAATCACAAAAGTTAACAAATCAAGGTACTCTACATATCATGTATTACTTGAACCTACTTTTCACAAGGATAGAGGCGTTTTATATTGAGAAAGACACAATATTCTGAGCGAGAGAATAGACAGAAGACATTGACTTGAAGTTATAGAAGATGGAGGAGGGGCAGGAGATGAGTGGCTTTTCATTTTCATTGCGCTACAGTGAATCCTGATTCAATCCAACTTCAGAAAGCTAGTCACTGGGATTTAGATTCTCTCTTCTTCTTCTTCACCCTGATTTTCTGTACCACAAAGCCTGTCAGATTTCCTCTCTTCTATCTCCTCTGCTTACTCTGTTCTTCTCTTTTGACTTTGTCAGTGTCAATTTAGTCTTTTGTTTAAAGTATGGAATAAGGCATGAGGATTGAAGGACATTCCAACAAAGTTTGAGTGTTTCATTTTAAGCGAACATCAAATGGCCAGTTCATGGGATTCATTTGAGTATTTATCCAAATATAAATATATTTTCATACATAAAATAGGATTGTGGTTTCATTATTAAGTATTTTAAATGATATTGCTATCATACACCTTTATGATAAATATGTTTTTACGGTGAGGTTGACATAATCTGATGTCTGTTTTTGACTGGATCCTAAGGTTTTTACCTTAGGATACCTTAGGAGTTTTTGTGGTCATCACCAAGCTTTTAATCATTTTAAACTGGGTTAGTACCATCAATAATACACCAAAATTTGTATACAACCAACTTTTGTTTGCTGCTAATGTTGCCAGAAATCTAATCTTACCTCCAGTCAGCTGTCTCAGGTAATTGGACCCTTAACCCTGCTGGCATAAAGGCTCCATCTGTCATAGCAGTCATGTGACCAAGCTGATGGGTTTTATGGATGGTAAACTCTATGCACCTGTTGTAGGAACAGGAATGATCGTATGATAGCATCAGACTTGGCTTAAGCCGTACACTTGTCCATTAGAATAACTGTTGCTTAAACACATCCTAAATGTCTGTTTCAGTCGTTTATATTCGGAGGGAACATTTTCTTTTCTCTTGGATGCTCAAATACTCTTTCTGCTATTTGGAGATAGAATTGGTGTTCAATAAACATCTCAATTTGTCGCTATGTTATTTCTTTTTGCACCTGAAGATATTTCTAGATACTTCCATAGTTTGTTAGTGGGTCAGATAGACAGTGTATCTGATATTATCAATCATATCAGAAAAGTTTTATGGTTGTGTAAAAAATAGTTTTTTATGATTGTGTTCATGAGTATCAATTTCTAAATTTCAAAAAGTTTTCACAAAACAATGTGTTGGTGTGCAGTATTTAGCCCTCTTCTGAATTGTGTAGCAAGTGCCTTCAAGAGTTTTGACTGGGTTGGAGGAAGGATTTTTTACTTTTATAAAATGTGTGGTTCCACTGACTTCCAGTATTGGAACTAAGTGGGCTTGTTTACGAAATGTTGTTCAAGACAAGTCCCTCCTTTATGTCATTCAAGTTCTGAATGGTGAAGGCATGGATCTTGGAAAGATCCATTTTAAATTTCTCTTGGAACCCTCTGCAGAAAGGTAGTCCTGCTCTTCGTTGTTTTTCCATGTTCGATTTTTTAAAAGGCAGTGCAAACTAACGGTAATTACAACTAAAGGGTAAGCTAGTTGGTGGAAAAGATACATAAAAGTTATATATATATTATAACTATAGATAATTACATCCTAACTGAGTAGACATTGATCAATCTTTAGAGAAATTAGTCTGGTACCCAAGTTACTTGAGTTTTGCTCATCTTGCATAAGGAAAATAGCATTACCATCTGTAAATAATTATTTAACCAACACTTTTTTTCTCTGCAGGTTAACTTGAGAGATCATTAAGCTTTGTGGAAGATGGAGGTTTGTCTATTCCTACCAAAGAAATGAAGCTGGGAGGAGAAAGCAAAGTATGCTCATCTCCGAATCACCCTGAACGTCAGCCATCTTAATCAAGGATGCTACCTCCCCCAGAACCCCTGCCATTATCATTGGCCCTAATACTACAGTGGGCTCCATGAACATGTACAGAGACACAGGGGTGTGTGCCACCCCTATCCCTCCTCCCCATTTGCGTGTACCCCTCCATAATGGCCACACCAACATGGGGGATCCAGTTTCATCCCGAATCTCTGTTCCCAAAATGGGGGTTCGTGCGCGGATTGCAGAGTGGCCTCCTCGAAGGGCACTGTCACGTGAGTCACTGATTGAGAATGGCCAAGAAAGTCATCTTGATGATCTCAACAGCGAAGATGGGATTAACCATAGAGCTGCAGTTGGGGCTTCACAACAACTCTCTGGCGATGATAACCTCACTGCATTTGGTGCAACAAGGTCGCGAGGGTCACCACCAAGGTTTCAGGCTTCTGGGTTTGTTTCCCTCCGTCAGCGTTCCAACAGTGAGATTACTTTGAGTGAACCAGATGAAACAGAAGTGGAAGGCCGTATGTTTCGTGAATATGGTAGTACCTCTTCCATCAATGTCCAGGGAGTGTCTGAACAAAGCTTCTTTGACATGCTCAGTCAATTCAAACAAGAACGACCAGATCAGCGAAGCACAGCCCCCGACAAGCTTGAGGAGCTACTTGGAGCATCTATAGACGGATCCAACTCACAAAATGCTTTGTCAACTCCACGTCCCGATGACCGGCCAGAGAACCGCGTACGTAAAAAGAGTGGAGGAACTGAGTCATCTCTTGGCACTTCTTCCTTATTCCGCAAGCTCCGTAGTTCAAGCCGAAATGAGATAGAGACTCCAAGAGGTGACCTAGATGATGCACGCCCCCCTGATATACTTTCTTCCAAACACTGGCTTTGTGTGCGGAGTTTTGCCCACTATGATGCACAAAGCACTCTGTTTGACCTGCATGAGGCAGCAGCTCGTCGTAGCTATGCTGCACAAAGGAGGAACACAGCTACCGGTGCATCGGCTGCATCTTCAGCTGTTGTTTCTTTGGCTGTTTCAAGAGCTATTGCTTTGGGTGGTGTAGAGCCTAACTTTTCCAGCACCGATGACCTCAGTATCAAGGACATGGAAGGATCAACCCCTGGATTAGAACATGTAAACAAAGGTGTTTCAGCAAGCATTCACCCCAGTTCTCAGCACCAGCTGTTGCTGAGCTGCCCACAGTTTCTGAATGAGACGGGAAGCTATGGTGAACGCAATGTCAGCTTTTTGAGCTCATGGGCAGAGCGTGGTGAAGCTGATGTGGTGGAGACTCGGCCTCCTACTCGGTTTAGTAATGCTAGTGTGTCCATACTAGAGGTGCTGCCGGAAGATCAAGGCAAGAGGCTAGAGAGACTGCAGCAGCACTGCATCGAGCATGTTGACCTGGGTGCCAGATACTACCATGAGCACTTCTACGGGAAAGGTATGTTTCATTTTAGATTTTGTAGATCACTTAATCAGAAGCTTGCCCCAAGTCAGTGAAGTAATTTGTCAATTTAAGCCATTCTAGACCTATCCCCCAGATATTGTTTGTTAGTACCCTGGTCAATTTCAATGTAGCAATTGCATTTAATATTGGTTTTGTTAGGTTTTCTTTAGTTTTATTCGTTACTTCTGCTTTACAGCCTGTGAATGGCAAGATTTATTGATACATGATAACAAGTGCAATGTAAAAAAAAAAATTGCAAACATTTTTTTTGAAAGACACTCAAACTCATTATGGCATGAGAACAGTGCATTGAAAACATTGGATACATTCTGTATAAGCAGGTCTCTGAAGTATCTCTCTGAGGAGTAGATTTCATGGTTTGGACAAGGGTTCAAATGCCAGCTTTGGCATAGTAATTATTGTGAAATTATCATTTTTTTTAACCTAAGGTGTCCACTAAATTTAAACGGCTCAATCCTTGGCTTAATATATTCACAGATTCTCTTTATAATAATTTTTCTTTGTAGTTCTTGTTTTTTGTTATAAAAAAAACACAAAATTTTTGCACCAACTATATTCTGAATTTTTGTGAACATTGTGCTGTAGTAACAAGCTTCTTTTTGATTGGTCAGAAGTGTTGCAGTTACCTTCTACATGCCAGAAAAATCAACGTAGTAGTGAATAAAGTACATTTTGTGCTCTGCAAAATTCCCTGGTTCATGTGAAAGTCATTGTTTAGAAAAATACTTTTGTTTTGCAAATAATGTCACTTGGTTTGTAAAGGCCATAATGTTACTGCTTGTATGCAATTCCATCTGGATAACCCAATCCATAGCCAATGATCTAGGACTTCTCTTATTTAAGTCTAATGACAAATGTTTATATGAAGAATGGCTGCTTTTTCATGTTCTACCTATAGCCTTTCTCTTTTAGATATCATCAATTCATGTGCAAAATATCACAGGGCTTTAGACTAACTTTTTGCACTGGTTGCACTGGTGCGCCTAAATTTTTTTCTTAGGTGCACCAGCACAAAAGTTAGGTGCACCCAAATTTTCAACTGCATCACATTTAACACCCCATTTTCACAAGTTCACTTTTTTTAGTTATCTATTCATTTATTTTTTTTAAATCACTGTCCATATAGACAATATTGACTTGTAAATGATAACTAACAACCTGGTCAAAATAAAGTTCTTTATTTGAAGCACAATTCTACAAGAAAGGTAACTAAAACTTACTGAAAAAGTGTTTAAAGTGCTTTACTGAGCTGAAATTTAAACTTTAAACTGATTTTGGTCCCCAAGAGCAGCAAATGCTTTCTTTGAAGCAGCATTAATTCCTAATTAAACAAATAAAAACGATAATACCATTTACTACCCAGATCAAGAGTTTATAATGCAGCCTATTTATTTATTTTTTCATTTTTAAGTATCAGAATATTATGGTTAATGCAGTAACGAGACGGTAGGCATATTATTGACATAGGCTCCATAACATGACATGGCTTACCTTGGGCATGAGCATGCTCGACCTCACTGTGTTCAATATTATATTCATCGGTCTTCCTTTCCGCAAGATACGACTGTACACAATGACGAATTCCTTTGTGCCGATATATGTGTCTCCGTCGATCAGGAATTCCACGTACGCACTGTTCACAATTTGCACAGACGTCTTTTTTTCAATGTATCTGCGATGACTCCTATAAATTGGGTGCGCGTGACATCATTGCTGTACGTCGGGTTTACGTTCAAGCCATTTTTCTTCATAAGAGTTATTTCGGACTTGAATTTAGTGAAGGGGAGTTCTTCTTTAGCAATATTGTAGGCAACGTTAAACTTAATTCTCATCTCGGCCTCGTCTGATCTGTTTGCAGCTGCCTGCCGCTGAAAAGCAGCGGGGAGAGGGGACACTTGAGCAGTGCATTTATCGCGGCATGTTATGTGTTTTATAGAAAGTTTATAGTTTCAATTCTAAATGTATTAGAGCCAGTCACAGGGGAGGTTGATGGCCCCGTGTCAGAGCATTGGTTATGATTTTCACGATCAGGCCCTAACTTATCTTTCTTAATGAAAAATCTGTCAATCGTTCTTTTCATCTTCTCTCGTAATCCACGGCTACATTCACTGTGTACCTGATGGACTCAGCTCTCTCTGTCTGACTGCATCTCATGCATTTTCAAACGTACGTTCACACACATACAGGAATATCTGGACCACGGCCAATCAGAGGGGGGGTGGGGCGGGATACGCTCTTCACTATCTCTGATTGGTTTAGACCACGATATGGGCCTAATGTGTGTCTGTTGTTGAACAACAGGGAGACTCACAGAGTTTAGTTTTTTTCTCCTCGAATGACGGGTCACACCGGTGCAACCTTTGATTTTTTTTAGTCGCACCATTGAGAAATTAGGTCGCATATGCGACCAAATTGGTCGCACTCTAGAGCCCTGCTTGATTGTTTAGGGCTGCATTTTGGCTAGAGGATTTGGATACTTGGTCAGAATTAATGATGCCGTCAATGCTGAGAAAGGATGAGAAGTGATCATCACTACACAACAGGAGCTAGACACATTTTCAGAGGTAGAGCACGTAATACAAACACATTCGAACCGTTTCGAATGTACCCTGTTTATAAATGTAGTTTTATCATGATAAACTGGGGATGACATCATTTCGGCTTTTTAGATTGTGCTCGACATATATCAGCATTGGAAGCTTCGACAGGTGCAAGAGGCTTGCTTACGGCATCTGCTTGGACTTACAGTAGGCAGATGATCTCATAGACATCTTAGTCTTGTATCTATTGGCCTGATCTTCCTCAAGGTGATCAACTTACCTCAGAAATAGGATTTGTCTGCCCTTGGTGCCAAGCGGAGTTGATTTTGTTGAGTGACTCAAGCAGTTGCAGTGCTCTCTCAGTGAAGAGCCGGTTGCTCTTTGGTCACTTGAGATTAGGCTTTGATCAGCTGTGGCACATGAGCTTTGTGTCACACCGAGGGATCATCCTGTTGTGTTTCGAGGAAGGCCATGACCCTCAAATATCTGAAACCCTGCTAAGACGACTTCCTGTGCAATGGGAAAAGTAACCAAGTGACCATGCATTCGGCATTTATTTTTATTTTAATATTCATCCATCCTTTCATTCAGAACTCGAATAATGGGCCTATGCTTGACTATATGCTTTGGTGTTTGGTTGACCCATTATTGGGATTTTTACTTTACTAATTCTTTACTGTTGTGTTAATTTACAAAGCTTTCCTGGTTTGAGAGTTTCAAAACCTTTCAAACTTTCAAAACATTTAGAGCATGCACGTTTCAAAAAACATGATAGAGCAGTAACTAGCTTTTGTTAGGAAAAGAGGTCCGACTCGGGTTGCTATATCTTTTTACGAGGTCAAACTTTGTAAAATTCAAACCTCAAAGAAACCTCAAACAGACCACACTTTTTGAAGTCATCAGTCTGCCCAAGAACTCACCAAGCACTGTGCAAAAGTATTCAAACCCTTTAGAATGGGTTAAATATTTATCATTTACTTTTAGTGGTCGTCAAAAATACACTCGCAAAATATCCTCACAATGAAACGTCATACAGACATGGGGTTTCTTTATATTAATCATAGTAACAAATTAATGTATAATATTTTCAAATTTTTGATGCTAGCAACCAAATGGGCGGGACCATGTGATTGACGGTTAGTGAGAACAGAGCTGACTGATCACTGTCATCATTTCGTGGGAAGATCATTTACACTGCCAACGATCAAATTCAGAGAAGTCGTTCCCAAATTCTTGTTCCAAAATACAGTGGTACCCCGAGATACGAAAGCTTCGGGTTACGAAATGTTCGAGATATGAAAGGTCTCGCGGGAAATTTTTTGCTTCGAGATGCGAAGAAAAATTCGAGATACGAGCAACTATAAGCAGTTCCGGTAAAACTTGCTTTGAGATATGAAATGTTCGAGATACGGACATCACCCTGGAACGCATTAATTTGCATTAATACTGCAATTTGAATGTAACAGCTGTGTGTGCAACTCGAGGCGGAGCTCTGTAACCATGATGGTTCCATCCTTATAAGGGAGGCGCATGTGTACCCGCCAATAGTAGCCTCCAGTCCTGCTCTGATCCTAGCCCACTCATATTGGCCCAAAGGCACATCGTCCATATCTTTTTTTTTCAGTCTTTGTTCCGAACTCTATCTCAGATTTGGTTTATATAAATTATAGTAACATTATATTGTCACTGTTCTCGCCATAGCAACCAGACAGTTTACAATAGCAATCAATTTGGCATGGGAGTTGGTTTAGATCATGCATATCGGCATGGGGAGTTCGTATGTCACTGACTTATCCATTTACATTTACATTTACACATTTGCAGATGCTTTTATCCAAAGCGACTTACATATGATTGAATGAACTTTTTTTGTCAGTTCCTGCCTTCCCTAGGATATAATCCCACAACCTTTACGTTGTTAGCGCAATTCTCTACCAACTGAGCCACAGGAGAGCTGTTATCCATGAGAACCAATCATTCTTACCCACAAAATACTTTTAACCAGCACTTTTACAAGGAAAGGTCAAAGTTTTAGAATTGAGCACAATTAAAGTTGCAAGCAGCAACCAAAGGGCTTGGTAACCAATGTTAACCAGTTTGTTGCACTATGCACTATGGCCAATTCTAATTCAGAAGTAGTCTTTAAGGAGAATTGTTACAATTACTGAACAAAACAGCCAATTTAATGAATGAAAACCAGCCATAAAGTGATCTGACCACCAGGTGGCGCTGTGAATTAGTCTGCATTGTTTGTCATTGGTTTAGACGATATTTTTGACTCTTGTGCACCAATAGTGAGAGTCTACATTTTAGATGTGTTCAAAGATGGACTTAATATAGTTGGTAAATTTAGGATAAAGCTGAAATTGTACGGCTGAGTTAACAACTTCCTGTTTATTTTTTTTTTAAAAAGACTTATTTATTTAGATTGCATTACTTGTTTGAGTTTGGTTTCCTTGTAATGGTAACAGGCAAATCAAAAGGTCCCTGGAAATCAAAGTGAAGTTGTGGATGCGTAGTAAATTAAGATTGAGCTTGCACATTCTGTATGGTTATGGATAATTAAGGCTATCTGGAAGCTCATGGGCAGCAGCTGACATAGATTGTGATGGTCATTTCTCTTTCAGAGAATCGCTGGCTCTCTGTGACCCTTAACCTGCGGTCTAGTTCCTGACTGACAAATAGAGCAAATCAGGACAAATTAAGCCCAATTAAACCCACATTTATGTCTCCTGCTGCCAGCCTTCTGAATATTCAGCCGTTTCACGGGGAAATAATTAGCTGATTTACTATATTTGCAATTTGAACGTTACTTTCTTCAATGCAATTGATTCAATAATTTCACCTTTATACTTCTGGGATAAAGTGGGAAACAGAAACACTGCGACACATTAAAACTATCAAAAGTTGGTCTTTGTTAAATTTTCTTGAACGTGTTCATGCAACACAACATTAGGTAAAACGATTATATAAGTGTGTATAATTGTCAAATAATGTCAGCATTTTTAATTGAGAAATAATTCATGTAATGTTATTTATTACCATTTAGTGTGTCAATACATTTATCTGTTTGAAAACTCAAGAAGTAAAAAGCAGAATTACAACTGCAAGCAGCAATCAAAGGGCTTGTGCACTTCCGGCGCCATCACCTCTCGGTGGCAGTTTTTTTGCAATCCACACTATGTCAATCTTTATTTAGGAGTAGTATTCAAGAGAGAATTTTGAGAAAGAGAATTGTTAGAGAGAAAATTGTTAAAATTACCGACCAAAACAGACAATTTAATGAATGAAAACCATATCATAAAGTGTCCCGACCACTAGGTGGCACTGTGAATTTGTTGGAATTGTTTTTCTGCCATTTTTTGGATGATATTTTTGTCAGGTATGTTAAAAGAAGTACCTTATCTATGTGAAATGTTGCATTTTCTGTGGCCACCTGGTGACACTATAACTGAGAGTGTACATTGTAGATGTGTTCAAAAATGGACTGTTAACCTCTTAAGCCGAGAGTCCCCGGTACCGGGGACTTGCCCACTTGTGCGTTACATTTTCACTCATAGCTCACTAACCCTGAGAATAACCCACACATATTAAATACCGCCGTGCTCAACGGAAACTCCTCTAAAAACGTATCTAATTCAATTTCATATCTGTGAACCACAGCTCGAACGCCATGCAAATAAACAACAACATGTCCGGAGTATAATTCACGACCACGTTTTTGTTTTTGTGCGACATGTATCCACAATATAAACGAAAAAAAACAAAACCATGGCATCAAATGAAAGCTAACAACCAGCTGAATCCAGCGATATGCAACTCATTTACATTGCATGAAGTATTTCAGAGCAGGGAGCGAAAGTTCCCCTAAAAAAACGCCAGCAAAAACCAAGCAAGCATGTAAATCTTGTCTTACCTTTGCCGCTTTTTTCAACAAAAAGTTATTTCCATAGCGATAAAAGTCCGTTTGTTGTTATGTCCGGTCGATAGCTTCGCGGAAACTCCATTTTAGATTTTTTATGTTGCTCCGCGGCCTCATGACGTCACCAAATATGGAATGACTCCCCGTGCGTAAGAGGTGGTCTCTCCACGCTGCGCGTCGTGTGATTCGTCGGCGATCCCGTCAGTCTCAAAATGGTTGAGCTCATTGGCTTCCATAGAATCAGAGCTTTCCAGCGATATATAGATCTCCTGGATTGGACAGATGGTCGGGGGTAGGGACACGCAGAAGCTCGACGTCAAAGCGTTTGTGAATGAAAGGTTCCCAAAAGCGCAGCAAGATGGCGTAAATGAGCTTCCACCCCCCCTTTTACAGCGTTTCTTTAGGAGTTTTTTTGCTGAAATCATGTCCCGTAAGCAAGAAAAGAAGACCATGAACGTAGCGGAAGCTTTGGACAAGATTTTTTTCCATATTTCAATTATTGTGCCAAATTGTGCCAAACTGTGCCAACATGGATTACGCCTGAACTTTGTTCAATCAAAACCTTTACAGAATATTAGTTTCTTGTAGTATGAACACCAAACTTGCTACAGATGTCCTTGACATGTAGTGGTTACAATTGATTGTGTTTATTTGCTTCGTTATAAGTAAAATAAGGAGATATTGGAGGAAACGTGTTTTTTTTAGGCGGAGTTCATTTTTTGGCCATTCCAACATCAATTACTCTTACCCAGTGTTCTTGACTGAGGGCTTAAGAGGCCTCAGGGCTTAAGAGGTTAATATATTTTGTAAATTTACGGTAAATCATACATTGCATGGCTGAGTTATTAACAACTTCCTGTTTATCCCAAAATTTCGACTTTTGACTCCTGTCGCGTGCAGTCAAAGCAGACAAAGTCAAAAAAGCTTCAGAATTTAATATTCCACATGCCTTAAGATAATATTCTATGGCGTTTGTAGATAAACTGATAAAATCTCTTGGAGCTATAAGCTGAAATGGGTCATGTGGCACTTTAGAGCCATTTTAACACGCACATTTTCACCCGTTCTGATGTGTGTGCGAAATTCTGTGACTTTTTGTGACAGTGTGCTGATTGAATTTGTTAAAAGGTGGGATACTTTTTATACTTGAATTAGTGTTTCCCCTAAGTTTATATGTCGAATTGAAAGCATGTAACTGGCAAAAATTTAAACTAATCATGTTTTTCACACAAACACACCTCAATATTATAAAACTAATGAAATCTAACGAATAACAATGTGTCGGATCTCTAAAATATGACACTCCTCTTTTTGAAACATATTTAAAATGGAAAGCATTTTTGTGAGCCTTAGTAGAAACACAGCAGCTATAGAGGGGACGCTCCACAAATCTGAATGCACTTCTGATGGAAAAGGGAAATTATTTTATTGATTTCTCCATTTCTATGAAAGGGGGCTGCGCAGAGTCTCATGTCATTCATGTTTTAAAAAAAAAAAACTTGGCTCACTCTGGGAAAATAATTAGTCATGAAATCAAAGATTCTAGGTGTTAAGATGTTTCCTTAATTTCTCAGTCTTTGAGTACTGTTTTATTTGGCCAATGCCCAGTAGAGTAAGACACGATTGCATTCTGGACAACTCACCTATGTTCTACATCATCAAACGTCTGCTTTTTGTTAGTTAAAGCAAAACAGGAAAAGTTATACATGATACCTTTAAAAATACCAACAAACATAACAAATACAAAGCAATCCTGTCAATCATAATGTCACGACTCGGGTGCAACCGGTGTCTATCTGTAAAATCAGCTGTTTCCTTCCACGATTCTATGCTGTTACTGATGCCGGGGTATAAGGGGCTGTTCATAGCAAATGCAAGAATCTACGGGCACGGCATGGGAGTGGTGTGCGACAGATTGGGTGAAGGGTCAGATGCGATCATGTGGTTCGTAATTCAGGCAGGAAGTTAATTCTGCCTGTTTGTTTTGAATATTTTGTTGTAGGTGAGGAATTCTCCTCGAGTTGAGACGAGAGAAAGACAGGGTCTCCATCTTTATCAGTAGCTTTGATAGACTAGAGACAAAGTTGTGCAGTAGATGCATATATAAATATAAATAAATATATATATGTATATGTGTTGTTAATGTTCGCGCTAATCACGTGACACAATGACTTTTATGTTGAAGACTATATAATTTTAAATACGGTTTATTGACTTGAAGCAGCTGATACTGCTGGGTCTGAGGGTTTGACTCTATGTCAGAATGTGTTTTAATTCCTCCGCGTTTGTGAAAGTTGGTGATGAGTTAGTTGTTGTTGAGCTCGGATACTTACTCTTTGCGTCCATTGAGCGACTGTCTTATTGATGCCTCACCTTAGAGATGCCGCATTTGTCCAAATTTCAAAACCAGTCCAATTTTCAGCACATAGGTGGCAAACCAACTGGGTTGGAGATTTTTGAGTATTTACACCAGCAGCGTGGGGGCTGAAGCAGTGTTTTAGCCGGTTTTCCCCCCAACATAGTGTCGTAAAAGCGTTGTCAGAGGAGTGCATTGATACACAGAGTGAATATACTGACCTGGACTACCTGCCCGGTTATTCGAAATTAATCAACACCTGCCAGCCAATGAGAATTGAGTATTCAGACAGACCATGGCATACATTTCCATGATATTCTAGATTTGAGCCACTTTGTTACCAAGCCCCAAGTCTTCATTCCTTGAAACTTACCATTCATTGTATCTGTTAGTGATAAATTACACATTTGATTAAACTATTTATAGTTGATCATTTCGTTTGACCAGTTAGGGTCAAAAGTGCACCTTGCTCATGTTTAATAACCTACAACCACCCCTGATCGTGTTTGTATTCAGGAAGGATGTCTTATTCAAATGTGAATCCAACTCAAATGAGAAAACTGCTTCTCATCCCCTTTCTCTGCTTTGTTTCCCCTCAGCTTTCGTGTTTCACTCTCATAAGGTCTTTTGACAGACTATAGGAGAGAAGAGCAGACGTTAGGTAAATTACTTTCATGATAACAGATCTGGGTTTAATGAAACGCATCGCTGTGTCAGCAGCTCTGCTGTTCACCCGCCTGTCAGTCATTCCTCTCATGGAAAGAGGAGGTGGGGTACTAGATGTCCTTCTAAGTAATTTTAGTACATTAAACATCTGGTACCCTGGATGTTGATTTTGTATTTGTACTGTAGCTGGTGGTGACACAGACACACCAACATTGTTCAAAGCAGCTCAGGACGTTTTATTTGCGATAGGTACCACAATAAATAATAAAAAGTCACTTAGCGCACTCCTCTCTCACTCTGTGGTGCTGCCCATCATATGGGTGTACGCTAACTAGACAACCATAACTTGAGGTGAGACTCATTTGGCAGTGCACTCTTGGCAGCTTTGCATCATCAGGCTGCACGCTCTTAACCACGACAGCAACCGGTGAGAGCGTACAGGAGCAAGAGGGACCATTTCCCTTTCCAGGGAGCAGCGAAGGATGCTGGGAAAGCCACTGGGAGCCGAAGGAGCCCAGGAGGTGCCCACCGACCGGGAATAGAGTGTCACTGTCGGACCAGCTGAGTCTCTGGGTTCAGCTGGATTCCAGTCACCCAGAAGACTGTGCCAGGTGCTGGGCCGCCTATATTCCAACTCCAACAAGGAGTCAATGCCAGGATCAACACTTATCCTGGAGCTTGGTGAATACACCAGCACAGCGAGATCCCACACCTCTGGTCCTGAAACCCACGAGCCACTGGACTAAGTGAGATGAAGGCACCCCCAGAGTACTCCCAGAGCACTACCTAAAGCCGCGCCTGTTTGGCCTCCTCACCTCCACTGCTGAGTGACTTTTTAATTATTTATTAAGGTGCACTGTTTTCAAAAATCACCCATAAACTAAACAAAGTTAAGCTCTACCAAGTTGGTTGCATGTTGTGGTCAATGAATGAAATTGGCTTTTTTGTTTATGTTGTTGTGGAATTAGTTCATGCTTTGGTTGCCCTCGCTGCACACTTTCCCAACGGCAACAACAACTAAGAAGAACAGGGAGAGTAAAAATAACAAAACTGGCTTGGAGACACGATGAGGACTTGTCCTGTGCTTTGCCAGACTACTTTAGATGTAGTTTTAATGCCCTTGAAGTGAACTGGTGACACTGTCTGCACAGATTCTATGCAATAAAGATAATGAGCAAGTGTTAGCGTAATGATAATGGCTGGATTTCTCTGATTATCCGATTACCTGGAGTGATCCTAAAGAGCTTAAAATTGTGATACCACATAAAGCAGTGGTAATCATCCAGAGCCAGTTCTAAGACCATTGTATTTTCATTTTTATGAGTAATGCAATTTCCATAGAGGTCCTGGAGTGACCAGATGGTGATTTTTGGCATTAGAATGTGCTTCCTCGGTCAAGCTAGTACAAGGCTCAGAAGGGACAAACAGACTGCCTACTCAAACAACGAGGCCAAAATAAGGGGCCGCATAGGGGATCGATTTGAGGATTAATTGTGCAGCTCTACTATTTGGCTTGCAAAAGAAGCAGCGATGATGAGGGCAAAGAATTTTGACAGAAGCAGTAGAAGCTGATAGTTGTCATACCTTGTCGTACCTTCTAATGCTGAGATTAGCTGACTTATTTAGATGGGTTGGTTGTCTGGAAGGTGCTCATCCCCCCACACAACAATCAAAGTCTCCGAATCATACACATTCAGACAAGACATCGATCTGTTGTTCATATATCAATATCTTGTATCACAATCAACCCATCTCAGAAACCAGTTTAGTACTCCAGAGTTTGCCCATTAATCCTTCTACCCGTGATGGCCCATTGAGGAAGAAGCTTACCCATTTCCTACCTTTAAACCCAGTCTGGAAACCTAGCTATTTTCACTCATGCAGTCAATATTCTCCTCCCTTTATGCTTCTCTCTATACCTTAGTCACAATAGCCTGTAATAACAGCAGCATCTTTAACAGTGGTGAAGATAGGCCGGCTTTTCTGCTGCAAGAAAAGGCCTCAATCAGTATCCATAGAGCACCTCCAATTGTGTGATCTATGGGGCAGCGGAAAAGGTAATTTGAGCAAAAGAAAATGACACTAGCACAAAAAAACATGGTGATTTACGCAAAGTCAAATCACATCGTTTCATCGACACCTGGCTGTGTTATTATCTCAGGAGTCTGACTGCTAGGTATCATGGGGAGGAGAGAGAAAAGCAAAGGAAAACATTTGTACACAAATGACAGAAGGAAAAAGCAAAGATGCTAAACAAAAAGGCTTCTCTCCCCGATCCGTGGCTATCAATTCTCCCTCCTCTGGTTCTGAAAGCATTGCTCCTGGCTCAATTGTTCAAGCATTGTTCTCGCGAGGGCAGGCGGAGTCAGAGAAGAGGGTATCAGAAGAAAAGGGACAATTTGTTGTTGTTTGTTGATATCTAGACCACTATAGCTTGATTGCCTAGCATTAAACTGGCAATAACAGCCGCAATCATCACACTTACACTGCGAGATGTAGAACAACGGTATTGGATCAAACTTGTCTCTTCGGTTGCCCTACGCTCCTTCTCTCTCCCCACCATGAAATGCTTATTAGCCTGTATCGATCTGCCTCCGTAAATTGGCAGCTCCTCTTATTCGCGGAGTATTGACAACATAATCAGTGGATGGAAGTGGTAGACAGATGAAATATGATGTTGGTGGGCAAATTGTTGGCTGCACGCCTGTTGACCTGGACTTGTGGATTCGCACCTACTTGAAACGAACACACGCTCGTACACATTCACTCACACAAAGCCTGCAACTTATTGGTGCCCTTGTGTGGCTTCTCAGTCAAACTTGAACCTGACTCAATGTGATTGATAGAAACAAGCTCTTGGGAGTATGATCGCCTATTCATTTAGGATCCTGGGTATTAATTGGCTTTCATTGCCTTACAGCTAGCAAGAGGTAACTATTGCGAGAAAGAGGAAACTCAGAGGAGTCATTGATGGTGAATTTAAAAGCACCTTTTCCTCTCCCGGCTCAGCAGTCAAGTGTCCATGCATCTCATCCTGCAGTGAAATGAGAAGGGAGTCTATTGTGCGCTCATGCTGTTTTCATGTATAGAGTGCACCACATATGAGTTTCTGCTGGCAAGGCCAACCTTGAGCTTTCCATGTCCTCTATAGACAAATACCACACTCTAAGAGATTCATAACACTCCAGTCCTCAGAAAGAGAAGTGCTTAATAGAAAGTGTTTGGAGCAAGAGAAAATAAACTTCATATTAGCATTATTACTGAGAGATGGACAACAATGCACAGGCAGGATGTGGGTATAAAGCACATGTCTGTATCTCTTCTTAGAACTTCAAGATGTCTGGGGTTATTTCATGTTAGGGAAGACTACGACATAGTTTTTTTGCTGCACGAAAAATAAGAAGCAGTTTAAGCTGCAAGCAGCGATCAAAGGGCTTGAGCACCTCAGGTGCCATCACCCTATGAGCAATTTGTTGCATTCGGACCAGTCTTTATCCATGTAAGAAGTTTTGAAATTTCTGAAAAATTGGACAAACTAAAAATAAAAAAATAAGTTGTCATGACCACAAGTTGGCGCTATATACTGTAGATCCGCTCAGATGTGGACTTTTAACATATTCGGTGAGTTTGTTTTTGATCTGACTTTATATGGTTGAGTTAAAACAAATTTAGAGGGAATTTTGTTTTCTGTGGCTGCAGTGAGCACATCGTTTAACAAAGTCAAATTAAACTTAATTTAACATTCCATATGCCTTAAGTTAGTTTAGTACAACATTTTTGTACAACATTAGCAAAAGTGGCCATTGTTTTCCTGTCGATCTTAGAAACAACATTCATATTACTTATATTTAAGTCTTGGTAACGTGTGCCGAATTGCATTCACCTACGACAAACTGAAATACCTTAGGTGGCGCAATGGAGACATTTCACCACGCCCACTGTTCAAACCCCTTTTTGATGTAAATTTTCAACAGTTCTTACGTATGTGTGTGTGAAATTCTGTAATTTTTCTAGCACGTTTAGACCCTCAAAAATGCAACGAAAGCCATGAAACAAAACAATACAGTTTTACTCACCTTTGGTGCTCAAGTCTTAAGGACCCGTTAAAACCTGAAAACAAAGGAGTTTTATAAATTATTTGGCCTCTGTGGATTCCTTTCTTGACAAACACCTGAAATCATCTGAAAATGGTAATGAAACACCATTGGAAAGAGTAAACACTCTCCAGATTTTAGACCTCTGTAATATTTGTAATGGATGAAATAGATCCAAACTTTGTTCATTAACATTCTCAAGCAAACAGCCCGAGCTCGCGTTCTGCAACTCTCGCAGAACACACTGGCTTTTCAACTGCGTGAACTCCGTTTTAGGTGGAGTCAGCTGTGCAGCTGGTGACAAATGAGATGTGTACGTGTAATCCAGAAATGCTAGTTCAAAAAATCTCGAAGTTTGTTGCTGCCTCTGGCTCCCCTAACAGAAGCATTGAGTTACTATGGTTACCAAAAATAGCGAATTTATATTATAAGTGAACTACCTTTGCAGTTAAGCAAAATTAATAGACACATGCCAGCCAATCAGAATCCAGTTTTTACAAAGATTATGGCTTTAGAGTTAGCACAGAAATCAAGTGTTTTTTCATAAACAAGTCACAAACTATTTCTGCACAGGCTCAAGAGTAAAATGTTCTAAATGGTGATAAACAGTAAAAATCTCAAATTAGGCAGGAATGCCCACCAACAATCAAGAATGCAGGATTATTTGGTGTCATGGCAATGCAATAAAAAAAAAAAAAAAGATTTTTTAATGCAAGTCAATGGGGCCTAAACAAGGGAGAATAAATGAAAATCTGGTGCTAAAACTAAAAATCCAGCAATGCCAATGTTGTTACTAATGTCCAAGACTGTGTTAAAAGGTAACAGTGGCGTAGTGTCTTAAAAAAAGAAGTAATTTTCATTAGAGCTGAGGTAAAAAGATTTTTGCAAAAAAAAAAAAAGAAATACAAAGAATATTTATAGTGATCTTGACAGACTTTTACAAACCCAAACTATACAGAAGTGTAGGGAATTTGAACAATGCACAAGGGTTAAATAATAATTAAAATGGTTGCTGTTTTTTTTATCATGTATTTTATTAGGGGTTAAGTTCACAAGCAGGACGGGGTTCATTTTTGTCCTTTACTTTATGAGAATTAATGGTGTATGATAATAATGGAGCGTTGGCAAAGAAATCATTTAAACTAATTGATGGTACACTCACATTTAATCAATTACCAATAACGAAAACATTGCAAAAGTGTCACTATTAGTTCTACGCTGTGTGTCTGTGTGAATTCAAAACAAACATCGGAAACGTCACGACTATGAAAAATAATAGATTTTTAAAATTACAGTGAATTCGTAGTAATTAAAGGAAAGCAGGGCCAAGTAGAATTTCTTTAATTTTACAGTTTGTTTAATTTTTACAGACAATGCAGTTCTAGTTCCTTCAGTGAGCGCTGAATGACATCCTGTGTGAAAGAGAGAGCCAGAGAGAGAGAGAGAGAGCGAAAGGGAGGGAGAAGTGGGTGCATTAGAAAGAGAATGAAAAGAGTGTGACATTGGGAATTGTTGGCAGCCCTGGTTTCATTGGAGCTTTCTTTGAATACCTGCCATATGTCCTTGCTTATCTTGACATTCTAATCTCCACACTGGCCTGGAGATGGTGAGGGATTTATTTAGTCTGCTCTTTGGAATGAATGCAAACAGTGGAATGGATGGGCCCGCCGCAGCCTTCACCTCGTTTCAATCACGCTGGTTAAAATGACTCTGTGATACGACTTGTGCCACGGCCTGCTCTCATTCTTGTTCTCAGTCTCTCTATTTTGTTCCCTATCTCCCTCCTGCTTCCTTTTTAACTGTTACTTGCAATGCCTCCGCTTATCTTTGAGCTCCTTCCCTTTTGTTGGATATCAAACCCACGGAAATTCGTGTGCCACTGCGTTTTATTTTTTCTTACATATGGGGTTTTCATTTTCAACCCAGTCAATGTGACGTTTTCTGTGGGCGCATATGAGTTCTGTTTGTTTTTCCTTAGCATTTGTTATTAGAGACACAGAAGGACCACTTTATAGTACGTGTGCATGGATTGGAGAGCGGGAATGTGTGCGTGTGTGTGTGTGTATGCGTGCGTGCGTGTGTGTGTGTGTAAAAAGGTTGTGGAAAGTGGCTGGGTGAGCAGACTGTTCTATATATAAATGCCTTGCTAGTTCATAAGTGACGTTAATGATAGAGCCAGGCAGACAATGGCAAGCTGTCAGGGTCAGTAATTGAGTGGGAGGGATGAGCTCTCTTCATTTTAGTCCATCGGTGTCACAGCGACAAGAGCGCCACGGCAACTTGTCACCCAGAGATACCAGCCCGCCAGAACAATAGCTCCTGTCCGTCACAGAGCGTGGCCGTCTAGTGCTGCCAGGGTTAGTGAGATGATGCTCTAGCCGGAGAAGAAAGAGCGAGGACTCATTACCACCGTACGTCTGCGACACTCACATTTGCATACAATAGATCACAGTTGGCTACAGTTAGGAGCGCTCTGTTCTGATATAGCTCTATTACAAAATGCGAGGCTGAGGATTTGCTTATGTGCAAACGGTTATTCAGACCGATGACTTGTTATTGTTGGTAATGTGGAAGCCAATACACCTTATGTGGTATGTACAGCTGAAATATTAGTTATGAGTTCATTTCATTCAAATAGTTTTTAGGGGAAAGTATTAGAAAATGTAACAATTAGCAAATCAGGTTTATACGTATCGCAAACCCCAGCTTGCTAGAAAAGAAGTCTATGTTTTGTCCGAATTCCATGATCTCATTATTTATTATTTGACATGTTGAGCCTTTTAGTGGCTTTTATGGTCATTTATACGAGGAGATTGAATTAAAATTTATTCACGGCATTGATAAAGTCACACGAGTCAAAGGAATACGACAAGGCGGAACATGAAAGGCCAAATTTCCCTGCCCCAGGAAGTGATGCGCTATCCACAAAGCAACGCCTTCTCTCGTGATATACGGAAACAAACAACACACAAAAGTGTAACGTCAATAAATGAAGTTGGTATACCACCATTCGACCCAACTGAGGTGAACAGGTCGTTTCTTGGGCCTGACAGCATCCCAGACCTTAATAAGCAACTAGAAAGTGTTGATTTGCCTTGAAATGAGAAAACGCTTGCGACTAAAGTGAAGGTGCATTTGCTTCTGTTTTCGAGATCAGATTCTGGCTCTGAGGTTATATCACGTTTCCTCCAACAGCGTCTATCAGTGTTGCTTTAATAAAAAGTTAAAAGCTCAGTATTGAAGTTGCTCGTAATTAATCATTTTAATATCCCTCACGCCTACATTGACCGTCAGACAGTAACTTTGCATAAAAGGCGTGAATATGCAAATCTGTAACCAATAGGTGAGTAACTGGGGAGTAGTTACATAGTTTCAAAATCTCAAACCATTTCCAGGATAAGAGAATCATTGTGTTTTTAATTCGAAATAGAGACTTTTTGAGTAAAAGAATCACATTTCACATGCAATTAGACCAATGTGAACAATATATTATTAAAAATACAACAATGTCATTTAAAATACATTTTTCTATGTAATATTAAATATTAAAATTAATCATATAATTCAACAATGTCATTTAAAATACATTTTTCTATTTAATATTAAATATTAAAATTAATCATATAATTCTACACAAAAAGTTGCTTTACTCCTGAATTTACCACTTATTTAACGTGTTGTGTCTTTCTTTGGTTCTTTTTGTGTTTCCCCAAAGCTGAGCAGAGGGTCATCAAAACTATTAATTTTAAACTAGTGAGTCGTGCGATCAAAAGTGCACCCTGGAATTGTGTGTAATGTAGTTATTGCTTTTTTGCGAAAACACTTGACATTTTGAGACAAAAAAAAGAAAATCGCATAGAGCAGGAATATTCAAGTAATACAAAATTGTACAAATAATATACCTTTCTCAAAGTTAATGACACCTAAGTTTGAAAGTTGGACCCATCTAAACTAGTACTGCACATTTCATAACTTTCGAAATGCTATATTTATATATATAAAATTATATATTAATATTATATGTCAAAAACAAATTTTCTACAAGTCGAAGGCCACACTGGTTCAATGTTTATTAAACATATTAAATCATTACATCAATACCTAACACTGTGTATTTTGTTTAAATGGTTAAAAATAATAAAGGGATATTTTCTTATTTCTCCATCAGTTATTTCAATGGAAAACATTTTAAACAGGTAAAAGACAGAAGGTATACAGGTTTGACTTTTACCTCCTGGAATGTGTAATCTGCCTCCCACCTGGCTTCAAACCCCTTGTTTTCAGTGTACGCCTTCCATTTAGCCATGTTTGGGAGGCGGGTAGCTATCAGTGCTGCGTGGGTACACAACCGGCACCATCTACGACCCGAATATCATTAAAATATTTTTTGAATGACTCGCTGAAAGTTGACATCTGTTCTGACTGCTGATGAATAATGAAGCTGAAGCGCTCTCGAACCACTGCACAGAGTTTTTGGCTACTCTTGCATTGTGGGTAATGTAGTGTTGATGCATTTACATGAAGATTTGAAGTTAATCTGATTGGTTTGTGGGCGAGGAATTTTCTCCCAAAAAATGTAAACTTCAAGCATGTGTCTGATGAGAGAACAGAAATAAAACATGCTAGAAAGCTCTAAAAAGTTGATTTGACATAATATGCTTTAAGGAATAGGGGGCAACGGTGAAGCTCCTTTTGGTGGAAACTACATTTGTTTTTTTTAAATCATAAACGTATGTGTTATTGATTATAACAAATGTTGACATCTGATCTTGTTGTTGGGTAGTTTGATATAAGGCATGTACCTGCCTTATATCAAGATAAAAAAACTGATCAGGGCTTTTCTGAATAAAGCCTTGAAATATTTCACTTGGGATGTACTGAAATAATAAAACATACACGTTTCACATTTTGAAAACAAATTGGGGAAATTAATGGACGTCCTTGATATGCACATTTTCCTCACACATATTTTATAAAGAGCTTAGAACCATCAACGAGGGAATGATGCTATTTATTATACTTTTAAGACTTGCGTTCATTTCTCCAGCGTTGTTTTGAAGCTAGCACCGGGAGGTCAGGCCTTCAATCACATGAACATGCCTCTGATGGGAATGCATTGTTATGAAAGACTGTTTTACTTGGCAAGAACATGGCCCTATTACTTAGCCTAATTAAAGCAAGGTACATAATTATGTTTAATTACACACCGAAAAGAGTCCCTGTGCCCTTTTTAAATTTCCACTGTGTGCTTTTTATATTTGCAAATCAAACATGTCCGCAGTTTTACAGGATAATGTGTGTATTTTTCTGTTCCAGTAAACAGATATGGTCATGTATGGTTGTGTGTGTATAGATTTCTATATTGTGAGCCATTGAGTGAGTCCAAAACCAAGTGCCAACCTCCTGTTCTCTTTTGTTATGCGTTCAATGACTTTAACAGCATATGTGATTTTATTGAGGGATAAACTGATTCAGTTGGAAAATAAATAAACTGTTCTCAATTACATGTTTAATTTTTAAAAGCAGTTGTTTTTAACAATATACATAACTCTTACCCCTACCTATTTGAAGCCAGTGAAACCAAGGGATTTATGAAAGGCTGATATGAAGGGATTTATGAAATACACACCTAGACTACCGGAAATGCCTATGGGCAATCCTTATGAACTTTGATATTTCCTGTGTTTTCTGTGAAGGGGGACAACATAAGTCACATGGGTTACAGGGTAGGTTGTCCCTTCTGTTGTCTCTCAATCACCAGCAGATTTCATTTCCAAAAATGGAAATTATTTTGGTCACACTCCCAACTTGAATGACAAGGTAGACTTAGTGCAGCTAATATCATAAAAAAATTCCAGGGCCCATCAGATATGCTGTATGTCATGTTTAAGAGATACAATTGACAATTTAGCTTTTCCTTACACCATCAATTGAAAATGTTATACTTAAAATTACAAAAAAAAAAAACTTCTATGTGACAGCTAGAATTGGTTTGCTCATTTTATCTGGATTGTATGTAATATTTTTTTATTTTCATATGTTATTAATAACAAAATCATATACCAATAAAAAGAACAAAACAAAACAAAACAAAAAAAAAACAGTGGAAAAAGGTGTTGATCATAAAATTGTCCGGAAGTTTATTTCATAAAAGGCTCATGCTTTGTCATGCTTTATGTTTTTTTTTTATTCAGAATTGTATTTTTTGTATTGTTGTGGAATTCGTGTGTGATGTAATGAACAAAAAAATAGCAAAAACACCTGAGGTTGTTTGATTCCCACAAAAACAATTTTTGATTATTTTTAATAAATAATAACTATAATTTTTACGTTTTTATTAGAGCAAATTGTAAAGTAGTAAAAACACAGTTATACAGCTATATATGTACGTGAAATCTAACTTAAAACAATCATTTTAAACATTTATAAAACGTGTATAAATGACAAAATGCATAGTCTTAGCTTATTTTACCCAGTTTAACTCCAGAGAGGCCTCAAATGGACCGCATGCATTTGCCTTTCCCTTTGACTTCATTCAAAAAGGAATGGGACACCCCTTCAACTCACATGAATGCAAAGGGAAGGACTAAGGTGTATACATGTAACTCGGCATATACCCTGACCAGTCAGAAAGTACTTCTAGCTCGGCTCGATTCATCTTGGTCAAACATCTCTTCAGAACTTGTTCCAATCCTAAGCACCAGTACAAAGAACAAAAGACACCAAGGAAAGATGGTTACATAATGTATGGAACTATATAAAGCACCATTACTGAACTTTGTTACAACAAATAGAATATTTAAATGACACAAATGCTTACTTGTTTCTATGCAAGCATCTTTTGGGTGTTGAAAAGTGCTTCAATTGGAAATGACACTTTATGTAGCCTCTTATAGCACCATGTTTACAAAATTTGGTGTTCCTCCTGTTAGGAAAAACACACAATTGGTTCGCTCACAAATTAGAGAATTAATGTTCAAGGTCATTTTATCTCAACAATTGGACACACGCTTTGCCCCCGATACGTTTGCCGGTCCGTTAATGTGGCTTGTCAATGCCCTCTAGTGCTATAGGGATAAACAGGGACACTTGCTGTCCCATCCTCCAACTCTTGGCCTCTGGAGGTGTTGTAACAAGAAGTGTGATCAGAGTAGTAAGGATCTCAGGGCTGTCTTTCACCTGCAGGCATATCAGAGGTCAGCTCTTTTGAAGTCTCTCTTTTAGTTTGTGGCTTGCAGCGAAGCACGTCTCATAACAGGACTCTTCATTGGGCCCCGCTCTGCTTTAAGTGCTGAATTGCTTTAATGAACTAGTGGTAAATTCTCCTTCTAATAAAATTAATACAAGAGATGTTTGTCTTGAGGCCGCAAGGAAGTGTTGTTACCGGGATTCAGAGTTCAAGTGCCAGCTCAACACCATTTGGAGTGGAGTTGTCCTCTCTGCCTCCGTTGGTTATGTCCCGTGGGCGCTATGGTTTCACAGGGTTTGTTGTTTCTTGTTCATAGGAGTGAAAGCTTATCTAAATTGTGGCCCTGCAACAGATTAGTGACATGCCTTGGGTGCAGCCCAAATTTGAGCTAATAGGAACAAGCAGGTTCTTTGACTCTATTTATAAGGTTCATGACTGAATGGTGCATTTGTCTGTTAGTACACCCGAGCACAAAACAAGGTTCCTAAAAATGGGGAAGATCTCAAGTGATCTGTGCTGTTGGAGCATGCTTGGTGTCAAAGTCTTTGAGCTCAGGTCCCCTGCTCCTTCAACGGTGTCTGACTTCACAAACGTTTTTCACAAACACAACTTCACATTTTCAAACCCTCCCTCCCTCTTCACTCCTTCTTTCTTTCCTTCCCTTTACAATCCTTCCTTCTTAATCTTTTCCATCTTTCCTCTCTTTTAGCCTTCCTTTTTCATCTTTATTCCTTCCTCCATTCCTTATTTTTACATCTTATCTCTATTCCTTTCTCAATTCCTTCCTTTTTCATCTTCTTTACTTCTTTCCATATTTCTCATTTAATTACTTTTTCATATTTTCTCCATTCCTGCTTAATTTAGTCTTTTCTTCATTTATTCCTTCTTTTTGAAGCCTAAGCAAAAAATGAAAAAAAAAAACAGCTTGTTGTCAATATTTGCTCAGATTTAAAAATGCAAAAATGTCAAAATTTGATTCTTTGCTCAAAACCATGCAAAAGCCATAACTGAAGATTTGGTCGAACAAAACTAAATATACGGTTTAATTTAAAAGTTTATCGATAAAGCACTGCACATTATATTGCAATGTAATGAAAGAAAAAAAAGTATAACTTTAATTATTTAATAATTTTTGACTTGTTCAAGTGCTTCTTATTAAGCGCTTTGTGGCTTTACTTTCCAATGACAGACTTAACATGTGTTTCTTAAAAAAAGTGTTTTTCTTTTTAAATAAATACTGTGCTACATATCGTATCAAGGATATAGTATCGTGATGTGTTTCCTACTGTGAGTGTATTGTTACACCCCTATAGTATTTACCACGAAGGCAATACTCATGGCTATTTATCTAAAAGCTTGATTATATGAGAATCAAGAGATTTTATGTAAAGTGTACGTGTGAAGAATGCCGTCCATGGAGAACTTAACAACTGTGCAAAAGATTATCAACACACATCATAGCCATAAATAGCCTGAAATAAACCATTTAAGAATCCACCACATTGGATTTCAGAGTGATGACTCAAGATAAATCTGAAAAACAGTTTTATAAAGCACCGTTTTCATTCAACCAGTGAACAAAATCGTCACTTCCTGATAAATGTCTGAAGGCCTTTTTTCATATATAATAACTTGCTTAGATCTTAGAACACGTAAACAAAATGCAATATCCGCAGCCGATGAAGACAGTTCTGGGAGGTGATGATCCCGAACCACTTTGATGATAGACTTTGGCTCAGAAATTTTAGAATGAAAAGTTTATAATTAATGGTTAGACCCTGGTTCCCCATTGCCCATTTCATCAGGATTTATTCAGTGAACGCATTTCGATCGAAGATTATGCACATTTTTCTTATTGGATAAAAGGTTCATCCTACTCAACTGTCATTTTTTATGCGCAATTTCAAAATGGATGCACCAGTGTTTTCTCGTGCGATATTTCAAAATGCACATAAAAATGAGTTGATGGAACCACAGCTCATGATTATTTTCTATATGTACAGTAATGTCTGTAATACATTTATTTACACAGACTCAGGATTCATACTTAAATGTCACTTTTAACTCTTGTGCACAGAATCAGATATTGCAAAAAAAAAAAAGTGAGGTTTTTTTTGAGTTTTCATTTTTGAAATAAAATTTATATGATGCACAGATTTCTTATTTGTGTTGATTGCTTCTTTGCTTCGGACTCACTTTCTTGCTCATGCTCTCTCTGGTTCTTTCTTCATTTCTTTCTTTTACTGCAATGGCAGTGATGGCCACTCTCGCACATGTCTATTATTCACCGCAGTCGCTGGTTTGCTGGGACACAATAGTCCTATGCTCAGAGAGGAGGGAATATGGCTCTTATAATAGAGCCGAGCTCTGAGAGGCCCTTCAATTGTACTCTGGTATGTTGGAAGATTAGTTCTTTTGGTTTGGGGAGCAACAGCTTGACTTTCATTGGTAGAAGGTTAAGGTTCACTATTTGTTCATGTGTCTGTCACTCTTCCCATCTACAGTGGATTGTGTCTTTGATTTCTTCGTACATTTGTTCAGATACCTTGGAGTTTCTTGGCATGGTGTTGAATGTGACTTGGTATGCGGACAACACACCTGCCCGTACAGTACTACCGTCGTCTTGTTGAAATAGCTCTTCCCCAGCAGTGGCGTAGTTGAACCAGTTTGGCCCATGCCTGTGTTTGACCAGCAGCTACAGATCAGCAATTTTCTGATTGAAATACCGGGCTGCAGTTTCAAGCACCAGCAGAGCTAATGCCTTTTCAGCCTTTTGCTTTCCATTACTGTAACCTACCAAACCCAGTCACCACTGTGTTCCAAGAGATTGTGAGATTCATTTCAAGTACAAAGTTATCGCTGTTTTCTTTCAAGACAATTCCTCAACAGCAGCTTTAGCAAAAATATAGATGTTCTAGAGCCAGTTATGGCTCATTATACAAATGGGTTCAAAGCAACACTATTGTTATTCGACTTAAATGTTTATATCACTGACAGTTCCCTAGATACCAAACGGTTTACCCTAGCAACAGAAATTTGTGTTACCCCTAAATGATAGACACATAGGGATGACATGTATAACATATACTGGTAAAGCAGACGTTATATTGTCACTGACCCCTCCATAGCAACCAGGCTTTTAACCTTAGCAACCTAATTTGGGACATCTCTATCACAGCTTTGGTACATAATAGAGACATGGGGGTTGACCTGTATAACATATAAAGCAGCTGTTATATTGTCACTGACCCCTGCATAGCAACCAGGCTTTTAACCTTAGCAACCTATTTGGGATATCTCTATCAAAGCTTATTTAGTTTATTTAGGCTACTCACAGGGATATTGGGAATGTGATGTTACCGTATTTTTCGGCTCATAAGACACACTTTTTCTTCCCCAAAACTGAGGGGGAAAAGTTGGTGCGTCTTATAGACCGAATGCAGAGCGCCGCGAAGTCTGGTCACGGCCGTATGAGAGGCGTAAGAGCTCCGGAGCTAGGCCGAAGCCGCGACCATATTTGTACACCCAGCGCTGCGCGCTGACGTCATCGCCCATCTCTGCCATAGCGCGGTCGTAACGAAAACGGGAAAAAACTACATTTCCCACAAAGCCTTTGGCTTCCGCATCCATACTCACGAGCGAAACTACAGAGCTCAGCTGCCGTGTCTCACACATTGTGACTCTCGCATTTGAGTGATCTCTCACACTACAAACCCGATTTCTCGCGCTAAAATACATTTCAAGATGTGAAATGGGCACAGCTAATAGTTTATCTGCGATGTTTCTTGAGCCTAACGATAAGATGATGATCGATATGCATCGTCTTCAGTCTGTGAGGGTTTTTTTCCCGCTAAACATTCACTTGGACAGTTTCACAAACTTGGACAGTTTGATCCTTCATTAATGGAGTTATGTGGGTTTTCATAAGCTGACAAAAATCAAAAGGATTTATATTATAACAGCAGAAGAACGTCAGATGCACAGCAGTCTCTCTCTCTCTCTCTCTCTCTCTCTCTCTCTCTCTCTTGCTCGCGTGAGGAAAACAAAACGCTCTCCATGACTGAAACTCTTCTTTAATAAACTTAAACTCAAATCATCTCTCAACGGTACATCTCACACATGTACATACGAGATAACAAACGTAAGTAACGTGCTCTGCAATTGGGTAGTGTTCCTAACCAGGTAAGAGCGCATAAGGATCACATCTTAACACCATGCAACCGAATTGTCACTTAAATAAGGTATAAATAATGAGTTATTTAACATTAAGGAGTAGTTACATTTATTTTACATTAAAATAATTATTAATTAATTATTAAATAATTATTATTTTACATCTGGGGGTGTCCAGATTCTTTTAAAGGTTTAAAAGGGGGCTCAACTAAAAAAGTTTGAGAACCACTGTATTATTACTAATGTGGGGGCAATCTTACTAGCTATTATTAGTAATGTAGTGACAATGTTACTGGCTATTAATAGTAATGTAGTGACAATGTTACTTGCTATTATTAGTAATGTAGTGACAATGTTACTAGCTATTATTAGTAATGTAGTGACAATGTTACTGGCTATTATTAGTAATGTAGTGACAATGTTACTGGCTTTTTATTAGTAATGTAGTGACAATGTTACTAGCTATTATTAGTAATGTAGTGACAATGTTACTGGCTATTACGGTATTACTAATGTGGGGGCAATGTTGCACTGGAACAGTGATGGTGATAACGAATGGTGGACTTTAGAATGATGAGTGGGGGCAAAGTAAAACATTACAGCCTTTTTTTTTGTTACTTTTACTGTTTACTGTCTTTTCATGTTACATGTTTGGCTGTTAACTTTTACACAGTTGATATAAAATATTTTACAAAAGTATTTGGTTCAGAATCTTTTTTTTCTTGATCTTCCTCTTTTAAAATTGGGTGCGTCTTATGAGCCGAAAAATACGGTATGTCACTGAGTTCCCCGTAGCAACTACACTGTTTGACACTGTCTCAGCTTTGGAAATTAATAGAAACCTGGGCGTTGGAACATAGGTCTTGGTAAATAGTGAGAAGGGTACCTTTTAATGACACCATTGATTTTTCCCTAGTAACCAGATTATTTACCCCAGCAACCGATTAAAAAAATCTATAGCTCAGCTCTGGAAAATCATTGATAAATGATTTCTATTGAACATTTTTAAGAATAGCTTTAATCTGCAATTTACCAGCCAACATCAAAGTTTTGTACAAACTTTCCATTTTGATAGTTTGTGATAGTGTTCAGGCTTTGGAAAACGTGTATTTTTTATTTATTTTTTTTTTAAATAATGTTTTTTTTTGTCTTAAAATCTGAGATTAGCTGAGCACTCAAAAGCGCATATGCACAATGAGAGTAAAGACAAAAGGTGTGTGTGTATGGGCGTGTGTGGTTGTGTGTGCCTACGCATGCACAGGTGGCTCTAAATGCTATGGCTCTCCCCTGGTGGGCTGGGCTTTGCAATGTCCGGAGCTTTGCTTTGTCCAGGGCTTTCTCTCTGATTAGGACCCAGTGAGGTCTCACTTAAGGGTGAGGGAGAGTAGCATTCTACCTGTGCTGCCCATGCTGTTCCCATCACAGCCACTTCCCCCATAATGCCACTTAATTCCCCTAGAAGTGGCACGTTGCAGCAGTGGCCAGCCGGAGGAAGGGTGTCGTAATGCATCTGGACCCGACATCGCCCCACAGGGATAATAGCCCTGATTGCTCCTGATTCCCCGTCTCCACAAAGTACCTCATGTAAAATAAGTGACATTTAAAAGGCATCAAGATGTGAAAAGGAGCCAGGGTGTGCACCAGAGAAATCGTGGGAGAGAGAGAGAGAGCAGGGGAAGTAGTAAGCTTTTCACCTGAAAGAGGAAGAGAAAAAAAGGTCCGTTCTTTTGCTGGCGGGGGAGCGACAGAAAAACGATAAGCCCTTGTGTCGTGAGCTGACCCTTGCTGGTAAGCTTTTTAACATCCCCCTGTCTGTGCTGCTGTCTCTCTCCATACACAAACCCTTACACACATACAAGGGAAGTGAGAGAAGGAGGGAGAAAAGGAGAGGGTTGCTGGCAGTGGGTTGACGTTGCTTCTGGCAAGTGCTTGAGACGGCGTGCTAAAAATCATTTCGGGTTAGATAGAGGCCCCCTGAGCTGGCCTGGGGATATCACCGGGCTCATCTCCGTTTAGAGTGAAAAGTGCCGAGGCAAAGCACAGCCTGCAGGCGCCCTGCTTGTCCATTCTCAGAGTGAGGGAGAGTGGGCGAGAGCATGCAGTGACGAAGGTTGAGGGCTAAGGGTACAGTTAACATATGCACCCTATGGATGGTACTCTGACTCTCACACATGTAATCAAACGCAACTCCCCCAGATCAAGCTTGTTTTGCTTGTCCTGTGGTACATCTGCTCATTGTTTGTATTTTTGTCAAAAACTGAAGTTTTGTACAGTATAAAAAACACCCACACACACAATTGAAATTGTGTAGACTTCACATTTCCTGAATATTATCCATCAGTCTAATATTATGGTCAGCCACCCACAGTTTCTAAAGGTACGTGAAAGGCCATGAGGGTCATTCACTTGCACAGGACCAATTGGGTCCAGTGATTTCTGGGATTTCTCACCGTTTTCTTTCCCCTCCCCTCCCCTTTCTCCAAGAGCTAGCAAGAGGAAAGATGGAAAATATAATCCTCTGAATTGGAACATCCCTATGAAGCCATATAAATGTTTTGGATGATCACTAAATCCATTTCTCCTTGTAGTTTGTGAAATATTTAAAGAAAATCAAACAAAATTAGATTATTCCATACACTATTCTTTTTGGTTGTGGAGGCGGCAACTAATGTACGTACTCTTCTTACTCTTTTGTCAAAAGGGTCTAAGCATCCCTAAGTTTGGAGGTCTTCATCTTACACTTCGCCTTCTTTCAAAACAGAATTGGTGCATCCCTTTGCCTCACCTGAATACATAAAACAGAGGGAATGGGAAAGCTGCAGGGCTAAAGGGTACAAATGGTACCTTGGTAGTAGGTTCTTCTAGAAAGATGACACCATAATGAAAAGTTGTCATGGTTACAGTTCAAAAGTTCTTACTTTATTATAGACAATGTCGCCCTTGAGATATCTGTTTGTATGTCAGGATCCTGTCTGTTCATTGTTATAGTGGCTAATCTGAACGTCTGTTGCAGTGGATGACTGTTAAACATTACCTTCCACTGAAACAGGTCCCTACAGTAATGTCTCTTAAGTTATCTTCCAGTGTTAACATTGTGAGGCCCAGATAACTTTTTCATCCCACAGTTAAATTGTTTTGCAATGGGAGATATCCCAAAACTAACTTGGCAGTCTAAGTTTGGGAAAAGGGGGAAACCAATCCGGGCAGTCTTAGATTTTGGAATCTCAGCTCAGCCACAAAAGGTGCTTATACAAGGTTCTAGCTGTTTCCAGGATTAGTTAAGTGCTTAGAGGAAAGGGATTTATTTGAACATAATAGAGCTCTTGAAAAAAAGAGTTTTTGGTCCAAGAGTGACTTTTGAGATGGCTACAACTGGCCATAGCATCTCTCAAAAGGAATGCAGGGAGTGACGCTCTACTCTTGAAGTGAAAATATTACCAGCTTCACTTCAGCAGTACCCGACATGTTGATGAGAACAAAACTACCTTGGCCTATTTATGTAGCTCTGTTTAAGAATAGAAATACATGGCCAGTATAATTACCTGGTTCAACAGGTTGAAGTAACATTTGTTAAATACAATTCAAATTATTATGGTTGAGATTAAGTTGGGGTTGTTGACATTGGGGTGGGAGTTGAGTTTTTTTTGGATTGGGGTAAATCTTATATTTTTTAAGATTAAGGTAAGGGTTGATGTTTTGGGGATTGATGTTGTTGCTATTTTGAAAAAGGTTAAGGTCGTTTGGATGTGATAAGAGTGGGGGTTTTCAAGATTGGAGTTTGTTGGCTTTGAGGTAAGGTTTTGGGATCATGGTATTGGAGTACAAGTTAGGGTTTTTAGATTTGGAATAAGTTTGTTGGCATTGAGGTAAGGTTTTGAGTTCATGGGATTGGGGTTGGAGTTGGTGTTTTTAGATTTGGAATAAGTTTGTTAGCTTTGAGGTAAGGTTTTGGGTTCTTGGGATAGGGGTAAGAGCTGGGGCTGTTGGAATTGGAGTAAGGTTTGTTGGCATTGAGGTAAGGTTTTGGGTTCTTGGGATAGGGGTAAGAGCTGTTGCTGTTGGAATTTGAGTAAGGTTTGTTGGCATTGAGGTAAGGTTTTGGGTTCTTGGGATAGGGGTAAGAGCTGGGGCTGTTGGAATTTGAGTAAGGTTTGTTGGTTTTGAGGTAAGGTTTTGGTTTCTTGGGATAGGGGTAAGTGCTGGGGCTGTTGGAATTTGAGTAAGATTTGTTGGCTTTGAGGTAAGGTTTTTGGTTCTTGGGATAGGGGTAAGAGCTGGGGCTGTTGGAATTTGAGTAAGGTTTGTCAGCATTGAGGTAAGGTTTTTGGTTCTTGGGATAGGGGTAAGAGCTGGGGCTGTTGGAATTGGAGTAAGGTTTGTTGGTTTTGAGGTAAAGTTTTGGGTTCTTGGGATAGGGGTAAGAGCTGGGGCTGTTCGAATTGGAGTAATGTTGGCAGGTTTGTAAGGGTTAGTGTTGTTGAAATTCACATAGAAATTGGTAAAGGGACCGCAAATAATTTAGAAGAGAAAGAGTATGGATGGATGGGAAAGAGCACAAGATTGGTCATTGATCCTGAGTCACACGGCAACTGCAAATTTCATTTAGGGCTGATTCCTGGTCCAATAAATGATGAGCTAAATGTGACTTATTTCCTAAAATAAAGCTCAAATTGCCAATAGTCTGCACACAGCTTGCGATTAAAATTTCTGACTCCCAAGTCACCCCAAAAACAAGTCACAGATTCTATGTCTAGAATTTATATAGTCTATGTTCATAATCAAAATTTTCAAAGCCTTTTCTTCCTGGTGGCTGGCCATCAGATTTTACGAACCACTCGTTGGTAATTACCTGGTGTATACCAAGACAATTAAGTCCTCTCAGAAGTAAGGTGTGCGGCCAGAAAAAGAGATGTTGTCTTCAGCAAATGCCATCTCACCCTTCATCTATCTCTTCCCCTTTCCTTCTCTCACTATTCATCCCTATCATTTCTTTCCTTCTCACTTTAATTGTTTACATGCATTAAAATTCCCCAAATAGACCTTGTTCAGGTGACAGGACTGTAATTTGGCAGCTCCATATTCTACGGTCAGGCAGAGAGAAGTAAGCAATTTAGGCTTGTGTGGTGACTGTAATCTGGGGTTGTCAACGGCGCTATGCTAATCAATCAGCTTCGGCTTGCACCCGCTCATCTGACCGGCTTAGCTTCACACCCGCACGTTGATATATCTATTAGTCTGCCGTCAGCGTTGTCTCGCTGCCAAGATGAGAATCCGTCAGCTTTGGCATTTTCTCTCATTGATGAGTAAGCTATCAGACCACCGGATAAATAGCAGAGCAAAGAGTTTCCCCAGCCCCCAAATGCGCAGCTGACAATGCAGCCATGGCTCTTGTCCCCTTATTATGCACCGGCACCCCTAATCCAAAAAAAGTTGTTTACCAAGAGAGGAGGGCGTCCTTATCTACTCGAGGCACAGTGTAGCAGCTTTGAAAACACACTCGTTTACGCAGCTGGGCAAGACGGGAAAGGCTTTTCTTGCTCTGGATTCTGTCGTTTCAGCATGGGGTTAAAGAGGCTTTCTTTTTTTTTTTACTTGCTGTGTGCTATGAAAGTCACTGATGTTGGGTGTGTGTGTGTGTGTGTGTGTGTGTGTGTGTGAATTTGAATACATGCGTGTTTGCCACGCTGTTTTACATGCTGTAAAAGATTAGGATGGTGTACTAATGTAATTTGGGCGTATGCAGGACATTGTATTAGTAGCTTTACTGCCTCAATAATTATATTTATATGAATTTCTGTGGATGAAATGTGTTTGTAAACAATGTCTGTAATTGTAAAAACGCAAATATGGGATTAACCCTTAGGAGTGTTTTTTTACCGCTTTACATTTTTCTTTAATAAATATATTTTAAAACCAAATGCTTGTACAAAAATACAATTCAGAGTATTCAATTTTGTCATTTTTTCACTGCGAATATCTACAAAAATGAGAACGAACAGTTTTTATGTTTGATAACAAACATCAAAGTTTTGAGACAAAATGAAAATTCGTAGATCCTCCAAAGACATGGTCAAAACAATGTGAAAGTTGGATTAAAAACCAAGCGAGCCTTTCTTAAACCTTATAAACTGCTCAATGAAATGAAAAATATTTTCTCATATTTTCCTAACAAATTTTTTGAAACCCACGCATTATATTGGAAATCAAAATTAATCAAAAGCTGCATTGCGTTATTCCTTCTTAGTTCCCTAACTTTGCTTAGAAAATCCCGCAGAGTACCTTACTCACCACTTTATTAGCAACAGTCAACATGTTTTGTTTAAAATTTCTATTCAACATTTGTTTTCATTTGCAATCTGTAGCATAAAGGCACATAAAATAATAATTAAAGTCCATTTAATGGAGTCTATCTGCTGCTTCTTTTCAACTCTTCAAGAAAAGTGGAATAATTGAACAAAGATTGATAACTTGTTTATAGAAGTGTTCCTTTTCTTTCATTCATTCATTCATTCATTCATTCATTCATTCATTCATTCTCCAACCCACTTATTCCCTTCCGGGGTCAAGGGGGTCTCCAGCTTAAATCGGGCGAGAGTTGGGGGTACACCCTGGACAGGTCACCTGTCCATCGCAGGGCAACACACACATTCAATTAACCTGATGCATGTTTTTGGGATTGTGGGGGAAACCGGAATACCCTGAGGAAACCCTGGTAAGTATGGGGAGACCATACATACTTATCCGAGCCTCAAACTGACAACCTACCCACTGCACCACCGTGCCGCCCTCTTTTCTTTGTTTATTTTTAAAAGTCTGTAATGCCAGCGTTTTCATTTAATAATTCTCCTGCTTTGATTGATATTCCGTTATTATGAAAATGAGGCTAAACATTATGAAAGAATAACTGGCAAATTCAATGATTCGTTAGTCACAGGGTCTGTAATCTGAATTTAAACTAAAAATATGAAGTACACATTAGTGAAGGAATTTAGTAAGTTAATTTATTTAAAAAAAAAATGTCTTCCCATAATGTGCCAGTGCCTCCCCTGCCTCCCCTGACTCCACGTCACTGCATCACTTTAATTTGTGTTTAAAACATCTTAAGCTATATTATGTTTGTTTTATATTCAAAGTTCTAAACCAGCCTGTAATATTTTTAAGAACCTGCAGTCAGATCCTCTCAGAGATCAGCTCTGAGACAGGATGTCTGCAGAAGTATGCCTGAAAGTGAGTGTGTTGTGTAATCCTGAGCTGGAGTAAAGTAGCGGTGTGTGGGAACAGATTGCAGTTGATCATGCTGAAATGCGCTCTTATCCTTTATTGGATCTGAAATGGAGGAGGCTTAGGAATTATCAGTCGCTGGTAGGTAATGTGAAGATCATCTGGAGAAAGCTCTGGGCTTGATAGGGAGGAGAACACAGAGTCATTAGTGAATGTTCTTTTTCCAACTTACAATCTGAATATTTTAATAGGTTGCTCAAAAATTAAAGGTGCAAGCAGCAATCATAAGGCTCAAGCACCTACAGTCCCATTGCCCCCATTGGTACCATATCAATGAAAAATGTTGTTTCTAGTGTGGCCACCTGGTGGCGCTATAACTGAGTGTGTATGTTGTAGATGTGTTCAAACATGGACTCTTAACATGCATGCCAAATTTGAGCCAGATCGGACGTTGTATGGCTAGGTTATAACAACTTCCTGTTTTTATTGAAGTGTTGTCGATGCCCACTTTGTGCATATAGTGCAACGAAGTAAAAAGGCAATTTAACATCCCATATGCCTTACGATAAGACTGATAAAGTTTGGAATAAATCTGACTGATAAATCTTTAGGAGAAGTGCCATTTTTTTTAGGTTTTTGAGGCTTTAGCAAAATAGGCGACTTCCTGTCGAATTTGGAAAACCATATCACTTATATTTAAGTCTTGTACCCTACACATGTGTGCCGAATTGAATTTGCCTATGACAAACAGTTAGTGCACCATAAACTGAAATTCATTTACCACACCCACTTTTCACTTTTCACCACTTCTCCCGTGTGTGCCAAATCCTGTGACTTTTCGAGCACATTCAGGCCTGTTTAAGCTGAGAAACAATATTACTCTGGCCTTTTTTTTCTACAGCAGGGTTCTACACACATTCTTTGCTCGACCCCTAATAATGTTGTTGCTGATAAATAAGTTGCTGAAATTCACTTCTTTTTTGGTACAGTTTCTACCAATGAAATTTTCCCTGGTACCAAACCCTAGTTGCTGTGCAAATTCTTAAACTTTGTTCAGACACCTAAATACCTGACCCAGATACCGTAGAATTTCAAACCAAAGCCACTTGAAGTAGCGAGTGTTAATCAACAGTTGTCAATGTACACTTCTCCAGCATTCCAATCATCCTGCAAGACTGAATCATTCATACTTACTCATTGGAGTATTGTGGCATGTAAATACTTGAAATAGTGTCTGGTTCATTCTACTGGTTAAGCTCATGACGTTGAGAGCAATCAAACAGGTTGCTATAGTGTGCACACAAGTAAACACCGACGGCATCTGTGCGTCTCATCCCAGCTCATATGATTAGTGTCTGGCATTTCCTCCAGGATTATCCAGGCGCTGCACTTTCCCAAAGTTCACAGGGTTAAGAGTTCACCTATGTATGGAGCGAGTGGAGATTTCTTAACAGAAGTAGATTGCAAAAGTATAGATTGCAACCTCTGTTATTACAAAACATATGTTTTCGTTACATTTTCATAAATTTAGTTTTGCACATTCAATCAATTTTGTTGTTTTATTCCGAAAAAATGAAGTTGCACGGATGGCTTTGCGTCTCATTTGGTAATTGATGGTGAGAAGTGAGCCATAGGATGAGCTTTTATCTGCTAATCACCTTATGGCTTCTTCATTTACCCAAGTACGTCTTTCTTTACTCCAGGTGAAAGGCTGTGAAACGCTATTAGTTATCCTAGAAAACTTGATTTGTGTTGTGTTTTTGATTTGCAGTTATGCTTTTTATTTGCAATATTAAAAACAAATTCAGAAATGGGGGCGCTAGTGAGCTCGTTTACATGGTAGAGCCTTCTTTTGGTCGAAGAAGAATAATTGAATCCAAGCTTTGTTCTTGACAAAAAGCCTTTTATAATTGTTTTGAGGGTCATAAATAGCCAGATGCTTTTCAACTTCGACGATGAGGCGCGTTTGAGCATCGATGATGTTTTCAACAATTAACTGTTCACTTGTGTGCCAGTGCGTATTCTTTCCAAAGACTAAATAAAAGACTAATTTTCACTACAATGCTCAATTGTACTGATCATTTTCACTGAATGTCCACTACAAAGTTAACTTCTTAAATAGCAAATACTATGTACGTAAAATTATTCTTTTTTAAACTACCGAATGTCAGTGTATTATTTAATATGTTTGGTTTGGTATAAAACCAAGTATAATATATAATATGTTATAAGCCTCAATTCAAAAATTTATATTTGCTTTTTATTTATATTTTTACAATTTTCATATTTTAGATTTAGTTTTGTTTAGTTTAATTTTCAAGAAAAAAATCGCCCAACTAATATTGCGTGACATTTATGTATTTAGCAGATTTTATCCATAGCAACTACACAAGCAGTTTGTTGCAAGGTCGGATAAATCATGAAATGTGAACATAGAAGAGGTTCAAGCTGATTCAGAATAAATTATTATTAAGTGTTAACATTTAACAGCCATTCTGATAAACGCCTGCCTGCACTGTTGACTGCAGTATGAAACACACGTGTTGAAATAGCTCTTTAATATTCCACCAGAAGATGGCAGTAGATGGCTGCGTTATTGTATATAAGTATATAATATCAAGATTTGCTACCAAACAAACAAGCTAACTACACATTTGTTTTTCTGAAATTAATAAAAAATCTGTTTTTATTTACAAAAATCTCTACTAAACAGCACTTTTTATGATCAAAATCTCTTTGAATTTGCTCAATGCAATGGTTTAATTAATTTCTGCAAGATCTGTTCATCAGCAGTTTATATTGAGGTGTTTTTTTGCTCTTTTTTTTGCTTTTTAAAAGTGAGAATAAGAAGAAAAGATTTTCAAGAAGCTTCCTTCTGCTGAGAGGATGAGAATAAATCCACCCATCGGCATAATTATATCTAAGCGTATCATTATTGAAAAGACCTCTAAAAGCAGAACAGCTCCTGCCCTTATTAAGCAACCCCCATGTTATCTCACCATTTGTACAATTGCTGAATCAATCCTTTTCAAATGTCAGTTTTAAAATGTCTAACTTATGAGAATGTCATTAAGCCATTTGGACTCTGGCAGTTTATTTGAGAAATCTCAAGCACTCACTCTAGAAATTGTTCTTGTACTATATGTTCTTGTAGCTGTTGAAAAAAAATGTAAAAGTTTATTTAACCCAAAAAATAATGAAAACAGAACATTGTCACATTTCATGATTAGGTGCCAATTACATTCGGTTGTTCCTGGTACCAAAACAAAACAACATTACACTCTTTTTATGCACAATTTCAAATTATTCCCTCATTATTCACCCAGGCCTTTACAACACCCAACAGCAATCAACCTGAAAAATCCCACCATGATCACAAACTGCATTTGCAAAATTCGTCTTTCCACGTGTAACATTACTTTAAAACGCTTGCTTTTGTTGAGGGGTCATTGGAGATCAGGTTCCATTCCTCTCACTTAATCCGACCATAACCACTTAGCCCTTCCCCTGCTCATTCCACTTCCCCTTGAGACCAAGTGCTAAGGAGAAGATTGATAAATAAACCCATATGAATTGGGACACCCCTACATGGTTCTGAGGAGACACAAAATGCATCAAAAAAGGTAAATGACAATTTTAAAAATGGCATGCCATCCACGAGTGTAATATTAATATTATTATCAGCCTAACTATATTTTCGGTGTGATTTTAAACTAGTTTTATTGACATAGGACTTGAAATCTAATATAAAATGAAAGCTTTACATTTTAAAATGTATAAGTGACAAAATTTTCAAACATTTGTGGCTCTATGGTTGAATTGACAACCTTCTTTTGAAGTGGCCTTGGAATGGAGTGCCCTATAGTGCTTCTTTGTATCTTTAACCTTCATTTGAAAAAGATGTGGGACCTCCCCTTCGCCTCATGTTAAAGTACAAAAGTCAGGGCTAGAATTAAGAGGTACAAATAGAAATCAGGTGTGAGAGAACTGATCCCCTGCATGCATCCGATTGCTGTGCTTTTACTCCCACCCCCATTGTGTCCTTAACGTTCATTTAAAAAAGATTTGGGACACCCCTTCACCTCATGCTAAAATGTAAAAATCAGGGCTACGGTTAAGAGATAGAAATAGAAGTCAGGTGTGAGAGAACTGATCCCCTGCCCCCCCCCCCACCCCCCCTATTCCCCCTGTATCCTTAATCTGCTTGAAAAAGATTTGGGACACCCCTTCACCTCTTGTTACCAGGCAAAAGTCGGGGCTGGGGTTAAGAAGTAGAAATAAGTCAGGTGTGATCCTCTGCATGCGGCATTGCTGTGCTTGTACTCTTTGTCTCAACCCACCCCACCCCCGCCCACATTAGGAGACACACCCCAAAATACGTGTCACTGAAATTTGCATAGCCACTTGCGGCCTGGTTGGAAAATGTTACATCATTAAGGTTTCGCTGTTTTAATAGAAACACAAATTCAGTCTTCTACAGTAAAATGTTGACATGAGTTATGAAGAAGCTCTGGAGCCTTGAAGAACAAGGTTAAAGAAAAGCGTTAAAGAAGTTCAGAAAAATAGATAAAAACTAGTTATTTGACATGTTTTGCTGATGCCTTTTGATCAGTTCCTGCTTTTCCTCAAAGACATGATCTTTGTGTTGCAGTGCTCTATTGACTGAGCATCGGGACCAACACTAAAATTCTCTTGAACTATCCTCAACACATAATTCGGTTAGAATCTCCATGAAGTTTACCTTGAGGGTTGCATGAAAAACGGAAAGAACTACATTTTCGCCCTTCGTTCAATCTCAGAGTTATTGAATTCTCACTCATAAGTCAAGCAGGCTGGGACTTCAGAGATTACAGACAATTTGACTCATGAGCCCACAACTTGTTTTCGTGACCTCTGTGTGTCATGTATTGTGTACGTTTTTCTGTCTAGCTACAATCCTTACGCGATAACTCATACAGTAACCTCTGGAAATGTCAGCTTCTTCATCAGCCAGAGGAATAGCAAGCAGGCGCCTGGCTTCTTTTAATGGCAGAGGCATATGTTTGACGTTTTATCAATAGACATTATTAAATCTTGCTTGGGTGAGTTAATCTCAAGCTGATGGTGCAGAGAGGTTGAGAGAGACAGGCTTTAACAGGCCTTCTGAAAGCCAGGTCATAAGCTGCTTATTATATCGACTCTGTCTTGCAAACACATGCACACACACACTTTCGCTCCCCCCTCTCTTTTCCGTATAGCCGATGCTCTTGGTTGTACTGGACACAATATTAGTAGACATTTCTTCCATATTTGGTGACAGCTATTCTTTTATTTATTCAAGAAAAGCTTAGTTTCTTTCTCTTTGCGGTGTTCTGTTTCGCAAGTCCTCTACACACAGGTCTGTTTTGAGATTCGTACGAATCTTCAGATGGCTTCTAAGCATGGTGCTCTTCGTCTGGGTCGAGAAAATATTCACTCCACAAAGGGAAAGTTTGTAGACGACAACTGCGAAGAAATCAAAGATCACAGAAAAAAAATCATGGCTGTCGAGTGGTTTATACTGTTGGTGGCTTCCAATTTTTGTCCACAGTTATTTCCTTCCTGTTTCCTGTACGAAGTCACTATGGAAATGCGGGATGAGCGCCACCAAGCAGCTTTTTTACGTCCTGCTTATGTCATCAAAAGAGCCAGCTTTCATTGGTAGGTCTCCTTGCGAAAAAAGCAGATTTGGCAATCCGAAAGTCTTTTTCGTTAACAACTCTCGTTCAATCAGACATGTGATATTTGTCTAATACATACTTTTTTTTCACATTGCAAACGGAAATAAAATGTTTTTTTTTTTTTAAATATTCCAAATCAATCGCATATTTTAGTTACACATACTTTCATACATTTAACAGTCTTTGCAGAATTATAAAATTAAAAGATCATTGTTTAATCATCTCGGTTTCTATTTTTTTCCAGTTTTTTCGATTATTTTTATGGCCGTAGCCTTTATTGATTTTTATATGGGAGGGAGGGAGGGAGGGAGAGAGAGAGAGAGAGAGAGAGAGAGAGAGAGAGAGAGAGAGAGAGAGTGAGTTTTTTCAGTCGGAAAACGTTTCGATCTTGCTTTAATCTGCTGTTTGATAAAAGGCTTTTTGCATATGTGACAGGCCAAATGTCACACATTTTTTTCCCAATCAGAGACCAGCATCCCTTTGGCCCAACTCAGCCTGCTTTTAGAACCTCATATGGTTCCAAAAAATGAACCGCTAATGAGTACAAAAGTCCCACAAAAGCGCTACAAAGTGTAGTTGAGAAAATTGGCATATGGTGTTTTTCTACTGGGCTTTAAACTGATGAAGGTGCTGTTCTCATGGTTGAACTTAACTTTAGGAGCAGTGGTGACTTGGTCATTCATTTCTTTAAAGCTAGTTTCGTGTGGAGCGTTTGGTGGTTTTTGCAACTGCTCTTGAAATAGATGGTTTTCGCTGTAATTTGTATTCAAACAGACAGCTCTCTCAGCTTTGTACCATCACCATGGTCTCAACTATAAAGTCCATAATCTACAAATTAAGAGTTTGATTCCGAAACGTGATAAATGCCATTTAAAAAAATACCTTTTTTCTGAAATGTATTGTGTTCACATTTGAAAAGTCCATCAATTTTTTTTATAAAACACAATACTTGCTGTTTAATGGAGTCCTGGTTTGTCACTATTTTACAAACCGCATAAGCACCAGTCGAGTTGTTTTACAAAGTGCGATATGTCCATCGGCGCATTTTAAGAGTTAGCGGAAAGCTTCTTGTTTTGGAGTAGTGATTCCAATATCTGCGTATGGATTCTTACGATGTTTAACTGATCTGTTCTGGACCAGCACTTGATTCAATATCGATATTGTTTGTTATTGTATTTTAAATGGTTTAAAAAAAAAAAATATATATATATATATATATATATATATATATATATATATATATATATATATATATATATATATATATATATATATATATATGTATATATATATATATATATAGGCATGAAATACCTTATTTTAAAATAAATCTTTAAATACTTAACTATATATTTTACATGTTTATGTTTGTATGACTTCTTTATGAAAGTTTGGTTGTAAAGAAAACACATATTTACTCAAATTCATCAAAATGGAGTTATGTCATTTTAGATTAAAAAAAAAAACCTCTTTACATAGACCCAAAGCACAGTTGTGAACACCACCTCAGGTGACTACACCAAGAAGCTCATTAAAAAGAAGTGGCTACATAGAGTCATTTGAAGGCTTCTGGTGCTACTACATCATGTGAGAAACCTTCAAACCTCACAATAATTGAGAGCCATGTTTTTACGCCTGTTAGCAAAATATTTGTTCAAAATCATCCAGACATGCATCCCCCAAACACAGTTTACCAAAAATACCTCACGTCTTTCAAGTCCCTCTTAAAACACTTTGCAAAATTAAACATGAAAAATGTAAGTAAAGTTACAGAAACCCAAACACAGAAGCGCTCCCATCAAAGCAGACAGCTCAGGGGCCCAAGTTTATTGAAATGACTGTTTTCCTCAGCTGCATGTCTGTCTGTCTGTGTGTGAGAGAGAGAGACAATAGCAGCTTTCTGGCTCTTGCTGGAGCCTGCAGAAGGAGCAGAGGCTGACAGTGGGCGATAAGACCACCAGCCTGCTTCTTGTGATAATCGTTCGCTGGACCCCCACTCACTCTTTGCAAGGCTTACAAGCCTAAGCAGCCAGAATCTTCTCTCTGTTTGTGTGCGCACATGTGTGCGTGTGCGTGTGTGTGTCGAGAGACTGAGGGTGTAAAAGAGTGAGAGACAGTGTCTTTATGTTGCATCATGTGAAGGTTACCCAGAATGCGTCCTTGTGTAAAAATGCGGGTATGCAGTAAATGGCAGTTTCTACTTTTCCGTGATGAATAACATTTTCCAGTGTGTTCAACTCATATGCGCATCAAAGCATCTGTTCTAGGCATTAAGCAGGAAATGGGAGATAAACAAGTTGCATACACTAAGAACCTGCGTGTGGATTGAGTGAATTGTCACTTTGAAATATTTCTGTTTTATGGCATTTTATTTAAAATGTAAAGGTTGGTGTGAATCCAATAGTTTAAACAAACACGTTTTAATTTGTAAAGTCTGTATTTTTTTTGTCAGTAGGTGTCAGCAATTGTAAATAGTTAATTTTATTCAAATATTATTTAGTTTATATAATCATTTTTTATACATTTGTATTTTGTTATCACCCTGTATTCTCAGCTATGTCGACATCTCCAATAAAGCCGACCGACTTACAATGTTGGACTTTGGAAAACTTCGAATGAGGAACACAAAAAAATCTAAATTAAATGAAATTTCATGAATGAAACTGTTTCCAAACTACTTTCTCACTTCCTCTTCCCAACCTGTTTATATAGGGTGTTAAATATCCAGACAAAACAACAAGATGGAGCTAGCTACAAATATAAACCCTCATACTTATAATAAACCAGTAAAACCATGCCAAACTTCAAGAATCTTAAACAGGTCGACTCAGCAGACAAGCGCTTGAACACATTCCTATTGGATTGTTGGCAAAAAGATCTAAAACGTTCAAATTCGAAAGCTTTTGCCCTATTAAAAAGTTTATAAACATTGGCCTTAAGGTGGCGCTATTTCCAGATTTATTGTGTGTTCTACGTTAAGCGCGGATGGCTTAGTGGATTTGTCAGTGGTTGTTGACATGCATCTTTAAATTAGACTTACCACGTAGCCGTTGAATTGTGTAGTATTTACTGTAATATTTAGACATGAAACTCATAACCTTTTGCCAGCAAGGTCTGAAAATGTTCTGAATTGAGTTTGGTAAGAATCAAACTTACAGTCAGTTATGGGTTTGAAAGAGTAGGTTGAAGAGACATTTACCTGGATATGGTTAAATAAGCCTCTGTGTTGCCACCACAAGTCAAGATCAAGTTTTTGACCATAGCATATTTTTATAAATGTGTTTTTATCTTTTTACCATGAGGTGGTGCTGGCATTCAAAATGACCAGACTCAGCATGATAATCCGAACATTTTGAGACCAACTTTATGATTTTTTTATAAACAGATTGTTACGACCCTGGTAAAGTTAAAGGCTAGGGGTTGGTGGGTGTAACAGATGAGTTAGTTAAATGACATAAGTGACTGATCTTTTTGCATATTAAGAAAGTAGGAGAGCAGGATATTTATTTACAACACTGAGTAAAGAAATATATCAACAACCAAGGCACTATATACAAAATTTACAAAAGAAGCCAGTGACGCACAAAATCCTAACCTAGACAAGCTGGAACTAACAAGGGGGAAGGTACAAGGGATTGCCCTCCCACCTTGTACACAAACTCCTAATAAAAACAACAAAACAAACAAAAGCACAGCTTCTTAATCAAATAAACAAATCTAACAAGCAGAGGAGCGTGTGTCCCAAACTTAAGCACTGTCAGTGAAATCGGGCTCTCAGGAAAGCGTAATCGCTTTAAACTAGCAAGCCAACTTTTGTAAAGATATGTTGATGCATTTGCAAAAAATACCAGATGTCCCACATTCAAAATAACTAACATACTAAAAACGTACATGGTCCAACTCGGCATGATGGTCAGAACATATTGAGATCAATTTTATGATTTCACGATAAACAAATGTATAAGTATTAGGCAAAAAAGCCAATGTTGTATCCTAACCACATAAGGACACTGTGAAGAAACTTGGTAGGCAGACTTGGATCATCGTTATAATACCATATGTTAAAGCTAGCAAAAGTTAATACCATTTTCCTAAATGTAATCATACATTTTGACCACTAGGTGATGCTACCACAAAATCTCGTTGGGTAGCTTCAGGACATGATTGCAAAAAAGCAAGCCAACTTTTGTAAAGATATGTTGATGCATTTGCAAAAAAAATCAACTTTTGACTAAATCCAAGATGCTTGACATTCACAATGACTGACATATTAAAAATGGTCCGACCTTGCATGATGGTCAATACGTATTGAGAGCAATTTTATGTATTTTCTAATCATAAAATATATATTTTTTTTATAAGGTAAACAAGACTTTTATATCTCCTGACCCCTAAGAGGCACTGAAACTCGGCAGCATTAAGCAGAATCAAGAATTTGTCTCAAAAGCATACAGACCCCAAATTATCAGCATTTAAAAAAAGTACAAGTATATACAACTGGGTTTAACCTATGTGTGAAATTGATCATTGGAACCTGTATGGTGTAAATGTTTGAGCATACACCAAAAAAATCGATTACATTTTTTTAATTTTGTTAATTTGCAAACAATCATTTCTCTTCTTACCCCTCGCTTGTTACCTCAAGGGCTCTTGTGAGAGGCTGCAGTCGCTAGTCCATAACGGGGCGCACACACACATTCACTCTTAAAGATACCCACATCTTTCTAAACATTTAGCGCAGTTTTGTGCACCAGTGAACGTCTTAATCAATGCCCGCTCCTTCAACCAGTGAGGCACTACTTAAAACATTTTAAAGGGTAGCAATGCGATTCTGTATTTCTTCTCCAAACTTCTTATGAAAACGAACTGCTATTGGTTGGACAGGCATGTCAATCACACTAAAGGCCAGATTGTGCTCGAAGATACACCGCATTTAATGCGAGATTTGTCACTCCGTCTTGTAGACTGACAAGGCAAGAGATCTTATCGAGTTTTGAGAGAGAGAGAGAGGGAGAGAGAGGGAGATGTTGCAGAATAGTTCCTAGCACTGTGAACAGACGTGACTGCAGGGCATAGGAGTACACTTCTTCTAACATCTGTCTTGCTTTCTTTCAGGTGTCTGGCCTTCTGAAGAGGTGATGGCCTACTACTGCCTGAAGAAACGTCACATGTTTACGTAAGCCTCTCATCTCTCTCTCTCTCTCTCTCTCTCTCTCTCTCTCTCTCTCACTTTACGACAGAGGGGCACTTTTTGATTTGCACTCAAGGCAGTACACACCTTTGATTTCCTGTTTTTACATTCAAGAGGCAGAGTAGGGAAGAGAGGCTTATCGATCATACAGCAGCAAGCTGAAGGTCAACTGGTCGCGTAGGTTTGTGCCCTTGGGCCAGAGCTTGTGAGCGTTTGGAGTATGTTGATTTGGGGTTTTTGTGTATATTCGAACCTTTCAACTAAAATTGCAGATTGATTGTTTTTGTTTGTGCAACGTTTTTTCTGAACACAATCAAGGACTGACAACCTCTCCCTATCATCTAAACCTGTTATCAGGCACTCATCTAAAACTGAAAAAAAAATGAAGAAGAGCATCCATCTCATCTTTTCTTTTAATCTCTCTGGGTTTGTGTTTTTCTTTCCATACAACCAAATAGCTACCTGTCACTGGGGCTTTGTACCCCACCATGGCTCATGCTAGCGGTTGTGTGTGCATTAATTTTTAATTACTCATCCTCACACAACAAAATCTCTCTCTTCATTCCAAACTTTCTTTTGGTTAACGAGAGCACAAAGCCACACGACGGTTGCTGTAAAAGAGTAGGGTCAAACTGCTTGTGGAGGAAGACACTTTGTGATTCGTTGTGTTCAGTCTCACTCCTTTCTTGTTGTATATGAACACCACAAATAAACTCTGTGCAAAATTATAGTCTTTGTGTAAATACTTAAAATCATATGTATTACCTTCAGATGAATCAGTCTGGTCAGGTGATGTTGCTTTGCGCCTTGACTTTAACTTTTGTAATAGCACATTATTGATAATCTATACATGTATTGCTTGTTTTAAAGTGTTTTTGGTGTAATAATGATCAAAATATCAGCACATTTTACCTTTGTCTGTCAATGGGAGAGTGGAGAGCCAGGACCCGGAAGCGCAGCGCGATGCCAGACTTTACAAGGGGATAATAGAGCAGAACCGTTGGTGTTTTTCGTATCTTGGAATTTTGTTTCGTATCTCGAAGCAAGATATTTCCTCAGAGACCTTTCGTAGCTTGGATTTTTCGTAACTCGAAGCATTCGAATCTCGAAGTACCACTGTATTTGGGAATGTAAGATATTTGAGGTTAAAAAAAGAACTAATTTTTCAGGCTTAAAAGTCAACCAGCAATATACAAGGTGTTGTTCTATGGCAAATGTAAGGACTGTTGTTGTGTATAGAATGGATTGTTGTGGTAGTTTAGCCTTATAACCCATCAAACAATGATGTCACTAGATGTCAAAAATGCAATTGATGTGGTTTCATTTTTCCACCAAAATAATGACACAAAGTCATATATGCTAATTTTCTTTCATCAGTTATAATGCAGTTCATTTGGGGAGAAATGCTTGAAGAGGGCAACTCCACTCGCTTCTGCTGGGTTTTTTTAGGGTGCTTTTACATCTGAATTGTTGAGATCGATTAAATCGTTCCAAACTAACTCTACAATATTTCTTTTGTGGTTAAACATGATTCTGATCCAAACTAAAAACAAATGAATAAAACAAATGAAAACCTTTAGCAATCCGAGCATCTTTTGCAATATTCATCATAAATGATTAAGACAAATAATAAATTAAAGATGCCAAGGGTTAAAATCAAGCAGTTGACATCTGTCCATTTTGAACTCATTGTTTCAGTCACTCCTCATTGCTTACTTCCATGTGCGTTCATTCTAACCAATCAAAAAGCAGCCATGGAAATGCGTACAATTAAGCCTTTTTAAAAATTACCCATATTATCCACTTTTTCACCACATAAGGATGAAAAAAAAATCAATAGAAACCATCCAAAATAATGGAAGTACAGTGATACCTTGAGATATGAATGCTTCGAGAAATGTTCAAGATAGGAAAGGTTTCGCAGGAAATATTTTGCCAAGATAAATTCTTCAAAAATTCCAAGATATTATCATTTATTACATTAACAATGTGTACATTTAAGGATTGAAGAAACGTTACTTGATTTTCCATCAACTTATACTGTTGTTTACTGAGAGGCATTGCATAGATTAGGCATCTTACAGAGTATATGTCACAAGAAACTGACACAGAATTACAAATGTGTTAGGAAAAAATTATTTTCCTAGAGAAAAACGCTGAGAAATTTCATCCATGGGAATGCAATTAAGCCTTGTATGTAAAATAATCCACAGTAAAATGGAAATGGCAAGCGTCTGTATTTTTCAGCACTCATATTTTTAAAAGTAAAACTTTATCCCCTCTTTCAGCACATCAGAATTAGATGGTAGGCTGTACAAGTGTTAAGTACTTTGTTAAGCAATCTTATATTCTGAATATCTAATGCCTTTAATTGTTCCGTTGTTTCTTACGTGTGAATACATTAGAATTTATTAGAAAACGTAGACATTTGTGGGACTTCAGTTGTCGGTTTGTCTGCCATTGAACTTAAAATCATGATTTTCACCAACTTTCGAAATTTAAAAGTGCTGTATAGAAGCAAACTGATCCCACAAGTTAAATACACGTCCCATTCCCGCCCTATCACAAATCCACATTTCCAGCAGGGAAAAGGACAATTGAGCTTTCTCTTCTAAACACACTTACACCCGCTCGCATGCAGAGTGGAAGGTTGAGATCAATGAGCCCAGTGGAATTGCATTCCAATCAATCGCGTCCCCCAACACAAGCAACTTAATTAGTGTTCTTGTCAAGACTCAACAGCCATCTCTCTCCCTCTGCCGCTTTCTTTCTTTGTTTTAAAGCATTTCTTTGCTCTCGTACTCATTCACTTGAGTTGTATTTCATCACGCTCTGTCTCACAGAGGCTCCTCGGTGTGCGAGCTGGGTGGAGGAATGACATGTCTCGCCGGACTCATGGTAAGTCAGACACAGTACACTATGCTCACACAGACAGATAGTCACAGGCAAATACCCAATTTGCATCAGCATGGGTAGTCTAACATGGGCATATTGTAAGCACCATGAAATCGGCAGGCGCACATTGACATTTCTACCTCAGTGACCATAGAGACACGTGGTCCACTGGACTAACTTCATCAGAAGCTTTCAAATATGCAAACGCTATCTCTTTCGGTCAGACACACACCCGTAGTGACTCTGTCCCTGTAGTAGTTTGTAGAAACCTCTCCAGATGGACAGGCTTAGCATGTTATCGATTTCGCCTTCACAAGACCAGCTCCTCGTATCTCTCCACTCAATACCCCTGTGTTGTGACATTATGGACCGCCAACGGTTCGCCCTTGTCACCCCCATTCGATCTCCTTTCCCCTTTTTTTGCTGGTTTTTCGCTGTTCAGTCCACGTTCAACTGAATGCTTGGTTTTATTATGGGTGCTCTCCTGTGCCCTGGAGTGCTGTCGTTTTGGCATTGCCACCCTTGTTTGTCTTGGGTGACTGGTTGATTTCCTGCAGGTCTTGATGCCCATATGGCAAGCTGGTGTTGAGCCGCGTGAGCAGACTCCTACCTCCAGGGAAAAAAAACACAGGACTAATGGTTTCACTTGATTTTCTTTTATTACTTCTTTATATGTGCGAAACGGAAGAAAAAGAAACGGAACTGAAAGAAATTAAACTGTCTAGTATGAAAAATCACTTAAAGGGACACTTTTTCTTCACCTAGACTCATTCTCCATCTCTTCTGCAGATTATAAGTGTTTTTTTTATCTACTTTCCAGATTTTCCACAATTTTAGCATAGATTGTGGAATCTATTATTTCATTTAAGCATTTGGCATCAACTTACATTTCAAGAAAGACGTTTTGTAGGTTTGAACCCACAACATTTGCATTGTTAGCTGAATGAACCACGGGAAAGCACTAATTAGAACTCAATTAGACCTTCTGGAAAAAAAAATGATCAAATAATTTCCACATTTTTAATTTGATTGGAAAATGTGAAAATTTTTCAAAGCAAATAAAGTTCATCAGTGTTGCCAAAGAAAACACCCCCCTTGAGTCATAACCACCAGTGTGGGCCCTACTGGACACCCAATTCCAACGAGAGGCATGGGTCTAAATAAGTCTAAATATGTGGAATGTTCCTTTTAACGTACGTGACAACTATTGAGTTTTTTCCTCTATAATACGAGTCTTCATATATTTATTTTAAAGAAGAGACGCACGATTTTCCCATTCTTATCAAGATTTTCCCATTCTTATCAAGATTTTCCCATTCTTATCAAGATTTTCCCATTCTTATCAAGATTTTCGGAATGTTGACATTATACTTGAGTATAAGTGCACCAACCAAATTTAAAAGAAAAATATGCACAGAAATAAGCCACACATTACATTTAGACATGAGATATTTGCATAAATATTCATAAATAAAAATTTGTGTTATTTTAATTTTAGCCCTTGTTCAAATTTACTACCCTTTCGTACAAATCTCTTTATCTACTTGAGCTCTAATCAAAAATACAATTTGATTTTTTTTATCAGGGATTTTTATTCTTTATTTGCCAAGATCTTGCATGACACCACTGCTTTTATAAAAAAAAAATTCCATGCCACAATCATTTTTTTATGTTGAAAATATGTCGTTTTGGTGACATCATGTAGTATCTATATAATTAAAGTGTAAAAATCCTGGATTAAAAAAGCTGAAGTTTTATTTAGAACTGAACTAGATATAGAGATTTTTTTTTTATTTAAAGAAAAGAAATTTATCTGAGAGATTTTTACAGCAGTTTAATTCAGTGGCTATTAACACCCACAAACAACACAAAACAGTGGTAAATTTTCCCAAAATATGTGTAAAAATACGATTTCTCACCAAAAATTATTCAATTTGATGACACTTAATCACCCTGAATTACACATACATCCCCAACACATAAGTGTTAAATAAAATAAATGCTTTTTTCCCGATTAGTGCCTGTAACATTGCAGTAACCCAAAAGGAATCAGTTGCCTACTTTAATAAAACCCATGAAAACCCCCGACATAACTTCTCCACACTTTATACTTCGTTGTTAATCTCAATGGCACTTTTATCTCGGTGCCGTATCGCCCTTGAGCTTGTATCATCGTCTGCATTCTACAACAGCTTCTAAAACTTGTTCGTGCAGGAAAAAAAAAGTTGCTCTTCCTATGCTCTTCAATGGTATTGACACAAACCTCCCAGAAATCCCAGAGGGCTGCTTTAAATGCACAATATCAGTGACTGCTAATAGGTGCTTTACATATAACCCAAAATGTTTTTTTATTTTTTCAAATATTATGCTTGAAGTATTTTCTTATGAAGTTCAGATTTTTAAATATATGTATGTTGTATTAGATGTTATATTGAAAATATGCATTTTTCTGTTTATTTGCTGCACCAATATCTGAATTGTCATATGGTGTGACGTGAACATAGAGAACGTATTTTCCTCAAATCACTTCCTCAAACATTTTAACCAGTACTTCTTTGGTATTTAACATTTCCGTGTGAAAATAAGGTTTATGGTTCTAAATAATCCTGCAAAGGAAGGCTTCAGTTCTCAAATCTTTCGAAACATTTTCAATAATCTCTCCCAAATCTTATAAAAAATAACTTGAGAACTTTTTTGATACTAATTTCTTTGTGTTCTGTTGCTATTTACATGAATTACCACAAACAAAGCTGTTTTTTGTCAATTTTATCACGGCATATGGCGTGAATGTCATGCCATATGACTTTTAAAAAAATCTAAAATCCAAGTAGAAATAGTAATATACACACAACACATTAGGTAGCATTTTACTATATCTTGTGAGATTTAAATATATTTAGTTAAAAATTTTACGTTTTTTTTTCTTTATGTGGCGCACAGATTTGTGTTATTTGTCAACCACCCAAATGCTACTTAATACCCAGAAGAATACCCCAAGGAGGCTTAGCCACATAAAATCTTTAAATTCCTGTATCATAATTTAAGGTGCTTGGATCAAAGCTGCAGCTTATAGTCCAAAAATGAAGGTCATTGTTCGTATTTGAATTGATGGAATTATTAGTTGGATCATTCGCACTTTTCTGAAAGAGTACACGTTCACCCTCTGCCCAATGCGACTCTCCAAACAACTGTTACACTCTGGCTCTGATAAAGACGACTACTCGAATGAAAAGAAAAAGAGCTGACAGCGGAGCGGCACAAAGGCAGAAGCTTGGCAGCACAAAGTTAGATGAAGGGCATCAGACAGTTCTGGCGATGGCCCCGTCTGATAAACGCCACACTGCAAATGAAAGGCTCTGCGCTCACCATCATCCGCTGTCACAATGCAATTACCCGACAGAGTGATAGCAAGATAGAGGGCTCCCAGCCACGGGAATGATAAAAGTATTGACTGATTTGATTGAATGATTAAAATAATGCAGACGTAGAATGGGGCGTAAAAACAGCTGAGACAGACAGACAGAGATGGAACAGAGCGACTGAGTGGGGTCATCGTGGAGTAGGGTTTAAAAATCAGCGCTCTTCAGATATCAACCGTGGATGAACAGTGGGCTGAGGAGTTCTTGCTTTGGTTTTTAGATGGGCTGATATATTTTTATCCTTTTTTTGTTTGTTGTTCTCTCTCTTCCTGCAGATTGCAGTCTGTGCTGATGTGAAGGAAGTGCTGCTATCTGATGGCAACGAGAAGGCAATTCAGAGTATCCTTGCATTATGGGCAGAGATGTGACTTGGTTCCTAAATATAGTGAGCTCTGTGATAGTCCACTGCTTCTGGGGCGATTCATGAGATGCCACCATGAAGTAAGTCTAACGGTGCTATTGTTTTAGTATTTGGAATATTACTAGTATTGGATAATTACAGGGGTATGATGTTTTCATACGTTTAACTGAAAAGTGTCTACATCAGCAAGTACTGCTTTTTTAATTCGCACATTGCCGGATGTATTTTAAAAAGATGTATTTATTTTTTTTTTTAAGTTATTTAGATAAAGGTTCTCTTCCAAGTAACCAATATCAGTAAGCTGATAAATTGGACAATGTAAATCTTTTTTTTTTTTTGTTCTTTGTTTTTTTCCCCCAGTCTATATAAAACAGATTAGAAAGTCACAAGAATAGATTGCAAAAGACTATGACTGTGATGCAGCTATGAAGACGCAGCTATGAAGTCTAACAGTACTACTGTTTAAGTTAGTTTAAGTAAATTAAATTAATCGAGATTAAAAGCAATTAAAAGACAAAATTTTGGGATATGTAAAAGTAAATTATAAGTATTGAGATTTTTGTTTAACTTTTAACACAGATTATCTCGTGGAAACAACATACCTGCAATAAACCATCAATATCCTCCAAATTACCTGATTGATTGAAAGATATATTTATTGTAGTTTGTTGATCACAAAAATATAAACACAAAAGGAAACATAAAAGTCCCTCGTAGGGAAAATCTGAATAACATAAGACTTCAACAAAGGAGGAGGAATAAACTGAACTAAATGAACAGTCACAAACTCACTAGAGTCACTCGGAAAGAAACAGAAAGAGCGATCACGTGAAAGGAAAAAACTATGAAATGGGCAAAAAATGCTCAAAATAAAGGTATTAATGTAACATAATCTGAAAAAAAGTTTGCTTGGTCTTTACCATACTTCTTTGGACTTTGAACAGATGGAAATACATAAAAAAAAAACCTGCAGCTGCGCTAATTGCATTCGTTTTTAACACGCCAATTTTGACATCACTGGTTTTATTATAAAAAAATTGGAAGATCACTATAATCTGAAAATTTCAAATGCTTTAATTCCAGAGGGCACCAAATTTTATGTTTTTACATAATTGATGTCCTTGTATCACACACACAAAAAAAAAACAATAATGTTTTTTAAACACAATTTTTGCACTGAAACGTGCTGTGTGTTACATTTTGACATTACATTACATTTGCTTTGCACAGTATTTTTAAAATATTTTTATATTGTATATTGCTTATATAGCAGTAGTTTAACTATTCCACCTTCGGCTTATTTTCTGCGCTAATCATATTTTTATTTATTGTTTCTCTTCCTCCCTTGCACTTTAATGTTATTAGAACAAATCCCTGTCCTAGCTTGGTGTTGTCCTGTGTCTTCTAGCTCATTTTTCGTTTATGTTTATGTACTGTGTCAGCTATATGTGTTTGAAATGACAATAAAGTATCTTGAATCCTGAATCTTGTTACACTGCACAATTTCAGACTGGATTTCATTAACATTTCCTCAGACACTTATCCTTATGTAGCTTATGAACTGTATACGTTTAAAAAATGCACAAGGCAGTAAAATGCCTTTTACTGAGATAAAACCTAAATGATCAATATAAATAAATAAAGAAATAAAGTAATAAATAAAGATCATGTTATCGGGTCTAGAAGTCCAAGAACAGTTCAAGTTCTTCTGCAGTTTGTAAAAGATTTACAGCGTTTTTTTTCTCATACGTTTTAGAGCATCGTAGAAATCTAAAAGTTCCTTATTTTTTTATGTAGCTATTTAATAATAATTTTTTTCCCATGGACCAGTTTGCATTAATTACGTCAGGACACGAGGGTGTGAAAAAGAAAGGGGGAAAACAACGAGGGATGAGAGGGAAAAAAAAAGTTCCCTCTTAAAGTTGACTGTTGCCGTTACTTGATGACAAATGGACAAATACAGTGAGAACGTGAAGTTCGAGACCATAAAGATTTCTTGGCCAAAGACGATATGTGGCTAATAAGCCGATTTAGATTCCCGAGAGCGGTTCTCTTGGATTTATCTGCTGAATTGGGTCCAGCACTTCAGAGGCAATTGCTTCTCGTGGCTCCACCTCCCCTACAAGAAATTCAGGGGAAATTCCCCTTTTTTCCCTCTTTTTTCAACCTCCACCATACTTTAGAACTTCCAAACACGGGCAAGGAATGCTTTTCTAACTATACATGAATATTCATGAGCTGATTTGCATTGACTATATATGGTGTTTAGCGCGGAAACCCACACGCACTGAGCTGCGCACACTTGTGCCCCATCTGTGATTTTTAAAAGCAAGATTGCTTGTAGGGTGTGCATACGAACGGTTTTATAAATCTGATTTTGTCGTACTTTTATGTTGCGCGCGCAAATTCTACCTTTTTGACGTACATTTAGTTTTTGTGAGGATTCTACCCAGTGAGACCCCTGGTGTTTTTCCTAAGCACATTGTTTTTGGTTGACTTGATAAAATTGTTGTTATAGATGCGTTATCAAACTGAGAGGCTTATGATCAAGCAGCCATTCTTAACATGCAAAAAAAATACCCACACACGCTTCTCACACCACTCGACAGATCTGAATGAGAGGGAAATAACCCACCTGACACCCGAAACCTACATTTAGTACGTTTAATACATATTCATGCTAGTGAAGGCTACCGCTGTGTGTGTTGACTCACCTGCTCCTTGTCTTTCACCCTCACCCCCTCCTTCTTTCCTTTATTGACTTCATCTTTTGTCACGAGCTAGATGACGCTTAAAAAGGTGACAGGCCTCAGCTTAAACCTTGTTTCTTCACTCCTTTTCTTTGTTTTTTCATCCGCACACTCATCTCCTCAGTACATCGAGATTACCACGTCCCTTGACTTGAAAAGGCAAGACAAAACTGAGACGACAGACGTGACAGCAGAACGCTGTAAATTACCGTGCCCTCGTTCGTCAGTATAACAGCCGACGCTGCCATTACAATAAGCGTTTATTGAATATCAAGACTCAGAACAATGGCCGTGGCATGAAATTAACACAGTTCCTTTTTGAGAAGAGATTTGTTTAAAAGAAAAAGGAGGGAAAGGGAGCAGAGCAAGACCTACTCAAAACATTCTCTAAACCGCTTCCTGTAATAGAGTGCAAAAGGACTGGCACCAGGCTGATAGAGAATTAATTCACAGTGCTTTGTTTCTCTGTAATGGTGGAAACAAAGAGATGATCTGATGATCGGCAGAGCCCAGTGGATGACCCGTATCTGAGCGTTCCATTTTTGGTTTTCTATGAAAATGATAAATGTTTTTACAAGGTTTACATGATCAATCCACATTTTCATGCTGTGATTAGGGCTATATCACAGTGGCTCTTAAACTGTTTTAACAAACTAAATGGCAAGCGTAAATACAGGACAATTTGTGTGTTATTTAAACTCACAATAACTCAAAACATTCAGATATTTCATGGGTCGATGTTGTTTATTTTGGAGCTTAAACTGAACTTTCTGAATGCTTTGAGGGCTATAGACGTCTCTGAGAACTCAATGATTATGATGCTTTCAAATGAAATCTTTACTTATGGTCCTTATTAAATTGGCGTACATTTTTGGCGTAAAACCATGTCTAACCCTCCAGTTACCCTGAAATCCGCATAAACGTTTTTTCCACTGGGGTCAGTTTGAATCTTCCGTCCATTTCATAACTGTTTTCAAACCAAATATGACACTTAACCAAAAAAAAACACTTAAATAAAATTATTTAATTTAATTATAATTTAATCATAACATGAACAAAAAAATTAAGGAAAATAAAAGAGAGATATTTTTTATTTTTTTCATTCTTACTTATTAAAACTAAATTAGGAAAAATTAAATAAAGAAAATTGTAAAAAAAAAAAAACTACCTTTTCAACATTTAAATGCTGAAGTAACCTATTTTTGGTTATTTTATAAAATATACTTATTTTTTTTATGTTGTAACACTTTGTGTACTCAATTCTGTATACATATTCTGTATTTGCTCTTATTGCAATAAAATGATTTCTCATTAATATACATTGTTCTAATTACAGAAATTATACCACAGAAATATTTTTTCTTTCACTCTGTTAGTGTTTGATTCTTTTGTTTTTCACGTGTCTCACAGTAAAGCTGTTCTACAATTCTAATATATTGATAGAAAATGGCATAAAAGCTGCTACAGAAAACAGGTGAGACTTCACCAGATCCTCAACACCGGTGCGTGATTGCGTAGGTCACATTTCGTAGTGGAGAAATCCAAATGTCAGATTCCATTTTGAAAACAGATATGGAATAAATGGAAGTTGCCCTGATTACTTTGACACCAGCTATTTAAAATAGTTTTATTTTTTTTGCTTAATGGTTAGTTTCCAGCAATTAATATCTTTATTGACTACTTAAAACTCTGAAATACCCACACCCCTCCCCCACTGCCCATCCTTTATACATACAGATCACCTATTGGATTACTATAGGAACAATTTACAAATCAGCAAGAAAACAACAGTTCATTGAAAATTTGAAAATATATATATTTTCTTGTTTCATTAGTTTTGTATTTTTATTAGTATGTATTTTGGTTATTATTAACATAAATAATAACAATTTCTTTTAGCAAAGACTGGAGTATAATTATGTATGGCGTCATATTTTCATCAATTCTGAGCTCTGGAACCATTTTAATGGCATTAGCTGCACTAAGTCCACCCTGCCACTGTAATGGGAACTTTATATTGTGAATAGAGGCTACAGAGTTTAATTTTTACTCATTATTACTAAAAGTTATATTGCCTCATGAATTCACCAATGTACTGTTGTTCAGCACTTTGGTTTAGTTGTGAAAGTGCTTTGTAAATAAAGTAGAGTTTAATATTTAGGTGTTATACAGAGCCAGGTGCTAGACAGGAAGGGTATTTCTGATCGTATTGTGTCCCAGGGCCAGCACTGACCTCTCCCCCAGTGGTCTTTTCCTGATGGGATTACACTCTTAGCTTTCCACTCTCTCTCCTCAGTGGCAGAGCTCTCCGGTGTAACACGCAAACCCAGCCTTTCATCCAGGGATTTGCCCTCCGTCCCTGCACTATAGATTGGATTTGCTACGGTTGTTTTCCATGGAGCGAGAGAAAAAGCCTGGTAGAAAAAGCGAGAAATCGTAATTGAATTAGTTTAAAACTGTCGAAGGGTCTATTCATAGATGAGCTGACATCAATCCCGCAAGTATAGCCACAATGGGTGCAGGCCCATCTAGGGAGATGGCCGCAGGTTAAAAGCCTCCCTATTGATTACCAATGGCAATGCATTGCATGAGTTGGTTTTGAGCTCAGAGGTAATCTGTGACAGAGGTGCCGGAGAAGCTTGGGTCGGGATGAGGTGATGTTAAGCGAGGGGGCAGTGATTGCCTATTGCTGGGTCTTAAAACACATACGTTTCTGGAGGATTGGTGAACCAAGATCTTTCATATTCAGTTCTCCCTGAGACAGTTTTTATTTGCATTAATTCTCTGAAACAACATTTCTTGACAAGATCTCCAGATGTTCGCAGTGTAATCAAGAAGAACAGACGAGAAGGACACTTCCTGTCGAACAACGTGTCAAGCAGGTAATTTGCTTCCTTCCCACTTCTCAATGTAGTTTTGTTAGGAAAACTCCCGCTCGATCTCTGTTGTTAGGAATTCAGGAAACTTACTGACATCAAATGGTGTATTTTTTTAATACATTAAAAAATATGAATGAGTAAATCAAAGAAAAAAAAACAATATTTGGTGTTAGTACCTCATCCCTTCAAGCCAGCGTCAATTATTATGGGCACACTTGCAAAATGTTTACGATTAAAGTCAAGTGTATGATCTACCAATTATACCAAACAGGTGCTAATGATCATGAACTGATTTCGAAACAGCTGTGTAGGAGACTTAAAAGCAGTAAGGAACGAAAGATTGAGCTCAGCAACAAGACACAAGGTAGTTATGAAGCACCATCAAGGTTTCTCCCAGACGTGATTTTCAAAGCAGAAGGATTTCAAGATGAGCTGGTCGAGCTCTTTCAAAGAAACACAAAGAAATGTTGAGGATCGTAGAAACAGTGGTTCCCTTTCAGTCGGTCCCGGAGACGTTAGTCGGGATTAGACCGACTGAATGGGAGCGAATCACCGTGAGAGCGACTGACGAACATATTAACGGGCAAATTAATTTGCAGGCGAAGGTGATTGATTAGCAATCAGCCGGGTATAAAGCCGGGCGTGCCTAAGCCTCAGTATGCAATTTTCCTTCGGAGCTGACTGAGTGAGACTCTCTCTCCTGAACTTTGACGCTTCTAGCTTGAAAGATCAGCAGGTTGCTTACCTCTTGGCTCTTTTGGTGTGACCTCTGCTAGCTCAGAATAGCATGCAACCAACAGCCAGCACCTCGAAGATCTTCTCAGGCAAGCCTGTCCAGTGATTCAGCCGTTTTCTCAGTATCCTGTCCATTTTTCACGACACGATGAGCAAAACGTGCACTATTCCTGGCTGTTGTGGGCTTCTCGTTGAAAAGACGGTCACGGGAGTTGCGCGATGTGTTTAGTTTCCAGCACACCGACGCGGCTCTCGTGAAGCGTGAGTGTTTGCACTGCAGCACTCTGCTGAGTCGCACGCGGAAGTTTTGGGTAGAGCGGCGCCAGGTGATTCCTCGCGTCATCCCCAAACACCGAGCGTGCTTCCCGTCTGGTCTGCGGGTGAATCGGACGGTGCTTCGGTGTCGCCTGGTACCTCGTATGATCCTGTAAACGATCTGCTCTCCCACGCAGCATCGGAAGGGGCGCTGCTTTCGGTTCTCCAGTTCGGCCTGCCTCCTTCGGGATTGCAGCCGAGCTGGAGCCGGAGGCGTTCGTGGTGCTCTCACAGCCGCAGCCTCGATCGGCGGGAGGTGACTCCTCCCCCCCGAGTCGATGCTGTCACGGCTGGAGAATGGGTGGCTAGGCAGGCGCCGGGACAGGTTCCCCGCATACCGCTAGTGCCTTTTTCTCCCCGAGAAGCACGAGGAGCTCACTAATTCTGGCAGGCTCCCCTGCCCGTCAGGGGATTGAGCTCCTCCCTCTTCACCACCCTGGCCAATGCAGCAGATACGGGTTACTCTTCGATTCCCCGAGTGGGTAGGTTGTCGCGGTGCTTACCCCGACAGCGCTGCTGCTTGACGGTCTCGTTCGGGTGTTCCCGCCAATGCTGGGAGGTCTCATCAGTCCTGATGATGAGAGCTTATTCAGCTGCGGGTAAATCTGCTGCATTATTGCATGCTATGGCGACTTTACAGGTCCTCCGTGTCATGCACCAGGGTGGTGGTGACCAGCAGTCTCTCTGAGACTCGCTTTCAGCCGCTGATTGTCGCCTCGTGCTACAAGATCAGCCGGGCTGAACATCGGTCACGCGATGTCCACGCTTGTGGTCCAGGAACGCCATCTGTGGTTCGAGTAGGCTTCAATGCGTCCCGAGGACCGATTTTCGGCTTCCGTACGCGCCTGTCTCCCCGGATGGCCTCTTTGGCGTCGCCGTGGAGATTTTCGTCAAAGGTCTCCACGATCAGGAGGCAGGCGGAGGGTCTGGGTATAGTTCCACGCCAGAAGCAGCAGGTGTTGCTTCTGGGCCGGAACCCTCTCCGCCTGTTCGCTGCCAAAGAGTACGTCTCCTGCCTTGGTTTACTCCTTCGACCTCTGGTCCGGGGAAAACCCCTGCATGCGGAAGACGGAGCCAACCTCTGAGGTTTTCGAAAGCAGACGAGGGTTTCTAGTGAAGCTCCCCTGAGGTTGGCGACTCGGGAGGAAACGAGCTCTTCTTTGGGTCTGGTCATCGACCCAGCTCCCCCAGGGGGGGGGGAGTCCACCACACACTCCTCGCTGCCGTCCTCCGGGACGGCGGCACCTATTGTGTCAAAGATAGAACTCACTTCCTACCCGAGAATAGCGGTCTCGCATGCCCGACGGTCTGGGGTTCCTCTTCCTCGGTCTCCGACGAAGATCCCGACATGGGCCCGAGCCCCGCTGGCCATGGCAGAGAGCGCGGGGGCACACCACCCCTGCCCTCATCTGACCATCTCCCAGGGTCCTTCCCTGGTGATTCCGCCCACAAGTCCGCCTCCGGGACCATCGGCACGTCCCGACCACGACCCCTGTCAGCTTACCTGGGAGCCTGGCGGAAGCTTCCCGGGTCTCACAGTGGGAGGTCCGGACAATCCGGCAGGGCTACACGATTCAATTCGTGTCCACCCCCAGGTTTCGAGGTGTGCTTCACACTCCTGTTCCCCGAACAGGCGCCTCATTCCTGCGAGAGGAGATCGACGCCCTTTTAACAAAAGGTGCGGTCGAGCCGGTACCCCCAGCCGATATGGAACGAGGGTTTTACAGCCCATACTTCCTGGTCCCCAAGAAAGCAGGCGGGCTGCGACCAATCTTGGATTTGAGGCGTCTAAACCGGCACCTGGCCAAGTACCGGTTCAAGATGCTGACGGTCCGCTGCATTCTACCATGCATCCGCCCTGGAGATTGGTTCGCAACAATCGACCTGAAGGACGCGTACTTCCAGGTAGAAGTGGTTCCAAGGCACAGACCCTTTCTAAGGTTCTGTTTCCAGGGCCATGCTTACCAGTACAAGGTCCTACCCTTCGGTCTTGCCCTATCCCCTCGCACCTTTACGAAGGTTGTCAGGGCCGCGCTAGCCCCGCTCCGCCGGGCAGGCATTCGGATCCTGGATTACCTCGACGACTGGCTTCTCATAGCCTCGTCCAGAGACCAGTTGATCCGACACCAGGGCAAGGTGCTTTCGCACTTAAACCGTTTGGGTCTGAAGGTCAACTGGGAAAAGAGCCACCTCACCCCCGTGAGAGTCATCTCTTTTCTCGGGATGGAGCTGAACTCCGAGAGCATGCTGGCGCGATTATCGGTAGAACGCACCAGGGCCTTGCTGACCGCACTCTTCGCGGTGTCCTCTCGACCAGTGGTCAGACTGAAGTTAATTCAGAGGCTCCTGGGGCATATGTCAGCCGCAGCCCCAGTCATTCGACTCGGGCTCCTGCGTAGGCGACCACTGCAGCAATGGCTTCTCTCGCGAGTTCCGAGTTGGGCATGGCGTCAGGGAGCGCTACGCCTGCCCACGGCAGACATGCTCCCTTACCTGAAGGTCTGGAAGACGGAGTGCTTCTGAGGTCTGGGGTTCCTCTTTCGAGCCACCCCAACCGTGTGGTGGTCACCACCGATGCCTCCAAGACTGGTTGGGGCGCCATGTGCCGTTCCCACCGAGAGTCCGGTGCCTGGACCGGAAGACACTCTTGCTGGCACATAAACCGTCTCGAGCTAGTTGCAGTCATTCTAGCGCTACGGCGCTTCTGCCCGCTCCTTCGGGGGCGGCACGTGCTGGTCAGGACCGACAGCACTGCGGTAGTAGCGTACATCAACCACCAGGGCTGTGTACCCTCCCGCTTCCTGCACTACCTCGCCCAACAGCTGCTCCTCTGGAGTTAGAGCGACTTCCGTCGCCCGAGCCTTCATATCCCTGCGGAGTGTAACAGGATCGCGGTTCCGCCGTCCAGATTCCACCCCTCAACAGGAGATTGGCGACTCCATCCTCGGGCTGTTTAGCAGATTGGGGACATCTTCGGCGAGGCCCAGGTACCTGCTGCCTCCCGTGAGAATACCCATTGCCGGCTCCTATTCCTGTCCCTGGCTCCTCTCGGGACAGATGCGCCGGCTCACTGCTGGCCCGGGAACAAACGCTTATGTGCGTTTTCCCCAGTGAAGCCTCCTAGCACAACCTCTGTGCATGGTTAAGGGGGACGAGCGCGGGCTACTCTTTCGCCCTCTTCTGGCCGAACAGAGTATGGTTTCCAGACCTCTCTGCGCTCGTGACAGCCCCCCCTTGGCCGATTCCCCCTGAGTCCAGATCTGACTCAAGGGGGGGGGATACAGGCACCCGCGGCCAGACCTCTGGGCCCTACTTGTATGGTATATCTGTCCGCGGTGGACCCCGAGCCTCTACCACCCCTCGCGGTGACTACCTATACCATGCGTTACCCCCCTCCACTGAGTGTGCTACGCTGGCAAGTGGGGTCGGTTCGTCGAATGGTGCTCTTCCCGCCAGGAAGACCCCGGGACATGCCCCATCTGAGTCGTGGTGACCTTCTCCAGGAGAGGTTCGATCGGGGGCTGTCCCCATCGTCCCTCTAGGTCTACGCCGCCGCTATTTCTCCTTCCACCTCCGGGTTGAAGGGAAATCAGTGGGCAGCCACGCACTATGGTGAGATTTCTCATGGGGGCTAGGCGCCTCTGGCCTCCTAGACCACCCTCCATTCCTCTTGGGACCTCTCCGTCGCCCTTCGGGGCTGCGGAAGTCACCTTTGAGCCCTGGCATTTGGCAGAGCAGCGTGTCCTCTCACGGAAGACCGCACTCCTGCTTGCTTTGGCCTCAATTGAGAGGTTGGGAGATCTCCAGGCACTGTCCGCCGACGAATCCTGCCTGGAATTCGGCCCTGGTGATTCTCTTGTTACCATCAGACCCAGGCCCGGATTCATCCCCAAGGTCCCATCCGTCCCCTTCCGGGACCAGGTGGTGACCCTGCAAGCTCTGCCCCGGGAGGAGGCAGAACCAGCCCAGGGTTCGTTATGTCCTGTGCGAGCTCTCCGGACCTACTTGGACAGAACCCTCCCAGCAGCTCTTCGTATGTTTCGGAGGCCTGCGTAAGGGTTCCGCGGTCTCCAAGCAACGGCTTGCCCACTGGCTAGTGGAGGCTATCCGCCTTGCTTATGAGGCGTGTGAGGTTCCCTGCCCTCTCCATCTGAGGGCCCACTCCACTCGCGGCATCGCTGCCTCGTGGGCGTTGGCTAGAAGGGCCTCACTCGCCGACATTGTAGAGCTGCGGGCTGGTCTACACCTAACACGTTCATCAGGTTGTACAACCTTGATGTAGGCTCTGTTCCCTCTGCGGTCCTGAGTGGTGGCAGTCACCCTTAGGGGACGGAGCAGGTGTAAGCTTGCAGTACTCTCCTCGTCATCGGGAGAAGTACTCCTTTCTAAGAGCTCCTTCTTCGGGCGGCTCTCCCATCCTCCCCCCTTCGGCATCTGACTGAGCGGAGCAGTCAGCGCTGCCAGGTTCCGTGTGGTGGCTTTGCTCCGGCCTGGTCCCCGCAGAACTAGGATACAGATCTGGGAGTCCCTCTCTGGCGCTCCCTTTCTATGTTCTTATACAGCTCCCCCTTCAGGTGGCTAGTATGAACCCGTTCCGTTACTCCCCTTGCTTTGGCGCGTAACGATGACTTCCGTCTCTGCCTCCTCTCTCTTGCAGAACGATGACTCGTTGGTAGCCCTTCGGGCCTCGACGCGATCTCCGCCACTCCTCCCTGCGGGTCGAGGGGTGCCTCCTTCTGGTCGCCAGCATCAACCAAGTACAGCAGATGCTCTCAGTGTTGGACGACTTCCCCGTCAATGAGTATTCCGGGCGGGGGCAGAAGGAGTTCCCATTCAGGTACTAACGGCCTCTTACTAACCCCTCTCTTGGGTTTAGTGCCGACCTGTCTGGATGGACTTCGGGCATGGCCCTTTACAGAGGCTCCCATTCAGTCGGTCTAATCCCGACTAACGTCTCCGGGACCGACTGAAAGGGAACGTCTAGGTTACTTGCGTAACCCCACGTTCCCTGAATAGGGAACGGAGACGTTACCCTTCGCCATGCCCTGGAAGTCATGGATCTGAGGTAAGCTGGGAGGTAAGTGGGTCCAGCTCCTCGGAAAATTCCATACTGAGGCTTAGGCACGCCCGGCTTTATACCCGGCTGATTGCTAATCAATCACCTTCGCCTGCAAATTAATTTGCCCGTTAATATGTTCGTCAGTCGCTCTCACGGTGATTCGCTCCCATTCAGTCGGTCTAATCCCGACTAACGTCTCCGTTCCCTATTCAGGGAACGTGGGGTTACGCAAGTAACCTAGACGTTAGGAAACACCTTTTGAAGGTTAATTATCTACCCAAGGTAATTTACCTTCAAAAACGAAAGATGTCCAGCTGACCCATGGGTGATCTGCAAGTATTTATTCATCACTCATTCTCTGGCCTCAGAAAATCGATTTGTTTCGGTTGGGGGACCTGGTCAAAACATATTACAGTCAGAACAGATGTTGATCAATCGGTTTAAAAGGTGTCGGCAGAAGGTGTCCAAGTCACAGCAGCTGCGCACAGGAGTTCCACAGGGATCAGTTCTTGGTCCTCTAGTTTTCTCAACCTATCTGGGTCCCAACATGGCTTCTACTATCATTGGTATTGTGACGGGAGTCCATTCCAATCAGCGTGGTCCTGGCATAGATCCCGAACACCTGGCGCCCACCATCAAGGGCGAATCGGGAACAGCCGCGCCTCATCAGCGCGGCAGCATAAAAGAGAGAGAGAGAGCTTCCACGGCGAGCAGAACCTCCGAAGAGTGCAGCAGCTAACTCCTCTCTCTCTCTCTACCTCCAGACAGCCCGTGAAGACCAGACGACGGCATTATCCCCTACCGCACCGTTTCATCTGGGCACCGAGCACGAGAGCACACCTGGGACTGGGAAGAGCACCACGAAGGAAGAGGACACGAGCACCGAGCACCTAAAGACTGCACTATCCACGAGCACTTCATTCATCACGCTTAATAAATCCACCCTCCGGGGACTTTTTCTGTTCAAAGCCTTGTTGTGTGATCCCTCTCCTGCGACAACTGGTGGAGAATGTGGGTATAACACCCAGGGGGGATCACACACAAGCGTTCCTACAACCCGGATATTAACCCTGCAGTTTTTTTTTGTTTTTTTTTTCTCTCTCATTTTTCTTTTTTGGATTCACAGTGAGTACGGTGTGCGACGCTCTCCAAAATGGAAGACATCGTCAAACACCTGGCTGAGATGACCATCCGACAACAACAAATCGTCGAGTTCCTGGTGAAGCAGCAGAGCGAAACGGAGCGGAAGGTTAGCGATCTTCAGGGTGCCAGCGCCCAACAAATCCCGCTTCCCGATGTGAGAGCTCAGACTATGCTGCTTCTCCAAAAGCTAACTCCCCACGATGATGTCGAATCCTACCTCCAGCTCTTTGAATCCACTGCAGGATCGGAAGGGTGGCCTCGAGACGAGTGGGCACGGGCGCTGGCACCGCTGCTGACCGGCGAGGCGCAACGAGCTTTCTTTTCTCTGGACTCCAGCGTACGTGATGATTATGAAGAGCTCAAAAGAGAAATACTCGCTCGACTGGGCCTATCTCCCATCTCCGCGGCACAGCAATTCCACGGCTGGGAATATCGCCCTCGCCGGCCAGCGCGCGCTCAAGCCGCTGACCTATCCCGCCTCGCCCGACTCTGGCTGCTCGAAGGAAGCCCCTCCGCCAGTCAGGTCGTTGAACGCGTGGTGCTGGACAAGCTGTTGAGAGCACTTCCTCGCGCACAGAAGCAGGCGGTCCGAATGAGAAACCCAACCACGTTATGGGAGGCCGTAGAGGCCATTGAGCTGGCGGAGGCGGCCCACCGCGACGACCCCGGAGAGCGTGCGCCACCGTACCCCCGGAGGGTGGTCCAGGACCCGCGCCCGCCAGAGGGCACCCCGCGACCAGAGAGCAGACCGGCAGCTCCCTTCCCTCACGACGAACCGATGCCGACGGATCCACCATCACCCCCCAAGAAGAAATGGCTGGCGGGTTGTGGATTCCACCATCGGTTGCCGGAAGGAGCCCCCGGAGTGACGGTGAGGGTCAATGGACGCCGCTATCACGCGTTGTTGGACTCGGGGAGTTCCGTGAGCCTGCTGAGGAGTCAGCTCCTCCCACCTCGACCGGAAACCCATGCCATACTGCCTCTAACGTGCGCCCACGGAGAAACCCGAGAGGTGAAGGCCCGCGACGTCCAGCTCCAGGCCAGAGGGAAGACCTGGATGGTCGAGGTGGGTTTAGTAAAAAACCTACCGGTGCCAGTACTCCTCGGCAGGAATTTCCCCGGGTTCGCAGGCCTGCTCACCGCCGCCACCCACCGACCCGCCAGCCCTGGAGGGAGCCGCCCAACCCCGTCGCAGGAGGAGGCTTCATCCAACCCGGCTGTCACCCTAGCGTCGGATAGCGGGAGAGATGGTGAGTCCGCCCCCCCCTCTGCTAACCTCTTCTATGATGTGTTGGAGGCGGGTTACACGAGGGGGGTCCTTCAGCCGCGAGCAGCACGAAGATGACCGGCTGAAGCACTGTTGGGCTCAGGTGCGCGTGGCTGAGGGACAGGAACTCCAACCCGGGCCCCATCCTCTCCCGCACTTCATCGTGAAGGATGGTCTGCTCTACTGCGTCGCCGAACGACGGGGGGAGATTAAGGAGCTACTCGTCGCCCCCCGGTCGAAGACGGAGACGGTGTTGGAGCTCGCGCACTCCCACCCAATGGCCGGGCACCTGGGAGCAGGAAACACGACCCAGCGGATCCGAGACCGCCTCCATTGGCCGGGGATTGACGGCGAGGTAAAAGCGTTCTGCAAGGCATGTCCTACATGCCAGAAGACATCACCGCGAACGCCGCCCCCCAGTCCACTGATTCCACTCCCCATCATAGGGGTGCCCTTTGGGAGGATTGGGATGGACTTAGTGGGGCCGTTGCCGAAGTCTGCCCGTGGCCATGAGCACATCCTGGTCATCGTGGACTACGCCACCCGGTACCCGGAAGCCGTGCCCCTACGCAAAGCCACTGCGAAAAACATCCGCAGGAGCTGTTCCTGCTGTTCAGCCGGGTGGGCATCCCCAGCCAGATCCTGACTGACCAGGGAACCCCCTTCATGTCCCGGCTGATGGCTGACCTCTGCCGGCTGCTAAAGGTCGACCAGCTCCGCACCTCGATCTATCACCCCCAGACAGATGGCCTGGTCGAGAGGTTTAATCAGACCCTTAAAAGAATGCTAAAAAAGGTGGCCGATGAAGACAGACGCGACTGGGACCGAATGATCCCCTATGTCCTCTTCGGCATCCGGGAGGTACCCCAGGCCTCCACCGGGTTTACCCCCTTCGAACTGTTGTTCGGCCGTCAACCAAGGGGCCTCTTAGACGTCGCCCGAGATGCGTGGGAGCAGCAGCCGGTAGCGCTCCGCTCTGTGGTCGAACACGTGACCCAGATGCGCCAGAACATCGAGCGGGTCATGCCATTAGTCCGGGAACACCTGGTCCAGGCGCAGCAAGCCCAACAACGGCACTTCAATCGGGCAGCCCAGCCCCGGGAGTTCCAGCCGGGGGATCGAGTGATGGTCCTGGTTCCCACCTCCGCTTGCAAATTTTTGGCCAAGTGGCAGGGGCCGTACACCATCACAGCAAAAGTCGGCGACGTCAATTACAAAGTTCGGCAACCAGGGAGAAGACAACCGGAAAAACTGTACCACATAAACCTCCTGAAAAAGTGGGTGGGGACCAGAGACCAACTGGCCGCACTCGCCTCCTGTTCCCCGGTGGTGGTGGACTCCAACGAAGACCTCTCGGCTGCCCAGAAGAAGGAGCTGCAGCACCTGGTCAGTCAGTTCCAGGATGTGTTCTCCGATCAGCCAGGGCAGACCAACGTTGTCGAGCACCACATTAGGACCCAACCAGGAGTCATCATCCGGCAACGGCCCTACAGAGTGCCGGAAGCCCGTCGGCAGGCTATAGAGAAATACAACAAATGCTGAAGTTGGGGATAATAGAGCCATCCCGGAGCCCGTGGTCCAGCCCCATCGTGATGGTCCCTAAACCCGACGGCACCCTCCGCTTCTGCAACGATTTCCGCAGACTAAATGAAGTCTCGGAATTCGACAGCTACCCCATGCCCCGAGTGGATGAGCTCCTGGATCGTCTAGGGAGGGCCCGGTACATTTCCACCCTAGACCTCACCAAAGGCTACTGGCAGGTGCCAGTGGCCGCAGAAGACAGGCCCAAGACCGCCTTCTCGACACCATCAGGCCACTGGCAGTACCGACGTCTCCCCTTCGGCCTGCATGGAGCCCCGCCCACATTCCAGCGCATGATGGATATACTGCTCCGCCCACACCAGACCTACGCCGCCGCATACCTGGATGATGTGGTCATCCACTCGGAGGCGTGGGACGACCATCTGGACCGGCTGCGGAGGGTGCTCACGGAGCTCCGGAGAGCCGGGCTAACCGTCAACCCCCGCAAATGTCACCTTGCCAAAGCCGATGCGTCGTACCTGGGATTCCGTGTGGGGCGTGGCATGATCCGCCCCCAGGATAAGAAGGTCCAGGCCATCCAAGAGGCACCTCGCCCCACCACAAAGACCCAGGTACGAGCCTTCCTGGGGTTGGCGGGGTATTATAGATGCTTCATCCCCAACTTCTCCTCTTTAGCCGCCCCCCTGACAAACCTGACCAGGAAGGGGCAGCCGGAGAAGATTGAGTGGACTCCGGAACTGGAGGGGACGTTCCGGAACATAAAGCAGGCGCTCACGACGGAACCGGTACTCCGAGCGCCTGACTTTAACTGCCCCTTCCTGCTACAGACTGACGCCTCCGACACAGGGTTGGGAGCCGTCCTGTCCCAAGTACAGGAAGGTGAGGAACACCCTGTGATTTTCATCAGCAGGAAGCTGAACCCGGCCGAGACCCGGTATGCGGCCGTCGAGAAGGAGGCCCTGGCCGTCAAGTGGGCAGTCCTGGAGCTAAAATACTATCTCCTGGGCCGGCGGTTCACCCTCCTGACGGACCACGCCCCACTTCAATGGATGGCCAGAGCAAAAGACACCAACGCTCGGGTGACCCGCTGGTTCCTTGCGCTCCAGGACTTCCATTTTGAAGTCCGTCATCGGGCCGGGGCCGACAACGGCAACGCCGATGGCCTATCCCGGATCTGGGCCGGCTACGCAGGTTTGTCAGGGGTCACTCCCCACCCACCCTTGATACCCAACCTTTCTGTGATGCATTTCAGGACCCACCAGGACAACGCTTGGGGGGGGGAGTGTGACGGGAGTCCATTCCAATCAGCGCGGTCCTGGCATAGATCCCGAACACCTGGCGCCCACCATCAAGGGCGAATCGGGAACAGCCGCGCCTCATCAGCGCGGCAGCATAAAAGAGAGAGAGAGAGCTTCCACGGCGAGCAGAACCTCCGAAGAGTGCAGCAGCTAACTCCTCTCTCTCTCTCTACCTCCAGACAGCCCGTGAAGACCAGACGACGGCATTATCCCCTACCGCACCGTTTCATCTGGGCACCGAGCACGAGAGCACACCTGGGACTGGGAAGAGCACCACGAAGGAAGAGGACACGAGCACCGAGCACCTAAAGACTGCACTATCCACGAGCACTTCATTCATCACGCTTAATAAATCCACCCTCCGGGGACTTTTTCTGTTAAAAGCCTTGTTGTGTGATCCCTCTCCTGCGACAGTATACAGATGATTCTCAACTCCGCGTGTCTTTCCATCCTGATGACTACTGTTACGACCTACATAACACTTTCTGAACATGGATGAAGGCCCATCATCTACAACTCAACATTGAAACTGCTGGTCTTCCCTGCCAACCACACTGCCCAGCATGACTTCACCATACAACTAGAGTCCTCAACAATCTCTCCATCCACCTCTATCTGAAACCTTGGAATGATCTCTAAACCGCTAAACCAAAGTCTAAACCGCTCAAGCATGTAAATTCGCTCTATTTAACATCAGAAAGATCAGACACCTCCTTACAGAACATTCAACTTAACTAGTCCAAGCACCGGTCATATCAAGACTCCACTACTGCATTGCTCTTCTTGTCGGACTTCCTGCACAGTCAGACCCCTTCAAATGATGTAGAACTCAGGAGCTCGACTGAGCTTCATGGAACTCAGGTGACCTCACGTCGCTCCTCTCCTCATCTCTCTCCACTGGATCCCCATTGAGGCTCGTATCAAGCTCAAATCACTGATGCTTGCATACAGGACAGTCACTGGCTCCGCTCTATTATACCTCCACAAACCCCTGCAGTCCTACGTCCCCTCCTGATGCCTCCATTCAGGAAATGAACAGCGTATGGTGGTCCCATCTGCGAAACTGTACAATTTTGACCAAATTTGATGAGTGCCAACTTTCAGTATATCAAAATGACCAACGAGGTAAAAGGTTACATTACTTGATGCTCCAAATGTGTTTCATGATTCTGGGACAAATGGGTTAGGAGCTATAGGCCTAATTAAATGCTAAAATAAAAAGTTTACTTCAGTTCGGCCCAGTGAGCTTCCATTATGCGATGCTCCCCTCTTCCTCAGTAAGTCATGTGGGGTCTACAGAATTACAAACATGGCTGCGTTTGTGTACAAAACCAAAGAACTTGTTTTAAAAAGAGGCACAGTTTTATCAATTGTGCGGAGATTGTTCAGGTTTGTGTCTTCAATCAAGGAACATCTAGTGTTATTTTCAACACAAAAACTGAGATTTAATTGTTACACAAAATCGCATAGACATCTTATTTAAAGGAAAAGATGTTCAGTTGTCATCTAATGCTCCCAAAGCTGCAACCTATGAGCATCATTATTGGTAGAAACCTCATGAAGTGAGCTAAAGTGTGCAAATATTTTCTGTAAACATTAAGTTTAAGGATTTAATTCAGTCCCTAAATGCATTTGGGCCAATAAGTCAGTATTGGGAGCCCAGAGAGCAAGCACAGCACTCTCTTAACGCTCAAGATGAGTCCATGCGGAGCGACGACGAGCCACTCTTCTTGATTGAACGCCCTCATCTAGAACACACTCTCTCCAACATCTCTCTCTCTCGCATTTGCCAAAACACACCATCGCGCAAATGCATTATCACCTAAAAAGTCATTTTGGCACTCAGTGATCTAAGCACGCTCTCCCCCTCTTGTCTGCTCTCCTCTCTCTTGCTCCACACACGTCCCCCTTCCTGTGTATTTACACTAGGCTGATGAAGTGAAAGAGTAAACGTATAATTAGCCTGCATTACTTTGATTGTTTTCTTTAGAGATTAGGCTTCCTGTCAGAGCGCGCGGTTTGAGTGGGGTGAAGGTCGCGTGTGATTGGTTGAGGGAGGGAGGGGGGTGGGTTCGCTTTCTCAAGTCAGTGAACAAGCAGTGGGCACCCCCGCTGAGAGAGGAGATTGTATTTCCACAAGACGTAATTTTTGTTTACTGACTGTTAATAATGGCTAATTAATAATCAGATTTGCTTGCCTGGAAACCGGCCCTAGCACTTAAAGAAACGGGAGACGACGACTGCTGCCAGGCGTCGATGCAAATAAAAACTAGTGTCAGGGGTGAGCGGTAAATTGTGCAAAAGGGTTTAAATGACGCAGATATGTCGTTTTTTTTTTCAGGGTGGTGAGATGGGACAATGAGGACGATGTGTCTGCTTTGGAGGGCCGCTTTGACATGGTGATGTGCGCCGACTGGTAGGTTGAGGCTTTTGTTGAAATGTCATGTCTTCTGAGCGGACTCTTGTACACAAATGTGCGTGCTCCACCTCCAAATCTCAAGCAATTGTGATCCCTTCTGTCCGTCTCTCCAAAGCGGCCAATCTCACAGCTATTACAAAATAAATATCATATCTCACACTTTACTTCCATCTCCAGCCACAATACGTCTACATCCTCAGTAAATGTGTGCACCTTGTGTCCTGGAGATGAGACATTAATATTCCTGCACCCGTAACGCTTATCAGATGGCAGCCATCAGCTTGCGGATGGCATTGCATTATTTCCCCTCCGCCAGCTCCACCAGGCATTTCCATTTTTCAGAAATTGCCTCTTTTTCATGCTTGGCGTCCCAGCAAATGGATGTCTTAGGCAAATTGCAAGTAATTATGCCTGTGCAAGGAGAGGAGAGTGAGAGAAAGATTGTGGAGCAATACAAACATTTCAATTAGCTGGGTCCTGAATATGTGGAACCATTGTTTTGTTTTTTTTATGCCTGTGTAAATTTATTGCTGTTGTGTGTGCATTACACGTGTCTTTTACGTGCGTTTGGTTGTAAATTTTACTTCTGGTGGTTTGCATTTATCATGTAATTCTAGAAAATGTAAGATTGCCCAAGCGTCTCTATTTGGGACATCATGTGTGCATAGATTTAGAGAATGTCATGTACTTGTTTACTCACTCGGTTGGAAAAGTGACAGTTTTTACATTACATATAATCACAAAACTATACATCAATAGCAACTGTGTAAAAAAACATTTATCCCATTTCAAGTCTCAAGTGCATTTCGATGTAAGTAAATCCTTTCTGTATGGAGGCAAAAAAAATAGACATTCCAACGCAATTGTAAATGATTCTGAATTCTGTATGACTTTTGACCATTAGGTGGAGCTCGTAGCAACTTATGTTTTGGGGTCAGCCTTGGGTACTGATGACTCCCACCAAGTTTTGTACCAATCTGGCAAACGGTTGTCAAAATACAGCTTACAGCCTCCACAACGGAATCGAACTCATCATGGTGTCAAATTAAACCGTGACTCCTATCAAAACGACATGAATACATTTTTCGTCTGCAAGCTCTGAGGATGTTGCAATTCAAGTTTGGTGAGAATTGGACAAAAGGTCTGCAAGGAGTCAGACAGAGTAGGTTTTCGACCTAATGCAACATGCCGGAGAGTCAACTGCTGTACATTTGGTTTCTATTTTCTTGGCTAATCCAAGGGAAAATGGAAATGCAAGATTTTGACAGTAAGCAAAAGCTAGCCAAAAAAAATATTGGCATTTTTATAAATGTGTTTATAATTTAGTAGGGGTATAGATAATTGTGGCACAATACAAAAGTGTCACAATACATAACGTAGAGTTACTGGGAGATATCGTCTAGGAGCTGAAATATATTTGTCTCTTGGAGTGATTGTGATTCTAGTCACTTCTGAAACTTATTTACCTTGTCTTTTTGTTTTATGTAATATTTACTTGGAGAGAATTATCCTTTACTCATATTTTAAACAAGAAATAACTTAGCTCTCTTTATCACTTAGAGTGAAATAGATGACTTAATGCACATAGTAACACTGCCCCCTAGTGGATGGGTAGTATCAAATGCTTAAAACCTAAACTAAACCCTAGCCTTCTTAGATTTGTGGTAACAAAACCTTTTCAACTACAGTTTCCCAATGGTGAATCGTTATATAAACAATTTGGATTGTTGTTTAAAAATAGTTGTAAAATATCGTGCAGCTCATCATATCTTGGACATAATATCGAGGCATTTATCATATCAATTCTATTCTAATGCATTAGCAAGTAAAGTGATTTTTTTGCATAAATCAAAATGGCTGACTAGGCAAAACTTGTGATAAATGGATTAGGAGATATAGGTGTAAATTCCCATTTTTTATACATCTAGACCACTAGGGACATTATTTCATAATGCTTCATGCTATCTCTGATAATGCTTGTGACAAAATGCCAATTTTAATGAGTTTTGCTTTATGATGGTTTGCTAATTATTCAAAAACAGACAATTTAATCGTTTGTCTTTGGCTAAGGAATCAATGGAAAAAGCAGTTTTTAGAACACAGGTTAAGCTCAGTGTGAAAAACCCTATAAATGTTTTGTCTCGTATTAAGAGCAGGAAAACATGTCGTCGCAATCCTTGGCTGCTGTTTGGTTTATAAGTGAAACAGTGATGAAATTATTGATGATAAATCACCATCACGTTTTATATTCTCTCACCAGAACTTTCTCCTTCACAGTTCCTGGCCGGTGGAATTCTCTTGCAGTAATTTGGAAAGCAGAATCTCTCACAACCTTTAAAACGCTACCCTTTTTAGCTCAGAGCACTTACGAACATAAAAGAAACCTTTAAAGCACTCAATTTCTTCAGAATACGTGCATGTCTTATGATTACTCTGACCTTGTAACAAACTGCTTGTTGTGTTTACTCCCAAACTTGAAGTTTCTTTGAGGAAAAGCGTCTGCTAAATACATAAATGTATATTGCTACCAAAAGATCCTCTGATTAGGGCTTTCTCTCGTTACAGTACTTGAGCAGTAAAACACGAATACGCCATACAATTAAACATAAAACCGATGCAACCTCATCAAACATTTTGTAACACACCAATACTTTGTAACTAGCCTATTATAAGTCCACGTCAAGCTGGATGTTCTTTAGTTTTCTCTCTATCTAGCACAAAGCGTTGAGGCTGATGGAGGCGGGGTATAATGATACCTCTGTGTTCTCTGCCGATGATCACTAAAGCCTGGCACAGCCTACTATTATTCTAATGTCAGACAAATGGCAGCTAATACGCAGGTAAAATGTGCTGCAGAGGGCCAGCATGAGATTGATTTGTGTGTAATAAGGAGATACTGTGTGTGTGTGAGATATATGGGGATGAATCATGCCGTGGAAGATGTTCCCCTGTTGCTTGCTCCTGCAACTCATCTGTAATTGTCGGCGTCAGGAGAGTGATCGGGCTGCGATTAACGAACATAGCCATGCTGCCGATCACCTGCGAAAAGGTCAACAGCCACACTTCTGTTCAGATTAATTATAGTCTTTCAGACAATCGTCAAGAAAGGCAGGACATAACTAGGAGGAGAGAGAGCGAGAGATGGCTATGATAGCAAAAGGTTGTTCCAAAAGACAGCCCTCTGTTTCCCCTTCGCCTTTGTCTTCACAAGACTATGCCTTTCTTGTCTGAAAATTATAATTTGTAGCTGTGCTAAGAGGTGACAAAAGCAGGGATGGAGCACTCAAGTCACGTAGATCTTTTCTTGACTAAAGCCGTTTTGATTAAAGTGATATTTGAGGTTCAATAACTGTTTTTATCCGACTGTTTCACTTTGTGAATGTAATCTTTTTGTTTTGTAGTCAAGTTTGAACAAGTTCTAGGCGCAGAATCAAAATATATCATATTTATAGAACTATTACAACTCAATGAACAAAAGAACACTTTCCAAACTTTTCTCATTGCGGAGTATTCTCGGACACGAGCAACGGGATTAGCAGGGGGTAAATGCCGGTTTCTCAAATGTACTACTGATATTGTGAAAGATATTTTTGTGTAAAATGCATTTCTTGTGCGCTTAAGACAACGTGAACTTGGCATAAAATCTCTAGCGCGCCGAAATTAAAATTTCTATTATTTTAAACCTACAACACTGAATGAGAATGAAACCCTTCAGCAGTTTAAAAAAAAACTAAACTGAAAAAATGGTTCAGTCTGTGTTTCCAAGAAACCTTAAGAAAGAAATAGTCTTCCTTATTCATAATCCCTTTTACCCTGAACAAAGCCCAAAGCAACCGCAGACCATCGAGCTTTTCAGTCAATCAAATGTCATCCTCCAGATACTCCACCCGCTCAAAGGAAGGTCAGTTTTATTGCTTCTTTAAGCAGCTAAACTCTTGTCAGCCTGGTTAACATGATGCATAAGGGTTTTTGTCAAAAACTCATTCTACCATTAGACACTGAAGTGATGGTTGGTGGAAATGGCCCTCTATGTAGATGTTGCGCAAAACAAACAAACATTTGCCGCTAGAATTGACATTTACCACATTAACACTGTATAGAATGTATTTCTGATTGGTTATCTTCAAAAAAAATTATTTTCCTTCTAAAATACAAACATTTCGAATGCAGTCCACGTGATGCTTGAACACCAATCAAAAGAATGCAAGCCAAACTCAGACCCTTGTATCTCTGTAAAAATTACAGACTTGTTAGTGACGTCCAAATCAGTAAAATCGTCTGAGACGATTTTGTCAACTAGTCCTATCCAAATAGGGCTTTATTTAACTCCATAACATGATGTTCTACTCATATTGCTTTTATTACAAATAAATGTATTTATTTAATATAAAAAAATAAAGATTTGTTATAAAATTATTGCTGGCTACCCACATTAATACAAAGATAACAGTAGGTTTGGATAGTAAAAGAGAGAAAGTAAAATCATTCCGGTACATAATGTTCATAGCATCCTCGAGGGAAGTATCTGGCGTTCCTGGTCAAATCCAAGGCCGACGGTTTTTTTTTTTTTTGTACACAGTGCCGTTCTAAGCTGTCGACATTTTTATATAATTGACCAATACGCAAAAACGCACACTGTGTTAAAACAAACAGAACACAGCAGAGATTTTGGAAATGAAAGAGCTGTTGGCCAGGAGCCCCCTGAGTACGTTTCCTCAGAGTACAACTTATATTTCAGTTTATTTGACTAAATTCTGACCAATCGTTGAATCTGCAATGAACTGGTGACCAGTCCGTTCACAAACTGAGAGCTGGAGGGAAAGTAGATGTTTGGAAGTTATTCATATACATTTGGTATTTTGGACCAATGGTGACTTTATTATGAAAGTGTAAACAACACATGCCCATTCCTTTTCTGGGTCATTTCAAAAGGTGCCAGGAGTCATTTTTAAAGTGCTGCAGAATAGCACTCTGGGAAAAGCGTGCAGTATTCCATCACTTAGATCTGTAATCTGAATGGCAGTAACACCAAGCTCAGGTCAAGTGCGTGAAGAAGTAGCGAGCCCCGCTACATGAGGAGTGAGTCAGTCATCGGTATCCTCCACTTGATCCCGCCATCCGTTCCCATGGCGATGAGTGCCTCACACTCACAGGTGAATCTCCATACTGAATGGCACTCTTATGTAATCATGCCAGGAGATATACAGTGCCTGTTTTCAGGGACGGAGGAAATGCTTTATTGAAATATGAAATGTTTAATTTGGATCTTGTGTTTAGGATTACTCAAATACATTTAATGGTTTTAAAATTGAACTAAAATCAAAATAATGCTTTTCAATAAAAGACTAAAAAATGTATCTTTAGTTTTATCGAAATGATTACGCAATAAACAATCTTTATACAAGAGTTTCCATCCAGAGTTATGAGCTTCTCTATGTGATCAATGATGGTAAGGGCTAAAGCTTCGGTGTTGTGTTGAAATGTAGGTTATAGAGGGGAACGCAAAAGGCTTTTGGGGTTTGTGAGTGGAGAGGGTACAAAATCACAACGTGTTTTGTTTGTTTTTTGACCAAGAGGAGTAAGTTCAAGAATCTTGAATTTTTCAGTTTGATGTGTACATGCAAGGGTCTGGTTTAGCATTAAATAAATCTACACTGGTAAAATACCCACAGGTCTGACCAAGAGAGCCTAATCAAGGTTACCCCAGATGGATGTGTACAAGTAAAAGATACTGGAGGATCTAGATAGAAATGCACACAGAGCATTCATTCTGATTACTCTACAAAATCACTTGAACCTTTAAAAGTTTGGGGACTTTTTGAGCACTTTTTTTGCTACTTTACAATTCACAATAATAAATTATCTTTAAAGCAGTTTTTTTTTTTGACAAATTAGCTTTAAAACTTTTTTTTGTGGCCATGCTTAATATTACTGTGTTAGGACAAACCCGGCTTCTTTTTTTTACAAACATTTTTCACCACAGTTATTGAAATTGTAAAAAAAAGCACAAATCTGAATGGTAAATTTTGTCATTTATTAGTGCAAAAAAACAACAAACAGTTCTTATGTCCGCCTCTCGCCCAGTGTGCACTGGAGATAGGCAACGGCAGACCCCCGTGGTCCAGAAAAAGGGAATAAGCGGGTTGGAAAATGACTAACTGATGACTAACTCTATGACAAACATCAAAACTCTCCCAAAAAGCAAAGACAATGTCAAAAGAAAACGAAAATTGTATATAAAAAAAAAACATGCAAACCTAATCTCCTAAACCTGATACTCTGCTCCAAGCACTTTTTGTGTCGTTGTGCTTTATTTGCTCCAGAATTTTGACAAACAGAAGCCATATCACAGGTTTTAAACTTCCAAGGGTCATCCCTTCATATTACCCTTAGGCCATGGTGCAAGACAAAACTTTTTTTAGGTTGTACAATTTCAGGATTGTTGTGGTTTTATTGTATAATTTAATGAAAAATATTTGTAAAAAAAATGCCATGAAATGCCATTTTTGCCATGAAAAAATTGTAAAGTAGGAAATCTAAGGGTTATATTTCCTACTTAAAACTTTACTCCAGCCCTGTGGTTTAGCGGACGGTGCGTCGGACACATACGGTTGTGCAGGGCGACGTAGATTCAAGTCTCGAACCAATCTCTCTCCCGCATTGTTTCCTGTCTCTCTCCACTGTCCTGTCAATACAAAACTCTTCTATAGTCACTAAAACAAATATGAAAGTTCTTAGAACTATATGCAACAACTGCATTACAACCTTTCGTAAATGACTGAAAGTCTTAATTGTTAGGGGGTTTGTGTTTCTATAAGATATTGTGTAGGTGGTACGTTATCTTCAAATGCCATACAAATATCCACTCAGATCCGTATCTTTTCACAACGTATCACCTTAACCACTTACGTCCTCTTGCCTACAGAAGCTGTATTGTTTTGCCCTTTTAACTATAATAATCTTACACGGAGAAGAATAAAGTGACACAAAAGAGTGCTTTGAATGGAACTAGTCAATAATTTTCCAAATAGCTGCGCTTTTATGTGCTTTGTGTAGTTTACATAAAATGTTAACACCAGCTCTCACATGATTCTATTATTGACTTTTAAGGTTTGAAGCCTGATTAAGTAGTGACTACAAACAAACATTGTACTTGACAAAAACCAATCTCTCTATCCACGATCCATCCATCAAACCATCAGCGAGGATATTCTCTCTAATCGTCAACGATGGAGTCATTTCAATGTAAGCTCTCACTGCACAGTCAGTCAGAATGATTGTTATGAGTCATTTTTCTGCCTTCGGTGAACCCTTCGGTTTCATTGTGGGGATGAAGTTAATGCACTCTGGATTAGGTCAGATTACACGCTGGAATCGGGTCAGAGTGGCAACCCAGCCATATTTTAATCTATTCGATATCTCCAGATTAGCACGGTCAGAAATCTATGGATAAATCCCAATGTTTTCCTTCTAACATTATCAGTCAATCCGGCTGTTTTTCAAGTGCCACCACTCTCGAATGATGAGCATGATGACAGCAGGAGCAAATCTTGTTGCTCTAGATATAGTCGAGGCTGTGTCTTCAGCTTTGTAAAAACAAAAGGAAAATATGCATGACGTGCAAGCGTTGCATCATTCCCAGGTCAAAATATGGAAGTGAAGAAGGAAGTAGTGTATTGGTAGAATGGAATGGCTTTTGTTTGACGTGCCCGTCAAGGCCAAGGTAGCTGGTCTAACATTCCTGACTTCTTAACCTTAAACACAGCCACTATTGTCTAGCCTAACCTTCTCCACCCAAAACACAGGGTCAAAAGTTGAGCTGTTAATGAAACTCTGGGAGCCGTTGCACTCCTGAACACCAAAATCACACAAAGAATAAAGGTGTAAGCAACATAAAAATGACCTTAACCAACAACAATTTTCTTTACTCCTTCACTGGTAAAAGCACTACTGAATATATTGTGTAAATGATACATTGTAAAAAAAAATAGTTGTGAACAGAATTTTCAGAAAAACAAATCAGGATTGTTTATTTTTGGTAATTTACTTAACCCTTAGAGAGCCTTTAACTTATTACAAATATGCCCTTAATAAATGATATCTAAAATATAATTTTTTTTTGTAGCAATGCTTGATATTATTATTTTCGTACAACCCCAGCTTCTTTTTTTTTTTTTTTTACAAATATTTGTATATTATATTACATAATTTTTTTCACTACAAAAAAAGTGTTTTATAACAAAATTTTGTTATAATAATTTTGTTTTGTGCCAGCATTGCCAAAAACAAGCCATACCACAAGTATTGTTCTTCTCAAGATTATACCTTCTTTTCACCACTAGATGGCACCGTTTTGGGGGTCTGTAAAATGTAACTGATAATACATTTTTTTCACATTTCAATTCTGAAAGTTTGTCAAAGATTTCAAAGCAGACTGGAGTTTCAAGATGTGTTGTTCAAGCTCTTTTGAGGGAGCATGAAGAACTGGTCAACGGTGAATGCTGTGCTGTGTGTAGCTTTTGCAATATAAATGGTATTTCAGTAGAAGTTATTTTGCTTCCAGTTGAATAACTTCTCAATGCTACGCTGGCTCGTTTGCAGAGTTACCAGACTATAAGTGCAAATTCAAAGATATCCGATTGTTAACTTGTGGTGTGTGTTGTTTTAGTCAGAGTCATTATCTGAACAATAAATGAGTATATTTAACATTCATTTCTATACCGGTGATGTAGCCTTCAATATAGCAGTTTGTGAGAGGCAATGTTTATTTTCAGCCCAATTTTCAACATAAATGTTTTAATATCATAGCAATAATTCCAGGTTTTTTTATCAATGCGATGGTTGTTCACCTTTACTTCCGGGTTTCTTTCCACGGGAGCCTCTCTTTCATTCTTGGTGCTGGTGGTGAGCAGGTTACTCCAGGGTGCCTTCACCCTGTTCAAATCAGTGGTGCGTGGGTTACCGGACCAGAAGAGTGGGGTCCCACCCGTCCTGGTGCATTCGCCATGCTCCGGGCTCACTGGATCCATGCACCCTGTTGTCAACCCTTTGTTGGAAAATGGGCCATCCAGCACCCAGGACGCTCCCCCGGGGACGGGAATTGATGACGTGCAGCTGGCAAACGTGTGCAGGCTGATGAATAGCACCTGGCAACGCTGATCTTTTTTAGGCACCTTTATTACAACACAATCTTGGTAGTTTATACCTAATGTCCCGCTTGATTTAAAATGAATTTAAAGTGTTTTTGGTGAAATAATGATGCAATTTTCAGCACCTTTTACCATTATTTTCCAATGGAAGAGTGGAGAGTCCGGACCCAGAAGCATTTAAATAAGAAAGCAGTTCATTTTAACCTGCTTATTCCTGAATATGGGGTTCTCCTGGGTATACACTGGGTACATAAAAAAAATAATAATCATTATTAATCATTTTATAAAAAATTGAATATAGCATTATTGACATCATCCATTCCGATGTACTTTTGTAGAAACGTACAGATAGCAATGCACAGCGCAGACCCTCGATGTAAATTCTGGCTCCTCAGTATTGCGTTTACTCAATCATTTCGATTTGTGTTTGACAGTTGTTGTTTTTTTTTATTTTAACGTTGCTTTCAACTGCTTTGTAAACACCACCAGATTCCTCCTTGATCGTTCATCAGTGCGAGCTTCTTTGCTTGATTTGAATGCTGTCACACCACTCAAAGAAAATTTGTTCACATCTGAGGAAAAAAAAGGACCATCTCCATCGACAAATAGGTTTTTTGTTTTGTTTCGTTTATTTTTTCACCAAAAGGGTTGATTTGTTTACAAAGGAAATGAATGGCATGCTGGTTTATCTGGACGAATTATGTGTGGAATACATTCTAATCTTTCTGCTTTCTCTTGTTTTTTTTTCCCCGTTGTAGTCTGTTTCTTGACCAGTACAGAGGCAGTCTGGTTGATGCACTAAGAAGATTACTGCGACCTGATGTAAGTGATTCTCTCTGTGTGTGCATGAACTCTCTGTAATTAGTTGGCATGCAGCGATAGAGCGAGTAATGGAATGGCGGGATTAATATCATGTAATGCTTTAATACTTATTATGTGCAACTTAGATTGGGTCATCTCATCTACTTTATGGTCGGCTTTAATCATAAGACCCAGAAGTCCTCTTTCATGCCCCCTTTCTACGAGACCCCAAGCAGCAAATTAAGAGTGCTTCAAAGATAAACCCGGATTTGTGTTCTCTTAGTTTTTTTTTCATGTCTCCACTTTGATATTTGATGTGGTTTTTAAAGGCTATGCTGAATGATATCAGAGTAGTTCCCTCTTTCAACTAATATTTTCAAATTGGTTTGCAGACAATAATCAAGCGTTCAAATTCCACCAAATTCTTGCGTTATCACAGTAAAAAGTTTTTTTTTTTTTTTGTCACAGCCTTGTATTCCTATTAGACACAATACAAAATAATGGTAACGTGTGCTTTTTGACTAAAATATTAACATCATTTTCCATGGAGCTCAAAATTGCTGTTTTACTGTTTTCAAGTGATCATACTTGAGAGGTTTCCTAGTCGTAGCAAACATTTGAGATATGATGTTTAGTGCAGGGGCATTCAACAAAATTTTAAAGAGGTCCAGTTTCATCATGTTTTGGAAGTGAAGGTCCAGAAGATTACTAATCGAACAATTCCCCGCAACAAAGGATTAAATAGCATCCATGTAATCAATAGTTGAATCTCTATTAAAATAACTTTTTTGAGCCATAATTAATTTATTACAATTCAAATCATCAGCCTGCAATAAGGAGCCTCCACTATGCTTCACTGTTGCCTGTAGGGACTCATTATTCCTCTATTTTCATGCATAGTCATTTGCTTGGCCTTGTTCCAACATCAGAGGTATGACTCTGGTTTGCCTGCACCTGACTTTACCTGGGCCCCACTGGCTTTTTCCAGCTCTGATTGAACTGCTGGCCATTTTTCTGCTGCACCAAGTCTACAATCTCCAACATTGCCCATTTTTTGAGCTTCGTCAAAAGAGTTTGCACAGCACATCTTGAAACCCCAGTCTGCTTTGAGATCTTTGTTGATGCAATATAACTACCTTGGGTCTTGCTGCTGTGCTCAATCTTGTCATGGTAAGACGCTGTTTCTCTCAACCTCATATTGGTTGCTAAGTTCGTTACTTACCATTTCTCCGTTTTAAGCCTCCTACACAGCTGTTTCTGTTTCACTTCGTGACTGAGTTGCAACCTAAGTGTGACATTGGTTATCATCAGCACCTTGATCAGTAAAATTTCTTGATCATACATCTGACGATAATGTTGCAAAATGTCTTGTTTTGTTCAAGGGTACTTATACAAAATGGTGGTTGGAAGGCAAAGGTTAGTTTAACACCCATTTTTTATGGAGGTTTTTATTTAGTTTGCTAACAAAATGTATCCATATTTAAGGAATCTTTGTTTACAGCATTTTTGTCACACCTTCAACTGTTTTATAGACCGGAATCACTGTAGACAATGATGTTTACAGATGAAATTGTGAGCAGAGAGCAGGTGGAGGAACACCTGGAAAGTTGGAGGTCAGCTCTAGAAAGAAGAGGAATGAAAGTCAGTCGCAGCAAGACAGAATACATGTGTTTGAACGAGAGGGAGGGAAATAGAACAGTGAGGTTACAGGGGGCTGAGGTCAAGAAGGTGCAGGAGTTTAGGTATTTGGGGTCAACAGTCCAGTGTGACGGGGAGTGTGGAAAAGAGGTGAAGAGACGAGTGCAGGCAGGTTGGAGTGGGTGGAGAAAAGTGTCAGGGGTGTTGTGTGACAGAAGAGTGTCAGCAAGAATCAAAGGAAAGGTGTACAGAACAGTAGTGAGAGCAGCTATGATGTATGGGTTGGAGACTGTGGCAGTGAGGAAGAGACAAGAGGCAGAGATGGAAGTAGCAGAGATGAGGATGTTGAGGTTCAGTTTAGGAGTGACGAGGATGGACAAGATTAGGAACGAGCACATCAGAGGGACAGCTCAGGTTGGTTGTTTTGGAGACAAAGTCAGAGAGGCCAGATTGAGATGGTTTGGACATGTGCAGAGGAGGGATAGTGGTTATATTGGAAGAAGGATGTTGGAGATGGAGCTGCCAGGAAAGAGGTCAAGAGGAAGGCCAAAGACGAGATATATGGATGTGCTGAAAGAGGACATGAAGTTAGTTGGTGCAAGAGTAGAGGATACTGAGGACAGAGTTTGGTGGAAACAGATGATTCGCTGTGGCGACGCCCTTAACTGGGAACAGCTGAAAGGTATGTTTACAGATATAAAACTGTTTTATATACATATATAAATACACAGAAGCTTGGGACACCTCTTCAACAAATTTTTTTTTTTTGAGGAAAGCAAGAACTTACAAAAAATGTGTTCATTCTTTCAAATGTGAGTCGCTCTGGATAAAAACGTCTGCTAAATGCATAAATGTAAAAGTAACGTAAAATTCTAATGATGCCTTTATAAAACAACTGGAACAACTAAAGCACTTTGAACCCTTTCGTAATAAACTGTTCAAGTGTCTTGCTGACAACCTTAGAATAATGCTCTAAACCTCAATCGTCAATGATGCTGAACATTCTATGTCCAGCAAGCAAAACATCAGAGAGGTTTTCTCCCATGTAAATGTTTTGTGGAAAAGATCAGGAAGATCGTTTCCTTACAGAAGTAAGTGATTATTTAGTTTGTACCATTTCCAAATTAATTAAAACGTTATTGTGAGAAAAATATTAACTACAATTTAAAAGTGAAGGATTTCAAAGAAACTTTGAACCTTTGAGTAATCCTCTTATTTTTCCTGCTCTCTCTGGGCTTGTTAATCTAGAAAGAGAGGGGATGCGCTTCCAGCCATTGATTGGATTAGGTGAGCTTTAATCTTTTTGTTTATTATCTAATATAATACCTGGCAGAAATCAAATACAATATAATGATGCAAAATGCCACATACGCTGCCTGGGTGCTGATGAGATTGTGGAGGCTAGCTGGGCCCAATGGGGGATTCTTCACAAACAGGGCTTCTACTTGAAAGTGTAATATCCAGCCCAGAAAATCCACACAAACATGCAAAGCTACTATTAGAGTAGACTCTTTGCTAGATATGCAGTAGAAGCAGAGCTGGGGGTCCTCACCATTCCTCCTTGCAGATGCTCTCCAGTTCGATCAGGTTGGATGGTGAACGTTGGTGGACAGCCATATTTAGATCGAGGCTCTGGGTGGCCCATTCACAGAGTTGTTGTGAAGTCACCCCTTCATTATTAAAGCTGTGTGTTAGGGCCTTTGTCTTGTTCGAAAGGAAACCTTTGGCCAAGTCTGAGGTACTCTTGGGAAGGTTTTCATTGAGAATATCCCTGAGCTTGGTCGCATTTCTCTTTCCTTTGTTTGCAATCATTTGTCCTGACCTTTCAGCTCTACTGCATGATGCTGCCACCACCATGCTACACTGTTGGGACTGTATCAGACAAGCAGTGCCTGCTTTTATCCATATATAGCACTTAGAACTGAGGCTAAAAAATTCTATCTTGCCTCATCAAGCCAGAGAATCCTATTTCTAAACCTTTTTGAGTGGTGTTTTTTTGTCACTTGCTAACAACATGTCAAGGGCAAGAACCATTTGCTCAGTATTTAGTAGAATCACCTTTTGATCTAATACATGAGTGTTTTTGGGAAATATTTTTGGGGAGTCTTTTTTATATATACCACTTCAGAGTATACATTCCATATGTTTTTTTTCTGTCAAATTTATGTCTTGTACTTAGGAGTGGCTATAAAGCCCAGACTGGTGATTTTCCCATCTCCTCACTGCATCTCTGCAGCTAAGCTCATCAATGCCCCCACCCAACCCCATAGCTGGACTTCTGGTCTTCCCAAACATCTTCCATTCAAGGATTTTGGAGTGCAGAATATTTTTGTAACAGTAGCTAGAACTTAGCCTTGCCACAGCTCTGTCTCTGAGCTCTTTAGCTCCTTTGACCCCATGATTGTCATTTGCTCTGACATGCATTTAGAGCTGTCAGGTTTTATATAGATTGGTGTGTGGCTTTCCTAATCAAGTCCAATAAGTACAGCACAGCACAATTAATGTGTAAAGTACTCAAAGATGACCAGAAGAAATAGCACCTGAGTTAAACTCTTAAATGTCTCAGTAAAAGTTTCCTTTTAAAAAAAAATCTCCAAAAAATGTGAACAATTCAGTATTTTTTCTACAGTTGGCCAATTCGAGCATTAAGCATGCCAAGATCCCTCTCGTCATTTCATCATTCTCAGGGTAAAGCTTGTTGCTGTAAATGAGCTGTTTACTGATGATTCATGCTTTGTGAAAGCTCATATATGACTAATAGCTTTGAGTTTGAAATCTGCCTCGTGAGGAAGCTATTTTTGCCCTCTTTTTATAAACACACTTATTGTTTTAGTACAACTCCAGCTTTTTTGTAGTCAAAAGAACTTTGAAAAATAAGCCCATATCAAAGATCTTGTACTACCAATGAGTCATCCCTTTTTTTTGGAGTGTGTAAAATGAAACTGAAAGATAACTGCACATTTTCTCATGTTTTTGTTTGAGTTACCTTGCTAAAACCTTGCTAAACCTTTTTGAAAGAATATATTTGAACATAAACAATTTTGGCTTATGTCATTCCTTCTTAATTCAAAACAAGCCGGTGCGTGCAGAGACTTCTGAGGGTTTAATGTGCCTGACAGTCAGAAAAATATGGTAACAGTTTTTTTTCCATGATGGAACCGAATGGTAGAATATAGATGAGGAAAATAAAGCAGACCCAACACTGAGCCCTGGGGAACACCTGAGGTAACTGAGTAAGATTTGTACTGTTTGAACTGAAAACATTTAAATGGCTTGCAGAAATATCAACTTTCCCAAGCAATATTTGATGGGTGACTAACACCGCTGTAAGATCTAAGCAGCACAGGTAATGTCGGGAGACCAGATTCTACAGCAATCAGATCATTTCAGATCAAAATCTATTAAGAGCTGTTCTCACAAACTGTTGATTCCAAATTACACTTCTTGACAGACCTCCAAATAGCAGGGCCATCCGGGTCATCATCTAAGGTGGTTAAGCAACTTCCACATAGAAGGAAAGGCCAAAAATGCTACTAGACACATTTGAATGTTTACAAGAATTTGTTCAGCCATTCTTAAATCTAGTGTTTGCTTCTCTTTTTAGGGCACTGCTCTTGTTTTTGCCCCGACCAGAGGAGACACTCTGCAAGAGTTCACTAGACTCGCAGAAACCAGCGGCCTCAGAGTATGTCAATATGAGAACTACGACTCGCACCTTTGGGACCTTCACCTCAAGGTGTGTACAGTTAATCATTGTGATTTAAGAGTTTGTTTATAATTTAGCTGAAAAGTGTGATTCAGCTGAACTTTATATTTGTTTTTTGAAAGTTTGTTTATTTTTACATAAGTTGTAATTACATAAGCAGCAGGATCAGGAAGCTGGCTTTGCATTTTAAAGCTTTCCATGCACTCTTAAAACACTTTTCACTCGGTCTATGAAATGCTAGATGAACGGGACAGTGTGTACTCCCTTTCACCTCTGTCTGAAAGCACAACTACCGTTTCCAGGTCAAAGTAGCAGTGCTATCCAGCTGGTTAACTGGCATGATAACACTGCCACTGCTGCCATTTTTGTGTCACTGAGGAAGCTGTGAGGACCCATTATGCCCCACAGGCCTAACAGTGGTGGCCCTGTCTGTGCCTGAGGAAAATGGGGCTGTCAGCAGGACTCTAGTCCTGAGCGATTGGAACTTTATTTCTAAAGTGATAGACATAACTGGACAGGAAAATGCTGAGTGGTCATTGTGGCCACCAGGAAAGAATGTCTGAATATAGAGCCACCAGTCAAGAGGGGAAAATGACATTTATTCAGAAATTTCCTACAACTCTGGCAGTCTTAAGTGCACAACAAATGCTAACACGCCCATGAAATATGCAGTTAACCCTCTTCTTGCTCCAACTTCCCCCTCAGCAAAAGTTATAAATGTTTATTTACTTCATATTTATTGTTTGTTATAGTTTTTTTGTATAAATATGTTTAATTTGTTTTGGAGAACTGAAGGACAAACAGGGGACATAGACAGAGGTCAGCTGTGCAGACACAAAAATGTTTCACATTTTGATTTTGTTAGTTTAGTTTTAGGGTCCTTTTGTGTTCTAAAATAAATTTAACAGAATTTGTTTGGTAGCAATGGGCCATTTTTGAGGAGTTTTTTTTTATTTGGTGACAGGGACGGAAGACGAGGGATTGGGGTGGGGTTCAGACCCACGTCTTTAAAAATGGTGGCAGTGGTGGGATTTTTCCACGACCCCAATCTTTTCCAAGTACACAGGATGAGTCTTTCAACGTGGTTGTTTAAGAAAAGAGAGCAACTCATTATAAAATGATAATTATCCAATAGAAGGATTGTACCTGTTTGCTGAGTTAACTCAAGGTGGTGGTTTTTCCTTTTTTTTGTTGGCCAGGCAGAGTATGATATTTAAAAGAACTCAAAACCCTCTCATCCCTGGTGCTGCAGTCAGTGGCTGGAAATGTGTGAATACGCAACCTATAAGCGTCAAACCGGTGCCCCACTTGGCCCTAGACACATGTCTAGCTAATACAGTCACCTTGTCATTGTGTTGCACCTGAAGTCTGGCAGGATCTTCCTCACACAGACCGCCTACTGTGTCTCTGTGTGAATAATGACATGAGCAGTGAGGAGCTGAGTCAAGAGTCCCGTCTGTGTGTCGAGCTCAAGTGCCCTCATCATATCTCAAAGTGATTAATTCCTCTTCCTTATCTACAGATGAACACCCTGCCCCTTGCGAGACCCGTGCATCGGGTGTGAACCCGCATAACAAAGTGCACAAAGAAAAGCGTGGCTGGGGATGAGTCGCAAGCTCCGCCTCTTTGGTTTTCTATTATTCCAGTCCCTCATGGGCAGTTACATCTCACCTTCCAGTCAGCCTCTGATGTCTTAAAGATTGAAGTGTTTCCTTTAAGACCCTAAATCTCCCTGCTCCCTCCTACGTGTGCAGACCATCCGGCCACGAATGGGGCTCTCAGTGGTATGGGGACATGGCGAGGGGGCTATGTGTTATCCTCTTATCCCTACTGTTCTGGAATAGAGCACCAGCAGCTGGAGGACTGCAAGCTGCCTGATAATGCTGCTATTTTCTACTCTTCCGTCTTAATCTTGTTACTCAAATGGTTGTGAAGAGAGTCATGAATTTTAATTCAGAGATCCCCCGTCCACACCCACACATATACATGCACATATTAACTTAATCTCTGGACGTCCTCCCAACTTCCAGCTGCCCGTCTGGCTGTGTCTGCTCTCTGTCGCTTCCACACTGAATGCATCTGTATCTGTTCACTTTTTAAAGAATGTCTCTTACTCTCCTCATTGCAGAGAGTGAGCAAAAAGTGGCAATAAAATAAATGGCTTGCATCGTGTCCGCCGCACGATTAAAAAGTAGGAGCCGATTTACCCAGCCACCCATGAAGCTGATTAGCAAGCTGTGATCAGGAGGAACAGCTTTGCTTGTTAAACTTTTCACCTTTCCAAGCTTGCCACCTTTTCCCCCTCCGTCTCTCTCGAGATAAGCTTCTTTGCTGTATCAGTCTCTAACACTTTTATTGCACACTCGCTCTTGCTCTCACTTTCCTTCGAGTTACTCAGCTCAGTATCTCTTTCCCAACATTTCAAGCCATCGCCTTTATGCAGTATTGTCTAAAACAAAGCATTCATTCTGAACCTGAGGACCTCCATCGTTTGGAAAATTGCAAACTTTACATTTAGCAAACATGTACCTGTTATAAAAACGTTAAAAATGTGTTCAAATTTGTTCTTTGCTGTAATAACCAAACTCTATAAAACATGTTTAAAACGCGTAAAATCAAATAGGAAATATCAGATGATTTAACACCGATTCTAAATGTGAGTCTTGGATTTTTAATCAAGGAAACTATATAGACTTAAATAAAAACACAATAAAAAAGTTGGAGCAAATTTAAAGTTCCCATTTCGCCAAAAGGGTTCTTCAAATGCTTCCTTCAAACACATCCTCATGTTACAAACAGTAGGACGGAAGATTTGCGCGTACATAGTGTCTTTTCACAACCGATTATAATATCTTTATAAAAATCTATTTTAGTTTAAGTGCCTTGCGATGTTTTAATCAAAAACGATTCTATCCAGTTTATAGTACATATCAATTTCATACGTTTGGACGGCCAAAACCGTAAGTAGTTCGACGTTTAAATAAGGTCTTGGTTGGACGTCAATTTTAGTGAACCTAATTTGCATGTCAGGTAGATGTGCAGAAGTAGTCTTGGGCTGACGGACACAATATAGACATAATTTGCATGTCTGTCAGACGTCTGTTTAGTTGGTAGTATACCTAGTGAGATCATTATTCACGATATTCCTAGGGACTTAAAAAGCAACCAAAATTTTAGGCCTTAAAACGTTTTTAATAAATTGTAATAAATTCGCTATTCTAGCTCTTGAAAGATTTTTCACCGATCTTAGTTTTCTGACACACTTCAGATCCAGTGTGCCACGAATTCTAATAATTATTTACTACGACTGATCTGGATTGCAGTATACCATATGGTTTTATATGTTCTACCATCTACCTTGCGTTATGTTACCGTCTGATTTTAACGTCTCCTGCTCTCACTCCATTCTCTGGAGTTGGTGCGTGTGAGTTAGTCGTCTCCTTGAGCTTAGTGTTGGGCGGCTTGCTGCTACGATTGCAGAGGTCACGGGTTCAAACATTGCTTGCTGTGTCGATGGGTGGAGAGGGAGAGATAACACAGATCAAGAGCAGGAAAGTGGCCTTTTATCTGTTTTTAGTTTATCGCTAGCCACAGAGAGGATGAGGTGAATATTTGAGGAAGACTGAGGGAGACCATGAGGGAATATCCAAATGGTGTTTATACAGGGTTTTCTTTCATTTATGTTTCACACCAGACCCACACGTTTTCTTTTTAGCATCTTTAGAAGTATTCAAACCAATGCATTTTTCTGTGGTGTAAATAACACGAACATGCCAAATCACTTTGATGGAAACTCCCCAAACACAGGGTGGTGCTGCATACTGCATAGAGTTTGGTTGTAATATGCAGTAAATACCAATTTAAAAAAAACAAGTTACTACCAAAATAAGCTTCAATTTTGCCAAAAATCCTGTCATTGTTGTACGAAACTTTGGAAGGCTGTAGTCTATCTGTGAAATCCTCTGAGCTTCTTGTTCCCATAGCCTCTTGTTTTGATAAATTAACTGCATGTTTGTCTTGCTCTGTGCTGGCGGAGGGTTTGGGTTTAAGCAGGATCTGATGAACTGAGACAGCCCTGGGCTTCAGGGCAGAAAAGACTGGCAGTTCTGCCACAACTCTATAGAGCAGAGACGGTGGCAGAAAAGCAGAGCCACCGGGCAGATTGTTCAGCACCACTGCATGACATTCCCCCCGCAGACAGCTCTTCTCTAAGTGGGACATTATCAAGGACTTACTGGCATTCTGGCTGCTTGTCCATGTTTGTTAGTGGGACTTCTTACGGTGCAGTTTTCTGAGCGGAGGGCAACCGAAACATTTAACCGGGACACTATGCTGAAAAAAAAATAGACACTAACTGTTTTGTGCCTTTGGAACATTTGTTAGAACAAATAATCTATGTATGAGGAGAACAACGAGAGGAGCAGAGGTTTAGCTAAACTTCAGATTTATTTAGGAATCAGTCACTTATTTGTCCGGCCACACGTAACTGCAGCACTGTAACCGCACATTTTTGAAAACGCCAAGTTTAGGATTTGTAACGATTGGTGCTTTGTGCCCGTGTGTACAAGATAACGACAGATGCTGCTATCTGGGTGTTGGAGTTTGTCATTGTCGTTACATCACAAAACGAGGATTATGTTGCTGTTTATTCCACTATTGTGGCTTACCGCATGTACAGGATGACATGCACGTTTCCCATTTTGCACCTGTGTTTTTCCTCATGCAGTGTTAAATAATAATTTTAAAAATGCCATGAATGGACTGCCTCGTGTTGGTTTGGTAGAGTCATTATAGCGTTTCAGGGGTGTTTGAGTGTGTGAACGCGTTTTTTTTTTGGTACACGGTGTGAGAAAAACAACAACCACTCATTGACATGGCCTAGTTCTTATCAAAGTCAAGCCTTTATATAGAGATTTTAGACAGATCCTGCAAGAGCCTTTTGTAAATTGAGAATACACTCACACAAACTTTCCTCTGAGAGTTTGAGCAATATTTGCATTGAAGCATCATGCGGCCGCTGAAGATTTGTTGGCTGCACATCCATGTCGAAAATCTCCCATTCCACCACGTCCCAAACAGCGGCTGTGCTGAATATTGAGTGTGCCAATAACACTGAATGTTCAAAATTAAGTAGGAATGATGCACGCACCTTTTGTTTAATTTAGAATTAAAACATTTTTTCCCCCAAAAATATTAGTTTTCATATTTTAGATTCTGAACAAACATTAGAAGAGGTATGACACATAATTTGCCAAGTAACTCAAATTAAATGGGACAAAAGTACAATACCTGTGATATGGCTTATGTTTTTCAAAGCTCCGGCACAAAGAAGCACAATGGCACAAAAAGTGCTTGGCTCAGTGTATAAGGTTTAAGAGATGTTTTTGACTGGGGGGGGGGGGGTATTTTGTCTCAACACTTTTGATTTTTGTTATAAAACATAAAAACGGCTCAATGTCAATGTTTTTATTTTATTTTTTGTGTCGTTTCAGGATTTTTGTTGAATTATTGTGTATTGTATTGAAAAATATTTGTAAATAAAGAAGCCGGGGTTGTACTAAAAGAACAAATTTCAAGCATTTTAGAGAAAAGTTGTTAGAATAAATTTTATAGTAGTACAAAAACGCCCCTGACTTTTAATTAATGCTACGTCAGTCTCCCAACATTCTGCCGTGGGAGTGGGTCTTAAACACATTTGAATCACTCTTCCTTTCTTGTGTTTCAGCTGCAGCGAGAAGGGAAGGAGGTTTACGATGAGAACATCCATTATCCTCGTCTCCTCACCCTCACTCACAGCTCCAGCCCGGTCCAGTCATGCCCTGACCTCAGCTGATCTGACCTCTTCTGGCAACTCATGCCATGCTGCCTTCCTCTACCAATCACAACATCTTTACCACTGTGTTTTGGTGTGGGTCTGCCAGTCCCAATTAAACCCCTTCACTCTCAACTTTTTAACCACCATCAGAGTGCACGTGTGTGAGTGTTTGCTTTGCTAATAGACTTCAGCTTGTGCTTGACCTGTTTACTGTGCTGCACCGGTGTCAAATGTGTTCGGTGGCAAAGAACACATCCTCACTCTCATCCTCGACACTCCGGATGTGAGGCTCAGATACCAACTCTTTCACTCGATGCCTGAGTATGTGTGATATCAAAGTGTGAGTAGAACCGAATGAATTGAAGAGTTTGACTCTGGTCAGAGTCACGTTTGCTTCTCATTCTGGTTTGTTCTGACACCAAAGGCTTTGAGGATGATGTGGATGCTGCTGCTGCGCTGAATATTCTTCGCTTCACTGTGAAATGCTCTCAAGTGGCACTTTTTGAATAACTGATGAATTTGCTGGAGTAATGTTTTTTTGCTCTTATTTATTAAAGTGAACCCCAAAAAATACTTTAAGGCATTGCTGTCCACTCGCTCAGTACGTTTCATCAGTTTAAGGAGAACTGCTCTGATTGGTCAACAAATGTTAATATTAGTCTCAACTGAAGTCGAAGTGATCTAATACATTTGGACAAAAAGTTCTTTTACAAACATTTTACAAAACTTCAAGTAGAGTTCACTAATTTCCATGTTAGACGCATTCCAACCGTGAAACAAAAAAAATATATTGTAGTGGGTGGCGATAGAGACACGGACACACTTGCACTGTATTTAAGGCTTTTTTAATAAAATATTTGGCACCAATAAATAATTTAAAGAGTCAGTCAGCGGCTTCTTGGAGCTAGTGGTAAGCAGGTTGTTTTGAGCGCGGCTCCGCATAGAGCACTGGGGTACTCCGGGATGCCTTCACCCCGTTCGACCCAGTGGCACGTGGGTTTCTAGAACAGGGGTGTGGGGTCCCGCTGTGCTGGTGCATCCGCAATGCTCAAAACTCGGTCCATGCATCCTGTCGTCGACAATGGGCGGACTGTCGGCTCCACCCTCAAACGGGAAACCTTTACTGACTCGTGCATCACACTGCAAACACTGATTTTTAAACGAAACAAACCTTCTGCATGTTTATTAATTATTCTGTCAGCTCTGATGCTGTAAACCAAGTCCATATTGATTCTGAGTTCATGTCACTATGAGCTGAACCAAATGCCCACACAGACACACAAGTAAATACTGATTCATAGTTTAACCGTTCAAAGGGCTCTAATGAATTCTGTTTCTGGTCGGTGTGTTGATTTGGCCAAATCAAGAAATGGCAAATGTCTGCTTTTGAATTTCAGGTTTTGGCTGGTCAGTTTTAGTTTGGTTCAGAATCACTTTTTATTCTCAACTAAACACAATTCAAGTCAGTTTAGTAATAGTAAATAGATGGCTAAACTTTGCACAGAAACTTTGATGTTAGCTTGTGATTTTGAGTCAAATAAATCAACCCCCTTGTCTTTATGATGTTCCAAAGCTGAGTTTGTTGCTATGGTAAACATCCTGGTAGTTATGGAGGGGTCAGTGGCAATATAATGCTGCCTTTGTCACTATAAGTTATATAAATCAACCCTGATGTCTCTATCATTTACCAAAGCTGAAATAGAGTACATACAATTTGGTTGCTAAGGTAAACATTTCGTTGCTAGGAAGTGATCGGTGGTTGTTTATTGAAAAACTCAAGTTGTTACTATGATTAACATAATCAAATCCACATTTGGTTGCCGTATTTTGAATGGTCTGGGAAGAGATGTGTTTAAAATTTTCATGAGCCAATACAATTCATTTTATTTCAGGGACACCTTGCTGCAAAATGACATAGATACGATATAACACGTCTAGACACATGTGGAGTGGGAAGTAATAAAGATGATTTAAATCAAAAAGAACACTAAAATAAACACAAAGGTTTGTTCCACGAAAAAAAAAGTTCCACAGTGCTGCATGACTGAATGAACGTGAGCCGCAGGAGTGCAGCGTAAGGGGAACTGGGGTAACATGGAGACGTGTGATTGGTGATTAGCTTTTGTAGGTCATACGTAGAAGGTTGGTGTAAGTAAAATTATAACACCAAGCTTTGTGCTCTACAAAACACACAACAAGGGAGGAGTGAAGGGAAGGTCTGGATGAAAGTGGATTCCAAATTTTCTGAACATCAAAATAACGGGCGAGAGATAGATGAGAAAGCAAATCGGACCAATAAAAGAACCCTGTTGGACACCGGAGGTTTCTTTAGTAGATTTGGGTTTGGAAATGTTTATTTGTACAAACTGGAAGTGGACTGGAATTAACTCAGGAAAAAAAGCAAATGGAAACTTCCAGCATTTGATGATCGGGTAACCCTATTATTGACCGGTTTCCACTATCAGATGCTAACAGATCATTGGAGATCTTAACCCTTCGAAGTCTGGGGAGTTTTATCAGCATTTTTTTACTACTTTACAATTTGCTCTAAAAATTAAGTTTGATGCAGGTTTTTTTTTTTAACCTCAGCTTTTATTTTTACAAATATTTTTTTTGCAAAAAAAAAAAAAAAATTATATACCCCCCCCCTTCGAAAAAAAAATAAAATAAGGTCTAGACAATGTGAAAAGTTTTATACGCTGTTCCAAGCACTTTTTGTTCCATTGTGCTTTTGAAAAACATGAGCCATATCACAGTTCTTGTACTTCTAAGGCTTATCCCTTCTTTTGACCACTAGATGGTACTTATTTGGGCTCTGTAAAACGAAACTTAAAGACGATTGCGCATTTTAATTTTAATTTCCTTGCAAATGATTTGTCATAATTTGGTTTAAATTTGTAAACTTGGTTTAAAACCAGGAAAAAAACATTATATTTAAAAAATACATAAACAAAAAGTGAGTCAGGTCATTCTTCTTTAATTCCAAAAAGCTGTGATTGGCACATGCACCGTTGCGTGCCGAGACTTCTAAGCGATGTCTCAACACTATGGAAATAGCTGAAAGAACAGTGACTTTATTTGAAGGGAGGAAATGTTGTAATGTAACAATTCTTTCCATTGCTAAAAATGGAAGAATCGAAACTGGATGATCAATTTTTAGAGAGTGGGTGTTATCATTAGAGTTAGGAAAGACTAATGGAAAAGAAAAAAAACAATTACCTACTTGCTCTTTAGGCATTTTAGCCTTCTATTTCTCAAGATATTCTAGACATTTCTCTCTGGAAGCCTCGATGTTCCCCAACAGCTCAGATCCATAGACTGATCTGCATTTTTCAGTCAGAATCCCTATTGATACCCTGGTCCAAACATTGTGGCGGTGTGTTACACCACTTCCCTGAAGAAGTGATTCCAAACTTTGCACTGGTAGATTGTCATGACTGTTTCTGATTTTTACACTTGCAGCATGCTCAGCTGCATAGAAAGGTCCCAGCAATCCCTACCATGACCAGCCAAACCTTCGGTTGCATCCGAATCAGAACACTGGTGACCAGTGCAGACATTTGCTATTATAAAGTGTATTCAAGATGTTCTGCTGAACTAAATTGTGTATTTACTGGACTTTATGATAAAAAAATTGTGTTTTATCCTAATGCTCTTTTTCTAAAGTACAGTAAATGGCTTTTTTAGCTGCTCAGGCCTCTTCGCCAGCACTCTGCTGCTTGTGAATGGTCCGGGGCTATTTGCTTCTGCACTGTGATTACATTTGTACAAATAACGGATGAGTCCAAAGTGATTGTTCCTCTCTAACACTGCAGGTGCTCGTGAGGAATGTGATTAAATCTTTGTTTTCAGACCCTCTGTCTCCCGCTTCTTTATTGTGTTATAGAATGTTTAATTGATTCATGATGTGACCGGATTAGCACCACCAGAGTTTCATGTAATGCCATTATTGTTGAAGTGATTGAGACTTGTTGAGATTGTTAGGTCAATCTATAATTAATGAATACGTTTTTTAGTATTTTGTGGAAAATCAGTCACCTGGCTATTAACCTTGCACAGCCTGACCAACTCTCATTTAGTAATGCGTTACCTTAACCGTCTTCTTTCAGGGTCCATCGCAACACCAACATCCTTACACTAAGGGGAAATTAGAGAATTAATTTAACCTGATGCGCCTCGCGAGGAAACTCCCACAAACGAGATCATGTAATGTCATGTGATCATTAATTTATTCCCGCCATTATATTCCTCTGTCAGCTCTGATTGGCCAACAGTTTTGAATATTCATTATCAATTCAAATCGATGTGATCTTATACATTTGGACAAATGGTTCAAAACTTTATGCTTTGTCACTTTCCCGCTTTCAAAGAATGTAGAAATCTCCAATTTTCATTATAGGCACGTTCCAACTGTGAGATTGAGTCAAAAAATATCACACACACACACACAGTTTTGAGTCTCATGGATAGGTGTTTTTGTTTCAGTTCATGACTGGGTTTCAATATACTTGTGAAATTGATCATCAGCAGTTTGACCATAAGCATGAAAAGGTAGTAACATCAAATATTGATTTGATTTAGAACGTGTTTATTTTGTAAATCATTTTTTATACTTCTGATTATTATTAATTATTGTAATTATTCTTTCACACCTGCCTAAAAATCTTGCACAGTACCAATCTGGATATATATCTATAGCAATCCATGGGGTGAAGACACCCTGGAGTACTCCCCAGAGCCGCAATATATATAAATATATATACACACAATAATCCTGAACCACTTTAATGACAGACTTTGGCTAAGGTTGGTTAGTCCATTTATTCCACTCGATCGCATCTCAGTTCTGACAGAAAAACGCAAGTTATGCACATTTTCAAAATGTTTGCCCATTTCCATCAATGTTATTTAATGCAATATTCCAAACTGCGCATAAAAAGAGGTCGATTGAAACGCAGCTACATCTAGAGAAAACTTGGTAATGGTGAAACAAATAACAGCTAACTGCACGTGCTAACAATCTAATAAAAAAAAATATTTGTTTACAACAATTCTTTGCATGGGATAGTCCATGCATTCTCAATTCCCTGTCCCAAATCTCACTCTGGTTTTTGGACTGTGGGAGGAAACCCACTCAAACATGGGGAGAACTCTACTGACTTTTCAGTAGACTTTTCAGTAGGCGTCCTGGCAGTAACTTGGACTAGGGACTACCTAACTGAGAGCCTCGTTTCCCAAGAAGCACAGCTGTAGAGTCGTTCTGCGACTAATCCTGTCTGTAGAAAGGAAAGAGGGAGGAGGGATGGTAAAAGGCCCCCTCTTTTGAGATCTGAAAGAGGCCTGTGGTCCCCTCCCTCTGTCCCAGTAGAGTGAGAGAGCTCCCTGTTCACTACAAGGGCTCCATTAACTTGACCACTTGCCCTTTGCACACAAAGCCTGGGCAGCCCACTGTCCCACCCACCCAATTATGTGTGATTAAGCTCAGTGTGCTGTGTCAAGATGCAGAACGTCGGAGAGAGAACAGATTCACTGTACACAGAGGGAAGAGAGGAAGAGGGTGCTTATTAAAAACTGCTGCGTGCCTGTTACCTGCAGCTTGGCTGATTGTCTAAAGTAGAACAGACGCTTGTAAATGGGAAGTTATCATTTTACATCCCAGAAACAGAGGCATTTTAACCAATGTGGTTTTCTGAGGAAGGAGCACTTCCGCAGTTACTAAGTTGTTTCTCGCAGTTGTTTAATCTATTCAGATGTTCTCCAGTTCAAAAGATAGCACTATTAGCATAGCTTAGCAACGGTCAGGAGCCTGTCATTTTTTGGGGGAGGGGGTAACAGAAAAGACTTCCCATAATAGTCTAGATTTTTTTCATTATGTTTTTATGCATTTACATAAAAATAAAACATATTTATATCGGTATTTAAGGTAAAACGAGTTTAAAGTAAATTAAGCAATATTTTTTGCCTAGTTTTACCATCACTTATTAGGACTGAAAAAACTTATTATTTCAGTTTTTTTATTTGTTTTTTATTTAATTAGTTCGAGTGCATGTTGCATAGAGTACTCTACCACATTTGGGATAATTAAAGGCTATATATAACGGTGGCAAACTTATGGATTATTTTTCAGAGAGAGAGGTAGAGAAAGTGTCCATGAGTGTTCTGTGAGCAGCATTTTAACTCATTCTTTTTCCACAATCGAGGGCTGAGAAACATTATTTTGCTGATACATTGTTTATAATCAAGAATTTAGCCTCGAATCACAGACGTCTGTTAATATGATGGGTCTACTTTATCTTGTGGAAGAATTGTGAGTTGTCATGCAGGAGCAGATCATATTTCCTTATAAAGTGATGATGACGTTGACAGAATTGCAGTGGACAAAACAGTGACTGTATCATCACTATTGTGCTTACATTATAAGCTCAAATTGAGAAAAACACCAGGTTTGATGCAAAAAAAAAAAGTTTTCTTTATGCCCAAGCATTAGGGATGCCATGATTCTCTGTTTTATAATTACTGTATTTTTCGCCGTATAAGACGCACTTTTTCTTCCCCAAAACTGAGGGAGAAAAGTTGGTGCGTCTTATATGGCGAATGCAGAGCGGAGCGGAGGGCGGTCACGGCCGTAGGAGAGGCGTAAGAGAGGCTGCGGCTTTGGCCTAGCTTTGGAGCCGTCG
>SRMA01027087.1:23291-35758 GCA_007224835.1 Danionella cerebrum | reverse complement strand
TCTCTCTCTCTCTCGCTCGCGTGAGGTAAACAAAATGCTCTCAATGACTGAAACTCTCCTTTAATAAACTCAAATCATCTCTCAACGGTACATCTCACACATGTACATACGAGATAACAAACGTAAGTAACATGCTCTGCAATTAGGGTGTGTTTGTTTAAAGGGGGGCTCGACTAAAAAAGTTTGAGAACCACTGTATTATTACTAATGTGGGGGCAATGTTCCTAGCTATTATTAGTAATGTGGTGACAATGTTACTGGCTATTATTAGTAATGTAGTGACAATGTTACTGGCTATTATTAGTAATGTAGTGACAATGTTACTGGCTATTATTAGTAATGTAGTGACAATGTTACTAGCTATTATTAGTAATGTAGTGACAATGTTACTGGCTATTATTAGTAATGTAGTGACAATGTTACTGGCTATTATTAGTAATGTAGTGACAATGTTACTGGCTGGTATTAGTAATGTAGTGACAATGTTACTGGCTATTATTAGTAATGTAGTGACAATGTTACTAGCTATTATTAGTAATGTGGTGACAATGTTACTGGCTATTATTATTAGTAATGTGGTGACAATGTTACTAGCTATTATTAGTAATGTAGTGACAATGTTACTAGCTATTATTAGTAATGTAGTGACAATGTTACTAGCTATTATTAGTAATGTAGTGACAATGTTACTGGCTATTATTAGTAATGTAGTGACAATGTTACTAGCTATTATTAGTAATGTAGTGACAATGTTACTGGCTATTATTGGTAATGTAGTGACAATGTTACTGGCTATTATTAGTAATGTAGTGACAATCTTACTAGTTATTATTAGTAATTTGAGGGCAATGTTACTGGCTATTATTGGTAATGTAGTGACAATGTTACTGGCTATTATTAGTAATGTAGTGACAATATTACTGGCTATTATTAGTAATGTAGTGACAGTGTTACTAGCTATTATTAGTAATGTGACAATGTTACTGGCTATTATTAGTAATGTAGTGACAATGTTACTGGCTATTATTAGCAATGTAGTGACAATGTTACTGGCTATTATTAGCAATGTAGTGACAATGTTACTGGCTATTATTAGCAATGTAGTGACAATGTTACTGGCTATTATTAGCAATGTAGTGACAATGTTACTGGCTATTATTAGCAATGTAGTGACAATGTTACTGGCTATTATTAGCAATGTAGTGACAATGTTACTGGCTATTATTAGCAATGTAGTGACAATGTTACTGGCTATTATTAGTAATGTAGTGACAATGTTACTGGCTATTATTAGTAATGTAGTGACAATGTTACTAGCTATTATTAGTAATGTGGGGGCAATCTTACTAGCTATTATTAGTAATGTAGTGACAATGTTACTGGCTATTATTAGTAATGTGGTGACAATGTTACTAGCAATTATTAGCAATGTAGTGACAATGTTACTGGCTATTATTAGTAATGTAGTGACAATGTTACTGGCTATTAGTAATGTAGTGACAATGTTACTAGCTATTATTAGTAATGTAGTGACAATGTTACTAGCTATTATTAGTAATGTAGTGACAATCTTACTAGCTATTAGTAGTAATGTAGTGACAATGTTACTGGCTATTATTAGTAATGTAGTGACAATGTTACTAGCTATTATTAGTAATGTAGTGACAATGTTACTGGCTATTATTAGTAATGTAGTGACAATGTTACTAGCTATTATTAGTAATGTAGTGACAATGCTACTAGCTATTATTAGTAATGTAGTGACAATGTTACTGGCTATTATTAGTAATGCGGTGACAATGTTACTGGCTATTATTAGTAATGTAGTGACAATGTTACTGGCTATTATTAGTAATGTAGTGACAATGTTACTGGCTATTATTAGTAATGTAGTGACAATGTTACTGGCTATTATTAGTAATGTGGGGGCAATCTTACTAGCTATTATTAGTAATGTGGGGGCAATCTTACTAGCTATTATTAGTAATGTAGTGACAATGTTACTAGCTATTATTAGTAATGTAGTGACAATGTTACTGGCTATTATTAGTAATGTAGTGAGAATGTTACTGGCTATTATTAGTAATGTAGTGACAATGTTACTAGCTATTATTAGTAATGTAGTGACAATGTTACTAGCTATTATTAGTAATGTAGTGACAATGTTACTGGCTATTATTAGTAATGTAGTGACAATGTTACTAGCTATTAGTAATGTAGTGACAATGTTACTGGCTATTATTAGTAATGTAGTGACAATGTTACTGGCTATTATTAGTAATGTAGTGACAATGTTACTGGCTATTATTAGTAATGTGGTGACAATGTTACTGGCTATTATTAGTAATGTAGTGACAATGTTACTGGCTATTATTAGTAATGTGGTGACAATGTTACTGGCTATTATTAGTAATGTAGTGACAATGTTACTGGCTATTACGGTATTACTAATGTGGGGGCAATGTTGCACTGGAACAGTGATGGTGATAACGAATGGTGGACTTTAGAGTGATGAGTGGGGGCAAAGAAAAAACATACCGGTATGCTTGTCTTCTTGTTTTTTTTTTACTGATCCAAAATACGGTAGATCCGATCCGGCATATAATTGTTCTTAAACAGCTGTTAACTTTTACACAGTTGATATAAAATATTTTACTACAGTATTTGGTTCAGAATCTTTTTTTTCTAGATTTTTCTCATTTAAAATTGGGTGCGTCTTATATGCCGGTGCGTCTTAAACGGTGAAAAATACGGTAAGTGTTTGGTACACCCTTCTCAGTTTATTACACGCTAGTGAACCGTGGTTTTTCGATTCCTCATTAGAATAACTCCTGTATGTATTATTATTATTAGCAGATGTCGGGTAATGAAACGCATGTGCGCGAGCAATTATCCAATACATGAACTGCTTCTTTGTTTAAATATCCAATCAGCAAGCGCTAAAGTTAGAAGAGGGCGGGACTTCACAAAGAGACAACATATGAAACAAGAGCGCTCTTCTGTTTCAGGACCTCTAGGTGTTCATGACTTCTGCCTGCCTTAAATCCCTCTCTTGCTGCTTTAATCGGCTCTCTGCAGAGGAAGCTCAAGCCCACCTTGCTACGATTGTTTTTTTGTTTTTTTAATAGTTTTAATATAAAGTGAAAAGTTGTCTACAACTTTGTGTCTACAAAAATAAAGTGACATAAAATGCACTGAACCAGGACACTGTTATGTTGTATCGAACCGTGCCATAATATTTCTGAAGAGGCTTAAAACCAGACATAACTAAGTTTAAAAAATTTTTGAAGATTTTTTTTTAAGTTTCTTGCATTTTTTTCAGGTTCTCAATTCAAGCAAATGCATAATCAAAATATAATTTTTTTAGTCTCAAGAAAATGTTTTCTCAAAAAAGCTAAATAGTCTATATGTAATAAGTCTGAACTAGATAATCCTTGTTCAAATAAGAAAATTAAGATATTTGAATCTAAATTTAAGCTTTTTCAGCTGTTCTTAGACTCCCGTTTTTTGCTCTGTGCAGTGCAGTTTTTATTTGAAAGCTTGATAAATGTTATTCCAAGGAAGTCTTCTTTTTAATCAGCAGGTAGGCCAATATAGCTTTGGTTTGGTGGGACCTTGCTTTCAGGACCTTTTATAGTTATTTCACTGACGTTTGGGTTTTATTCCCATTATTTAAACTTTCAAACACGCTGCAAGCACTTTGTCGCGGTCACCTTGCTTTTTTCACTTCCTAAGTTTCTGGCCAAACCATCACTTAACCTTGAGTTTAAAACCCATAAATGTTCCGTCCTGAAACTCCTTTCCTCCAGAACGTTTTTGTTTTATTTTTGGCATGTTGCTTTTATTGAAGAAGCAGATTTTAAAAGTATCTGTGGTTAATTTTTCCGGAGACTTTTTAAAAAGGTTTCGCTGTAATGGGCAGAGTGAATTGAGGGAAGCGAGTGCAGAGTTCTTGAAAGCATTTCCTCCACTGAGAGCCATTGAGTGTGTGATCAGCAGGAGCTGGAACGCTTTCCCTTCCAACACCTGCTACCGGCCCTCTGGGGCCTGGATTACCTTTTCATTTCCAGAAGGAAAGAGTGTCCTGACGCTAAGTGAAGTCAAGATAAACGCTGAGCCGTCAGGCTGTTTCTGAGCACCGGTATCTTCAGCCTCTTCACAGGCTGCATTTCTAGCTTTCAGGAGGAAGAGCGTGTGGAGAGATGCATGAATGAGCTTCAATGCTGTGTTTTGAGCATTGTTCACCTGAACAAATCTGTGACGAATTTACTGACATGCAGTCTTACATGAATAAAAGTAATCAGTCGGTTATACCTTTTCCGCCTGCCCTCCAGAGAGGAAATTGAGCTATTCAGAACAACTAAAGCCTATGCAGCATGACCGCAGGCTTTAAAGCTGTGAATGCCGCAGAAAGAAAATCAATACATACCCTACAGTTTCCGAAATCTCTCTGATTACAAAGCAAATAGCATATTCGCATTGCATTTAGCTTCAACATCTTGATGTGTTTGAGCATGCTGACATCTAGCTAAAGCAAAGGCCAGATTCACTGTGAGATTATCTGATTTCTTCCAGAAACAACTTATTGTGTAAAAGACAGGATTTTTTTCTTTTTTTTTCTACAGGGCCAAAATGCGTTTTTCAACTTCTATCCGTGAAATTACACAGAGGGTTTATGGTATGGACCACAAAACACAGTATACGGTTCAGCAAGTTTTCGTACAGTAGAGATATAAGCAAACTTTGTGTAGGAAATTGTTATCTTGCTATCTATTACTTCTTTTCCACTCCGAATACAATGTCCTCCTCACAATTTGCTTTTCACCTGATGCAGTTCTCCGACTGAAATAGATGCTGGGAATTAGTGCGCTGCTGCTGTTACATAATACATATACACTCACAGGCCACTTTATTAGGTACATCTGTCCAGCTGCTCGGTAATGCAAATTTCTACTCAAATGGCCTCGGGACGCACAATACATTTAGGCACGTAGACATGGTCAAGGTGATCTGCTACACTTGAAACCGAGCATTAGAATGTGGAAGAAAGGGGATTTGACTCTTGGAGGTCTGGGACCTTTTTGAGCATTTTTTACTGCTTTACGTTTTGCTTTAATAAATTACCTTTAAAACTGTTTTTTTTTTTTTTTTTTTTTTTTTTTTTTTTTTTTTTTTTTTTTTTTTTTTTTTTTTTGTGGCAAGGCTTGATATCAGGTTTTTTAAGTACCGGCCCAGGTTTATTTTTTCACAAAAAATTTTCATTACATTATCAATCACGGATATACATCCACAACAAACCTGAAATTGTAAAAAAAAAAATAATAATAAAAAAAAATTGTTTTTTTTTTACTGCAAAAGTTTAAAAATTGAGGATGAGCAGAATTTTATGTTTTGTATTTGAAATAAAGAGCTTTGAAAAATATCAGAACTTTGAAAAATACAAGCCATATCAACAAGTCTTGTTCTTCTGAGGGTAATCTTTTCTTTTTCCCACTAAATTTGTGGTCAGTGAAAATTAAACTGAAAGATGATTGTGCATTATCTCACAGTTTAAATTGAATTACCTTGCAAATTATGTGTCTTAACTCTCTTAATGTTCATCTTAATCTGAAAATATCAAAACTATTAATCTTTTTGAAGCCCACATGTGTCATAACGCTTGTAAGGTTAGTTTTTAACACAGAATAACAATGTGCTCTATTCTCAGGAGGCAGAGAAAATAAAAGTGACTTTTAATGGCCGAAACAAGGAATACTGTCAAATGTTTTCACATGAATAGTTGACCTCTCTGCGTGATCTATTCCTCTCTCACTCAGATTAAATACTATTTCATGGAATACAATGCTTTTTGTTTGTTAAATTCTTGATACAAACCGTAAAAAGGGTCTAGATTAAAATCTAAGCTCTTAAATCGATTAATTTACCAATTTATCCAAATCATTATTATATAATTTAAAAATATATATTAATTATACAAATGGTAATATATAATGATTTCCTGTTTATTTTTTTACATATTGTTATACATTTGGGAGGAAATGTCGCCTTTAGGTGGCATCATTTAGGAAACGTTTGTTCAACCAATTTCAGCTTTTTTCATCGAGTCGGCAAAGGTGTTTGGGTTAAATTAACTGTTCTGTTTAATTTTTAATTTGGACTTTTTTACCCATTATTTTTTAAAGTGCATTTTTTTAGGACAAAGAGAATTTCGACTGGAGCACAATACTTGGAAATCTGGCTCCAGAACTAAACAGTGCCTTTATACTGTTGTCTGGTTGGCTCCGTTTGCTGAGAAAATCATTATTTAAAAGACTAGTGCTGGAAAGCCAGCTCTCCATCAAACTGACTTATCCGGTCCTCCACCTGGATCTGACATAAAGCCTTTTGGAAAAGATCCAAAAACTGCTCGAGAGCCTGAGTCTTTGATTGGTGGCACATAATGTTGAGTTATTATGCAGTCTATGGAGGGCAGTTGTGACAGAGCCTCTTGAGCATGTCAAACTGTTCGGTGTGAGTTTATGGATAGTTCTGTTACAACCAGAATTAGATCTGAATTGTCCTCAAATTTCTTTCCATTCCACTGATTGGTCAGTAAGCTCCTCTCATGAGGTCACTATGTTCATCAGTAATGAGCACCACTTACCCCGAATCCACTTTTTTTTTAATCATAAAATATTTTATAAGTGAAAATACAACATAAAATTTTCAAAATATATTTCAAAATCCATAATCGAAATATTGGCTACAATAACTTAAAAGCTTCACATGACAATATCTTTGTATTTGGTCATTTGGTTATTTCTTTTTCGCCAATGTTCATCTTTTAAAGGAATTTGGTGTTTTGACTGAGAAAAAATGTCCCTAAGTTACCGTATACAATAAGTGTAAATAGTCGCAGTAAATATCATGTTTAAAGCAGAAAAATGAGTTCCAAGAAACCATTTGGCAGCAATTAAAACCGATTACATTCTACAAAAATATTACATCATATTGAAATTATATTGAACTATACAAATATAGATTTGCTTTACTTCAAATATTAAATACTTAAAAAATTGTGCTGTTCTCATATTTCTGAATATTTGTATGTTCTATTAGATGTTGTGTTGAAAACATGCATTTTTCTATCAATTTGCTGCACCACTTAATTCGTCAAATGGTGTGACTTTGTGGTTGCAATTTTCTTATTATGTATAAATAAGTTTTTATATGATAACTGTTTTAATCTTTAATGCTGAATTGTTTCAAACTCTGCTCTAGCAATGTTGATGAAAAGAGTATGTATCTGACAGTGTGGTAGAGTTTGACATTTAGTCATGACATCGACATTACCTTCAAACACTTAAAACTGCTGACTTTTTCCACATGTATTATTTGATTGGTCAGCATCTGTGAGGCCTAGAGAGTATACAACCAGGGCAACCAAGATGTTTGATCTGCTACCTGTTTAGGCCTTTGCATCAGAAATAAATCAAATAATTTGACTCTTCAAGATTTTTTGCCTCAATTTCCACCACAACGTGACAAAAATACCCTTTATATTTTCATATATAGTGAAAATGGAGTCTGTATTTTCTTCAACTCACTTCCTCAAATATTTTAACAGGAATTCTTTGAAATTTAACATTTACGTTTGAAAATTTGGAAATTTTGTTTGTTTATTTTTTTACGCAAAGGAGGGCATCACTCCTCAAATCCTTCAAAATATTTTCAATAAATTCTCCTAAACCTTATGACACCGGTAAAAATGACTTGAGAACCTTATTGATACTGATGTCCTTGTGTTCTATTGATATGTACATGAATCACCACAAACAAAGCTGTTTTTGTCACAATTGTGAACGTCACGCCATATTACATTTTTTTAAAAGTATAAATCTTAATATGCACAATATAGGTTGTGTACCATTGGTAGCATTTTACTATATCTTGTCAGAGGAACAACTTTTAGATATATTTGAAATATTACTTTTTTCTTTCTATGTGACAAGAAACAATCAAATTTGTGTAATTTGTCAAACACCCAAATACATATCAATATTAAAATGTCACGCATTTACAAAAAGCACGTAATGTTGGTGTCAAAATAGAATTTTAATAGAAGATTAAGTAACTTGATGTATTATTTTGGTACGGTTTTGATATGGAGTGTGATGAAAATTTCTGTTGATGACATTGGTTCTCTTCTCTAACAAGATTTTTGGGGATCAACTAACCATATGAAATGTAACTTAAAACAGGAAGAAGACACCCACTGTATAACGACCGTCAGCAAAGTGATTGTTTTAATGACATAACCGAAGAGAAATCATTAAATACTCATTTTAATCGATTCTTTATTTTAGTAAGCTCTTTTATTGATTTGTTGGTTCAAAGATTGATTTGCTAATTAGTTTGTGTACATGCAATAGTTCAAATCAGAAATACAAAATAATCAAATCAATAATTCAAAATACAGCTCCAGTCATGAATGAAATACATGTATTTACTTACCCTCGCACTCTCAGTATTGTGTTATTTAAGCTCTGCTGTTTTGATTTCTGCTTTTCCAGTGTTACATGTCCCAGTTCGGAACCTAGAGAGAACACAATTCCTTCTTTTAACAAAGAAGAAGGATTAAACAAAAATCAAGCTCTGATTGCATTTTTTAATACAAAAAACGTGATTTTTATTTATTTATTTTTTTAAGGAGTAGAAATGAACCTTAGAGAGATATAATCAGTGCCGTTTGTTTCAGTTGTAATCAGAGTCAGACAGCTCAACTGTTCTGTTGAACCTGAGCCCATTGTCTGGCTCATGAATTCCTGCTCGGTTATTTGTCTAAGCAGATTACACACTTCGAAGCTAGGATTACAGTGAACATATCCAGACTTAAGTCATAAAATACAACCAGGTCTTATTGCAGTTTAACTCACACAGCTCATGCTAATTAGCTGTTTGATGCTGCTAATTGGGTTCCCACTGCTTTTCAAATTGATAAAGTCTGCACCAGACCAGAGCTGATGCTTTCAGCTTGTCACACCATCCGCCTTCCTAAAAATCAATTGCATAACTTTCATGCAGACCTTCACAGATTTGCTCAAAATTCCAACATCCCAGTTCTCATTCAGTCCTTTTTTCCTTTAGAGGACATTTTGTATAATTTTCCGCTCTTTTTCAGTTGCCAGTTAGCTCAGTGTTCTGAGTTTTAAGCTCTTAGAGCATATTTTATTAGCACTAAAAAATTTGCGAATCAGTGGTAAACCACTTTTTTATGAATAGCATTCACAGAAAGCGCAATTAGCATTTCATTAAAAACTGGAGAAAGTAATGCAGTGCTTTTCTTCGTCAGCTTTCATCACCAGAGAAGTTCTGACTCAATTATCTATATGTATATGCAATGTTTAAAGCTAATATTTTTGCATTAATTATTTAATTAGTTAAAAACAAAAGCAGAAGTACATTTGGAAATGTCATTATAAACAGTGACTTTCAGCTCAAAATAAAGATAAATGTAATGACATATCTTGGATCTAGTTTGATAAAATCTTCATTAAATACATAGTGTTTTTTTAATTATAACTAAATGATCCAATTTATCAATTAACTTATACTGTGAACCTGAAAGTGTAGTAAAAATCTAAATAAATAAAATATATAAATAAATGGCATGTGCTTTTACATAAACAATCAAAAAACCACATAGAAATAAAATAAAAGTAAAAGTTTATAAAATAAAAGTAAAGTCTTATTTTAAAAAAAATCTCATGTCAAAAATAAATAAGAAAAAAATATATATATTTTTTTTAACTTATGCAATCATTGTAAAATGTTGTTTGCTGTTTAGAGTGACTTTAAAAGATCTAAAAACATTTGAAGTAACAATAAAAGCCTAACCCTTAGAAGCCCATGGCCTTTTCGAGTGTCTTTTACTTCTTTTACAATGTGCTCTAGTAAATTACATTTAAAACATTTTTATATAACCCCAGTGTCTTTTCTACATGTATTTTTTTCCATCACACAATAATTAAAAAATTTTACAAAAGTGTAATTACGAGTATTACATTGTCATTTTTTACACTGCTAAAATCTTGTCAAAAATTGACAATGACCAGTTTTTATGTTTTATAACAAAAATATTGAGACAAAATGAAAAATTTATTGACCACTCCAAGCACATTTTGTGCCTTTTTGTTTTGTTTTGTGCCAGAACTTTGAAAAACACTAGCCATATCACAGGTGTTGTACTTCCAAGGGAAATGAAACCTTGTGAAACATTTCTACGTAATACACATGCACCGGTGCGTGCAGAAACTTCTAAGGGTTAATGAAACTTGTAAAAGTGTGTTTTGTTTTGAGTGTTTTTCTTTTATTGCAAGGAAGTTCTTTGAAACACAGAATTGTATAACTGTAATACTTTTAAAGCCGCTCAAGTTTATAAGAATAATGTCATGATGACACCCCATGACTTTTTGATAAACTGGCACCAAATATCAAAAGAAAAATGGCATCACGATAATGTACGACACTATTTTTTCAACTCTTGAAACTATTTATTTGACAAACCACCATTGTAAAATATGTCATTGAAAAGTTTTGAGACTGAAAAAATTAAGAAGTCTGTTCATTTTTCATTTGTATGAGAACATTTGATACCACCCATCCACTAGGGGCAGTGTTAATCTTTTTTACTCTAAGTGATAGAGAGAGATTTATTTATAATCTTTAGCAAACTGCTTCTCAAATATCTCGGCGAGTCACAAACGTGCAGTGTGTTCTGACTGAAATTATGTCTGTGATTATCTCCAGCCAATGAGAGCCACATCCCGAGGGCAACGAGAAGTTGCAGAGGCATAGGATACATACAAAGCCATAGACGACGATATAAACAGTAGTTTCGGTTCAAAAGGGGGTTTCTTTTCAGTTTATTTGGACCTAATAAAGGAATTAAAAATTTGTGGGCACCCATTTTGATAATAATCCCAGTCAGACATGTGCCCAAACCAGCCAATCACAGTGTTTGACGCATACTGTGAAAAAAAAATGTGTTTCTTGAAAATTGACGAAGCGTTTTTGTCAGGCTGGTGCGTAAAGTTACATTAGCGCCTGTGTAGTTAAGGCTAAAGATTTACTGCATGCGGCCCCTGCATTAAAAAAATGCATAGGTGTGTAAATTGTGCGCCCTACATCAATAACTGGCCAATTTATAAGTTGAATGGTAGATCGAACAGTTATAGATAGAATCTGATGTAATCAAACACACAATTCTCTTAGTTCTCGGTTGTACCCAGCTCCCGAACCTCATGTCATATCTTAACTTCAGCGAAAGACTGCTGCGGGAAGTCTGAAAATCTTCAGGCCTTTTGTGTGAATCAAGAGGGAGAAGAAGGGTAGTCAGGGGAAAGCAAGCTGTCATAGACCTCAATGCTGGCATTATGTAAATCTCTGAAGTCCCTTGATGTAAACCTGAATAGAAACACATTAACGTCTTGTATATACTTAAAAGAAAGGCAGACTTTGGCGAGTTGAAACGGCAGATCCAGTAATCATGTTGACAAATTAATGGCAGAGAATTAGTTGTCCATTAAAAGTGTATTATGCACCATGCTGGCACATAAAATTACTCCCAAATAAGGAAGTGTGCTAGGGAGAGAGAAGCGCAAGCGGCATAGCAAGGGGTGTTTGACTGTCACTTTGAGCTCCAGAACCATCAAAGCACACGGAGGGTACACTTTAGGGCTCTAACTACTTTTGAAAGGTTATAATGAGGTTATGCCAGGGTGAGATGTCAAGCTTTCGGGGTCCGCGCACCTTGAGCTCTCAGAGTATGCATGTGTGTGCATCTGTCAGCAAGGCACACTCATGACTCCTTTTCATTTAGATGATAATTTGGTCCTGCTGTGATGTGATGTTCTGTCACCAAACCTGCCATTTCAGTCACTCTGCCTCACGCATACACTTGCATACCCTATGTGCTCACATTGTTGTGAGATATTATCATTTTAGTGAAAGCTTTTCTTAAACAGGTAACGAAACGCTACAGTTTTTACTCCCGGAAAGCAGCATTCTTATAAGCAATAAATCAAAAATGCAATCTTTCCAAAGTTCCTTACCTCATCACAACAGAATTTTGTCTTGGTTTTGCCTTGGCCTCAACTCTCTTAGCTTAGTCTAGTCTTTGTCTCGACTCTGTTTGGTCACAGTCTTTTTTTTCTTAACTCCCCCTTGTCTAACTTTTGGTCTCAACTTTATCTTGGTCTAAGACTAGTCTAGGACATGACTCTTTTTAGTCTCAGTCTTTTTTGGTGTCTACTCTCTTTATTCCAAGACTAGTCTTAGTCTCAACTTTTGTTTCTTTCTTTTCATATCTTGTGTCTTTACTCTCCTTGTTCTGAGACTAGTCTTGGTCTTGACTCTTTTTGGTCTCGGTCTTGGTCTTTACTCTCCTTGGTCTAAGAATAGTCTTGGTCTTGACTCTTTTTGGTCTC
>SRMA01027087.1:0-20436 GCA_007224835.1 Danionella cerebrum | reverse complement strand
TCTAAGAATAGTCTTGGTCTTGACTCTTTTTGGTCTCAGTCTTGGTCTTTACTAGTCCAGACTCTTTTTAGTCTTTTCAATATAATGTGTAGAACCAAAATTTTTATTAGTTTTAATATTTTTGAAATTATTACAAGAGTTATGATGCATGGTAATTCATGGTAATTCAAAATATAAGTGCCATCTAGTGGTGAAAAGAAGGGATAACCTTTGGAAGTACAAGACCTGTGAAATGGCTTGTCTTTTTTTCTAAATTCTGGCACAAAAAAGCACAATGGCACAAAACACAGCATACTGTTTTCACATTGTTTAGACCTTGTTCTACTTTTTCGGTGGGATTTATAATTTTTATTTTGTCTAACAAAAGCATAAAAGCTTAACAATTGTTTGTTATCAATTTCTGAGATATTTTCTTTGAAAAATTTTTTTAATACTTCTGTTCAATTTCAGGTTTGTTGTGAAATTTATGTGTAATAAAAAAAGCTCGGGAAGCTTGGGTTGTACAAAAAAAAGTTATCAAGCATTACCACAAAAAATGTAAAGATAATATATTAGAGTGAATTGAGAAGTAGTAAAAACCGCTCAAAAAGGTCCCAGACTTCCACGAGTAAATGCCGAAATATGAATTTTTAATTTTAATAGCTGCAGATAAAATATATCTACTACAATTACACTTCACTTACGTCTTTAGTCATTTATTTTAGTAGCTAAATATATTGCATTGTTCAAAAATATCTCACCTCACTAAATCTATATTTTAGCTAGTAAATTAAAAACACACCGCTATTTGCCCATTAATATGTATTTGGTTATATGAGCAATAAAACATTATTTATGTATTTTTTCATGCGTAGCAACCCCATAAACAATTACTGTTATATGGTTTAAACATACTACCCCAAAAATATAACTATTGATTAAAAAAAGTGAAATACTCTATTTGTACACCTTGCATTCAAAACATATTTCCTTTCAGAAGCACATAGACTTACTACGTGCATGTTTGGTTAAGAGTTGGTAACCTATAATTAATTTCTTGTATTTATAAAAGTAAGCAGTGCTTAGGGCTAGATGTGCACAATACTAGTTAAACCATTTAACTCCATGTAATCCTGCACCTTTCACATGATGGCATCAGATAACATATGCCTGTATGTGTACACATGAAACATCAGCATACAGTACACATTAGCGTGCCGTTTTTGACAGATCACAACCATCTTGTGAATGGCAGACAAAGATATCCCGAGCACCAGGGTAAAATGTCAGTGAAGTTAAATGATATAAATGTCAACCATGGCACTTGTGCGTCCAAACCTGCAATATGTCCAGATAGTCTGTCAGTTATCACCGAGCTGCTGAATGTACGTATACATGCCTATTTGAGCTGTGAGTGACAAGACAAAGCCTGAGTTAAATAAACATTTGAGACATGGTTATTTCTCGCGTTCTCTCTCTCTCTGCATGTCTGAAATGTAATTCAGATGTCAGAGTAGATTCTCTCTCTGTGATACAGCATGCTCTCTTTCTCTCGCTCTGTGTCTCTCTCTTGTCTCATTGTTCTTTTGTTCCCTGAGCTGCTGCTTTATTGAGGAAGCCGTTGCGAGGGGAGAAGAAAAGATGACACACATTCACCGTAGTGTTCTCTTTGGAGCGCTTGTCACTTGGTGTGACAGTGCTGTATAGAACAGAGCTTGTCGCCAGTTCACTCTGAAGTAAGTCTAATGGAAGCGTGACACTGGCCGTCAATCTGTGTCTCTCCCAGTGTGAAATTACAATCATCATATTCCACTGCAGAATAGAATCATACAGTCATACCAGCCATTTCTACACGCTACACAATCATTACTGCAACATCTCTGGGATGATGTAATTCACGAGTGTCAAGGAAAAAGGCAACTTTAAATGAATAAAAAGAATAAAAATACTACCGCTTCACTGTGAGACACTGTTTATCATCTAATAAACACAGCTGCATTCTAAAAGAATCACACAAATCCTCAAAAAGAAGTTTAACTCATGCTTTTCAAACAGTATTTTAGTTAAACTATATTTTATGTTTGCTTTGTATTACCAAAGCACATTATTACATATAAATATTTATTATAAATTCATTTATTTATTAATTAATGTGCTTATTCAAGCTAAGCAATGTAAATGGAAAACGTCTTCATGCCAAATAAACAAAAATGACCAAATACATACAAAATTAGCTAAATGTGCAATTTAAAAAAATAATTATTTTATAATATTTATGTTACAGAGTTGTTGTTTTTTGTTTGTGCCTTTTTGGAAAAGTTTGTTCACTTTTTATTGCTTTAAAGAAAAATAACCAGACATGATTGTAATTTTTGTTTTGCACTTTGCATAATTAAATAGGCTCAGTTTAAAATAAAGTATTAAAAATGACTTTACGTTAGACCCAATCGCAAACCCATTCAATTCTTTCAAGACTTTTTGCTTTAATTTTTATTCATTTAAATTACTTTACAAATATAAAAATTCCTATATTCTTATTTTAACTCATTTTTATTTTGTATATTATCTTTTTAGTCTAAATAAATTGATAAGATAACTTCACACATAATAACTTTGCTATATTTTTAAAGTACAATGTATTCATTTGAATTAAATAAATGTGTCCATAATATTTTTTGTCAAATCAAATACTTCCACAATTTTTATTCTCTTTTTTTTATTAATTAATAGAGTTTGAGCCAATTATAAGCAACATTTAAAAGACTGAAATTTAAATAATATTTAAATATTGTCAAATTAAATTCCATTTTCTAACAAAGCCTTTTCACTTGTTACAGAGTGAAAGATTATAGAGAAATTCTAAAACACATTCAGATGTTTTTGTGCAGTGCTCTGCTTTTACTTAAATGGTAAAAATATTTCATCTAATTTTGACCATGACATACTTGAGCAAAACAATAATGCAACAAATACAAAAAAAACAACAGTCAAAGGGATTTTTACAAAGGTTTTATACGACATATTTCCATTTATTTGAATTAATGTACAAGAAATGTAGTTATAATCACAAAATGGCTCTAATATCGTGTTCATTTACAAAGCGATCACAGTTCAGCCAGATCTTCGCATTTAAAAAGCTTAATGGCAACTGGAATCAGTAGTTTTTCAAGTTACCAGAAACATCTTATTGTCATCTCTGATTACACAATAGTCTACCATTTATAAATCTAGAAGGCCTACTTATAAATCTCAAATACACTGTGACAAAAGTCTTACAGGAGATGCTTTTGAAAGATGAAGACCGCTGAGCGTAGACAAGAATTTAAAGATAGACATAAAAATTTCTCTTGGAAAGGTAATAGAGTTTTCCTGACTAGAGATCATCCCACATGAAGCATATTTTCACAGATGATTAAATGTACGACTTGTTACTTGCAATGCTAGTTCATTTGTAGTCTGTGTAGTAGACGTTATCGTATCTTAGCTGGGTTAACCTTAGGGTAGAGGGAGAGGAAAAAGTTTTAAAAATAAGTTTTATGACAATACACTGTAGCTGAACCTGATTTGATGAAAGCATGTATCTGAGGCAGAGGAGATGAGCATAAAAAAGTTGAGTAACTTGGTTGTTAACATAGTTAACTTGATTGACTAAACAAAGTATTTTAAAGGGGTTATGGTTTTTTTACATTTTTAATCATATGTTGTTCACACTGGTCTAATTATAAGGGAAATGTGATTCTTTTACTCAAACTTTCTATTTTTTTAATTAAAATAACTTTTTATGTTCTAAACCAGGCTTATTCCGGAATAATTCCCCAGTTTCTCATCTATTGTTTACTGATTTGAATAATCATGACTTGCATGCCAAGTTACTTTCTAATGGTCAACATAGATGTGAGGGGGACTGGAGCGATTCATTTCGAGCAACTTCAATACTGAGCTATCTATTTTTTATTTGGAAGAAACGTTATACAACCATCAGACACAAACGCTCCTTCACTGCCAGTGGGGTCGCCTGGGCTGGGCATCCTTTAGCCTTGAACGTTTTCTCATTAGCCCTGGATGATTCAACTCTAGAAGAAAGAATAAATACCCAAGAACTGTTTGGGTATTTGTTTAGAATCTTGAGACAATGTCTGTTGTGAAAGCGCTATATAAATTAAATTAAACGAATTAACGAGCCACTAAAGAAATGTTTCATTATGCCAAGACCAATCAGACAGAAGGATTGCGCGGAGCTTCTGTTTTTATTGGTTGATCTGATCTAAAGTGTCTGTACAGCGCTGCCTCGATTGAGCCAGAGATGCTTTGAGAGTCAGAGGCTCACGTTTCTAGAGAGTCACTAGCAGAAACAAGTAAATGAATAATTAAATACCTTTTTGTTAAACGAGTTGTGATCGTGTTCAGTGGTGACCCAGATGTGAACGTTGGCTGATTCCTCCATTTAACACACTTTGGCGTAAGTTTAATAAACAAATAAATTATCAATGACATAAGGTCTTGTTTTATTTTGTGAGTAAAAATGTTCAAGCAAAATGACAATTAAAAACTCCGAAATAATTTTAAAAATTAAGGCTGCCCTCAGGATTTGAATCCTCAACTAAAATATAACCATATCATACTTAGCAGGTAAGTGCCTTTGAATCTGAAATTGTTCAAGGCATATCAACATTGTCTAGCTGCTTATTAGGGTCCGGGTTCAACCCTGAATGTGTACAGGCCTAAGAAACCACTCTGTTCACCACCTTTGCAGTGAATGTTGAGACTGTTTCAGTGTGGTATACCAACTTTTAATGACGTTACACTTCTGTGTGTTGCTAGCTCCGTCTTTCCCTCTATTTGAGTGCTGCATGTTTTTTTTCCAAATATCACGAGAGAAGCTGTTTTTTTTGTGGATAGGGAGGGAAACCAGGCCTTTCATGTCCAGCCATGATATAACACTATGACTTGTTTGACTTTGTCAATGACGTGAATTTTCCTTTTCCAACCCGCAGATTCCCTTTTGTGGTCACGGGGGTCTGCCAGTGGCTATCTCCAGGCGAGAGGTGGTGGTACAACCTGGACGGGTCGCCAGTCCATCGCAACAATTTACTCTTCTATAATTCACTATTAAAGCCACTAAAATGCTCAACGTGTCATGACCCCCTTTATAAATAAGTTTAACTTTAGCTGAACCTGATTTGGAGTGAGTAACTATCTGAGGCAGTTGAGCATAATTCATGTATCAGAAAATGCGTTAAATAAGTTGGCAACAACAAAGTATGTTAAGTAAACATTGGTGTATTTCTTTGCAGCATGTCATGAATCTCTACTCTTTTATATTTCCTCCCTGGCTCCTGAGTTTATGGCTTTTATAATTTGAGCAGCCGAATCAGAACGGCTTTAAATGCTTTTTAGAAAAGCCTGGAGAACATAATGCAGCCAGGAACCAAAGGCCAGCACCCTTCACAATACTGCTGCTATTCGTTTGGAGCCAGGCCACCAAGATACAAAAGCACAACGGAAGAAGGGCTAACTTTAGGAATGCCTAATGTCCTATAGGGCGACTGACTGACTCAGGACAAGAGGTAGGGGGCTTTTGTTTGATAGAGAGAAAGAGAGACTGGGTGGTTGAAGGGGGAGAAAGAAGTGGAAAAGAAACAGCTTCTTTCTCTTGCTCCAGAACAAAATGTTATTCATAATCTGCCAGCAAAGGCAAAGCTCATCTAAAACGTGCTCATGCACAAGCCATTTATGATATGGGTTGCCTTCGTAAAGAAGGTTTTGGCACACCAAAGGCTCCCGACAGATTCAGTCAAATGTGTACACCTCGATTTGGCTAAAGAAGAAACTAAACGTGTATCATTTAATTAGAAGCCTACTCTGGCCAAGAACTGGTGTTTGACCAGTTTTGGCCATGGTCAAGCACATTTTAATGCGACTTGCACTGTCAGCAAAGTTAAGAATGAATATAGTGTCACTTAACAAACAAAGACAGTCCCAAGCAGTCACTTGAGCCTTAAGACTGAAGAGATATTCAGCTCAGGTTGTTCTCAAGTTGGCAAACACATCTTGGTCCCAGACAATGGCGAAGACCATTGCAGCATTGACGCCATGCATATGGGATTTGCTACATGAAATCCATAATGGTAAACATTGACAGATGGCGTCAGTTTGTTTCCATTGGGGACAGAGATTGGTACACTTGTCCTAAGTGGCCCATTGGTGCCGAAGACTAAGCACGGTTGAAGAATACCCTTAATAACCTCCTTAAACAAGACCTTTTGTGGCCCCAGCCTTTCTCAGGCCACAGAATTAGGCTTCCTTTTCTGTGGCCTTTCTCTCCCGTTTTTCTCCCCCTGTAAACCACGATGTGAAGTGGTTCATTACAGAGGCTCTTCTCCACTCAGGTAGTGGCCCCAGCCATTCCCAGCTCTTGAGCCCTGTAACTCTCCGAGGAGGGAAAAAGGAAAACATATTGCACAAAGGTCCTGTTAGCACTTCCTATGGAAAATTAGCAGCTTTCGCAAAGGTAGAAATCCCAATTACCTCACATTGTGAGGATGCACCTAAAGGCTCGCTAGCAACAGTGCCAAAGTGTGCACCCCCTCCCCAATCCCCAATTAAGAGCGAAGATGCTCTTCTCCCCCTGAGTGCATCTATTTACCTTGTCCAAAGCTTGCCACTCCTGAAGCCCTCAAAAATCCCCAAAATGCACCTTTGAGACGCAGAAGTGCTCTCTTGCTTGAAGCGGGTGGTGATGGGCCTTTTGCATCCCAACCGTTATGCCCTGCAGGTCCAGCAGGTCTTCTTGGGACGCATTGTCCATCCATGAGAATTCTTTTGGGTGGGAAAAACCACTAAAGGATGGGAGGGGACTTGTAAGAAAAATAAAGGCAGAAAGAAAAAGTTGTGTATATAGCTATGGAGAGATCTGTAAGACTGGCTTCTGGTTTCTTTCGGAAAGGAATGTGCTAGAACTCTCCGCCACTGAAATGTTAGTGTGGTATGCTGTCAAATGTGCAATGAGGAACTCAACCCTTCTGCTCAGCTGAACAATTGTTTTGCCACTTGCTAACTAGACTGCATGTCTTTGGTGGGCAAAATTCTTGTTTATATCAATACAATGCACCTAAATAGCCCAATTTTTCACAACGCTGTTAAAGGGTCAAAACACTTTTTTGTGATCTTGACTTGTATACAAATGTCTCTGCTGAAAATCGCGGATAAAAACTGCAGTGCATACCGAACCACCCCTAATAGCTGTACTATTTGAAAATATGGTATAGAAATACAGTGATAGGAACATAATCCGTTCCAGGGTGGGGTTTGTATCCTGAACTTTTCGTATATCCAAGCAAGTATTACATGTAAAACGCCTAATGCAACGGCTCTCAGAAAAAAGAGTATAAATTGAAAAAAAAGGGCACACTGGTCTGTTTGAAGCAGAAAAGGGCCCTTTAATAAAACTATTGTTACCAATAAATAAATAAAAGAGTAACTCAGTGGTTCTTGGAGCTGGTGATGAGCAGGTTTGGGAGGTGTGAAGGGGGACTCCTGGATGCCTTCACCCCATTCGATCCAGTGTCACATGCCATGTTGGTGCATCCACCAAGCTCGGGGCTCAATGGATTCATGCACCCAGTCGTCGACTCCTTGTCAGAAAGTGGGCGGTCCAGCTGCCAGCACTCTCCTCCGGAGGATGGGAATCCAGCCGAGCTCCAGTGACACTCTTGGTGCGGTCATTGGGCCCCTTTGGCTAACCCCACACTATTTTTATGTTAAAATCAGCTCCCTGTTTTTTTTTTTATTAATTCCTGGCTGACCGCGCCCGCTCTCCCAGAGGTTTACTTCAAGTGTAAATATTTTATTGATATATTTACAAACTTCTTTTTTATTTTAGCTTACGTGATTTCTTTTTTATTTCACAACATCATATGCCATAAATTTCATTATTCATCTGCAGCAGATTTTGAGGTCTCAGTAAATCAGTACAATATTGTAAAGCTTAAAGGCAACTGTGGTATCCCTTCGCTTCGCCTGGCTGTGTGAAGATTTACTTCACAGTGTTCTGTATGAAAACTCAATTTAACACTGTGAAGTAAAGTAAAAATCAAAGCACACTCTGAAAATCAAAAAGAGGTTTACAGAATGCGTAGCATGCAGCTCCTCTGTTTAGAAATATCTTGGAAATCCTCTGAACTTTACAATCCAGTCTCATATCACAGGGTTTCCTTGTCAGATCACAATGAAATGCGCAGAGGTTAAAATGATGATAATCACAGCTTTGATGATCAGCTTCTATTTAATACGACATCAGTAGCGTTGAATTCTAAAGATCCATGTCATTCTCTTTGGCTCTCTTTAATTGGACATATTTTAGATCCAAGAGGTGTTCGTCTTTGTGAACACAGTCTACTGAGTGTTGCTATTGCCTGTCTGTTTAGAATTCATTATTCCTCAGTGGTATCAGCCCTCAGACACTCGCACATCTGTATTTGTTCTCTTTAAATTGCTTCTGGCCCTTCGCAAACAGGGCCTGCCTCTGCAATAAAGAAATAACATCCAGTGACAGCCATCGATCAGCACAACGCGAAATTAAGTCCTGGTACCACACGCCGCTTAAGTGCACGACACCAATCTGCAAGTTTATCACTTCCTGTCCCTTTTCACCACTATCGCAAAACACTGTCATTAAAAAGCATTTGACCTTTATTCAACGTGAATCCACGAGTCTCTCTCTCTCAGACACACTCAAACCTTGTTCGTCAGTAAATAATGCAACCTCCTTCACGAAATGAACAGGAAAGACTTCTGCTTTATTTCTGCCAATAACATTAACACTTCGATGGCATAGATGAGTATTGAATGATGCTAAAAGGAAAAGAGAAGGAGAGGGCGACGATTTTGCAGTTTAAAGCTCTAGAGACTTCACTTTTGGTCAAAGCGAAGTGGAGGAGTGTCTTCCCCGGGGCTCCTCATCCATGTTTTCCAATGCATCTCAAGTGCCCTGGACTTGCTGCCGTAACTTTTCTTTTTAACCGAAAGCCATGATTCCAGGGTCTGTTCCCAGCTTTGAAAAATCCATTTGTTTCTCACGTACCCCTGTGAAACGGAGTGCTAAGTGGAAGAGCTGAAAATATACCTCAATGGTTTCACTGTAATGTAATATGTTGACGCAACTAATGATACTGTGTTACTATTGTTTAATATATATATATTTATACACGTACTGCAGGGTGTATTAATATCCACTGTATATTATTATCATATGGTGCATAACTATACATAATAACTAAATGTACAAACTTCGAGGTTGGTCTGTAAATGTGCCATTTAAAAGTACTTTTATTAGAAAAACTAAATAGAATTTTTACTCCCTGTGGAGGAGTATGTGACATCATAAAAAGATCCCCATGCCGATATGAGTGATCGAAACCAACCCCCATGTCTCTAAACCAACCCCCATTTCTTCTCTGTCATCATTCTCGTCGTCACAGGGAAAGATCCTATTTCCCTGTGTGGTGTGGAGTGCATCGGTTGTACTGTAAACGCCATCTTCAGGCATGGTGCTTCATTTCATCAATATTTCCTCGCCCCAGACGAGGTAAAGTGGTAAAGTCAGGCTGTTTTGGAGGGGTCAGTAACATTATTTCATGTTATATGAATCAACCCACATGTCTATCATTCACCAACACTGAGTTCAGGTTGCTAGGGTAAACAGTTTGGTTGCTTAGGAGCCATAAATAATGTCATAAAAATGAATATGTTGCTATGATTAGCATAAACAAACCCACATTTCTATGATGTTTCATCTGGAAGACATTTTCATTGCCGTTTCCCATTTATTTCAATGCCCACTATAAGTCAATTTCACCTACTGGTGGAACTGTGCATAACTGTTAATAAAAAAAAAAAAACCCTCATTATTATAAGAGTTTACTTTGAACTAGTTAGTACCTGTACTAGTAGTCAATACTTTGTTAAACTCAGTAATAACTGAAAAAAAGTTAGAATCTCCATATTTTATTGTGTTAAGACAGGGGTGTCAAACTCATTTTCACAGAGGGCCACATTAGCATAACGGCTGTCCTCAAAGGGCCAGATGTAACTTATAAATGTAAAACAATGTAATCAAATGTAATGTAAAACAAATGTAACTGCTCCTTAATGTTAAATAACTCATTATTTATAACTTATTCAAGTGACAATTCAGTTTCATAGAAACAATTGTACGCTTGTTGTTCTGATGTAGTTCCTTTTGATTTTTGTCAACTTATGAAAACCCACATAACTCCATTAATGAAGGATCAAACTGTCCGAGTGAATAAAGAAAAATAGCATTTTTGTAATTTGTTTAGAGAAAGAAAAAAACCCTCACAGACTGAAGACGATGCATATCGATCATTATCTTTTATCATCAGGCTCTAGAAACAGATCACAGATAAACTATTAACTCCGCCCATTTCACATCTTGAAATTTTTTTTTAGAGTGAGAAATCACTCAAATGTGAGAGTCTTACGTTCAATGTGTGAGAAAGGGCAGCTCAGCAGTTTCACTCGTGAGTATGGATGCGAAAACACTGTTGCGGCTACTGTAGGCATTGTGGGAAATGTATTGTTTTTCGTTTTCGTTTTTTTTTTCTTTTTTTTTTTAGACACTCAAAACTTTTAAGTCTCACGGGGCACATCTCGCCCACGGGCCTTGAGTTTGACACATAAGTGTTAAGAGATCACAACAGAGCTGTATGGAAGTTAAAAGGTTCTGAAAAATCAACAAGTGCAAGGAGTAAAGGAGTAAAAATTATTTTTGGTGTGGTAAAGGGGTGAAGGTGAGGCAGCTTGATCAAACACTGGTGTTATTCTGGCAGGAATGGCCTTATATATGATAGAAAGTGCTGAATCATAATTGTATAGGTGACTGGCTGGTCCTCTAAGCTCCTCTTGAACTTTGTTACATAAATGCCATTTGTTGTGCTCTAAGCGAGTCTTTAAGGCTTAATAATGAAGCAATGTGCCATTAAATATGGTAATTTAATTTGACTTACCTACGTATGGAAATGAAATAAAATTTTACATTTTAAATCATACAGAACAGAAACCCCCACAACAGAAGGCAATACAGGCCAATGATTTGACACCCACAAAATCGAGAACATGCAAGACGTAGGGGGTAGGGCTAAATGTTAAAAACAGAACTAAGCCTAAATATGTAAATAAAGTCCACAACTATTTATTTCAATTGAGGGAAAGAAGCAAGACCTGCTTATGAATATTTCCCATCTACAGAAATGATCAGCCTACATTTACATTTTTGTATTTAGTAGACTCTTTACAGTCCGGGAGAAAACAAGCCGTTTATTACAAGGCCATGCATATAGCCTGTACAAAAACAACAATAATAGGGTAAATACATAAATAAAATAAAAATTTGCACTTGGAGTACTTATGTGGAATCTGTTTACTGCGTAAAGATGCCAGTAAAACAGATTTAAGTTCAAAAACTGTTTAATGAGACCAAGGACAAGACTGTACACCTGTACATTTTCTAAAAAAAACATGTTACTTCCTTGCTGCAACAATTACCATATTTTTCGGCTCATAAGACGCACTTTTTCTTCCCCAAAACTGAGGGGAAAAAGTTGGTGCGTCTTATAGACCGAATGCAGAGCGCCGCGAAATCCGGTCACGGCCGTATGAGAGGCGTAAGAGCTCCGGAGCTCCGGAGCTAGGCCGAAGCCGCGGCCATATTTGTACACCCATCGCTGCGCAGACGCGTTGGCTTCCGCATCCATACTCACGAGCGAAACTACAGAGCTCAGCTGCCATTTCTCACACATTCAACGCATTTGAGTGATCTCTCACGCTACAAACCCGATTTCTCACGCTAAAATACATTTCAAGATGTTAATCTGCGATGTTTTTTTGAGCCTGACGATAAGATGATGATCGATAAGCATCGTCTTCAGTCTGTGAGGGTTTTTTTCCGCTAAACATTCACTTGGACAGTTTCACAAACTTGGACAGTTTGATCCTTCATTAATGGAGGTATGTGGGTTTTCATAAGCTGACAAAAATCAAAAGGATTTATATTAGAACAGCAGGTGAACGTCAGATGCACAGCGTGCACAGCGCTCTCTCTCTCTCTCTCTCTCTCTCTCTCTCTCTCTCTCTCTCTCTCTCTCTCTTGCTCGCGTGAGGAAAACAAAACGCTCTCAATGACTGAAACTCTTCTTTAATAAACTCAAACTCAAATCATCTCTCAACGGTACATCTCACACATGTACATACGAGATAACAAACGTAAGTAACGTGCTCTGCAATTGGGTAGTGTTGCTAACCAGGTAAGAGCGCATAAGGATCATATCTTAACACCATGCAACCGAATTGTCACTTGAATAAGCTATAAATAATGAGTTATTTAACATTAAGGAGTAGTTACATTTATTTTACATTAAAATAATTATTAATTAATTATTAAATAATTATTATTTTACATCTGGGGGTGCCCAGATTCTTTTAAAGGTTTAAAAGGGGGCTCAACTAAAAAAGTTTGCGAACCACTGTATTATTACTAATGTGGGGCAATCTTACTGGCTATTATTAATAATGTAGTGACAATGTTACTAGCTGTTATTAGTAATGTAGTGACAATGTTACTAGCTATTATTAGTAATGTAGTGACAATGTTACTGGCTAATATTAATAATGTAGTGACAATGTTACTAGCTATTATTAGTAATGTAGTGACAATGTTACTGGCTATTATTAGTAATGTGGTGACAATGTTACTAGCTATTATTAGTAATGTAGTGACAATGTTACTAGCTATTATTAGTAATGTAGTGACAATGTTACTGGCTATTATTAGTAATGTAGTGACAATGTTACCTGCTATTATTAGTAATGTAGTGACAATGTTACTGGCTATTATTAGTAATGTGGTGACAATGTTACTGGCTGTTATTAGTAATGTAGTGACAATGTTACTAGCTATTATTAGTAATGTAGTGACAATGTTACTGGCTATTATTAGTAATGTAATGACAATGTTACTGGCTATTATTAGTAATGTAGTGACAATGTTACTAGCTATTATTAGTAGTGCAGTGACAATGTTACTGGCTATTATTAGTAATGTAGTGACAATGTTACTAGCTATTATTAGTAATGTAGTGACAATGTTACTAGCTATTATTAGTAATGTAGTGACAATGTTACTAGCTATTATTAGTAATGTAGTGACAATGTTACTGGCTATTATTAGTAATGTAGTGACAATGATACTAGCTATTATTAGTAATGTGGTGACAATGTTACTAGCTATTATTAGTAATGTAGTGACAATGTTACTGGCTATTATTAGTAATGTGGTGACAATGTTACTAGCTATTATTAGTAATGTAGTGACAATGTTACTGGCTATTATTAGTAATGTAGTGACAATGTTACTGGCTATTATTAGTAATGTAGTGACAATGTTACTGGCTATTATTAGTAATGTAGTGACTATGTTACTAGCTATTATTAGTAATGTAGTGACTATGTTACTGGCTATTATTAGTAATGTAGTGACAATGTTACTGGCTATTATTAGTAATGTAGTGACAATGTTACTAGCTATTATTAGTAATGTAGTGACAATGTTACTGGCTATTATTAGTAATGGGGTGACAATGTTACTAGCTATTATTAGTAATGTAGTGACAATGTTACTAGCTATTATTATTAATGTACTGACAATATTACTGGCTATTATTAGTAATGTAGTGACAATGTTACTAGCTATTATTAGTAATGTAGTGACAATGTTACTAGCTATTATTGGTAATGTAGTGACAATGTTACTGGCTATTATTAGTAATGTGGTGACAATGTTACTGGCTATTATTAGTAATGTAGTGACAATGTTACTGGCTATTATTAGTAATGTGGTGACAATGTTACTGGCTATTATTGGTAATGTGGTGACAATGTTACTGGCTATTATTAGTAATGTGGTGACAATGTTACTGGCTATTGTTAGTAATGTAGTGACAATGTTACTGGCTATTATTAGTAATGTAGTGACAATGTTACTGGCTATTATTAGTAATGGCAGTGACAATGTTACTGGCTATTATTAGTAATGTAGTGACAATGTTACTGGCTATTACGGTATTACTAATGTGGGGGCAATGTTGCACTGGAACAGTGATGGTGATAACGAATGGTGGACTTTAGAATGATGAGTGGGGGCAAAGAAAAACATTACAGCCTTTTTTTGTTACTTTTACTGTTTACTGTCTGTTCATGTTACATGTTTGGTTGTTAACTTTTACACAGTTGATATAAAACATTTTACAAAAGTATTTGGTTCAGAATCTTTTTTTTCTAGATCTTCCTGTTTTAAAATTGGGTGCGTCTTATGAGCCGAAAAATACGGTAACTGCAACAATTTACAGTGTTAAAAATGCCCCAAAATTCTTATCTAAATAAAACGTATCGATCTTTGTTTAGTAGTTCACAGTCACAGTTTAATATGTGTTTCCAGCAGTTTATCCCTGCAGGAGGGGCTGGATCACCTGCTTAAAATATAACATACGTCACAACCTCATGCAACCTCAAAATAAACCAAGAGTCAAAGTTTGCCTTGGGCTTGCTATGAATCACTTGCAGCTGATGGATGGTTCGCTCTGTAAAGTGAGGACATCAGTTGTGTAAAGAATGTCTCCAGGCGATATTAACTCCCAGAGTCACACCGGAGCGGATGAAGAACAGGATAGGAGGTGTAAAAAGAGGCTTATTCAGCAGGGGTGACGTAAAATTTCCATATGGCAGAAAATCGGATTTAACGGCACATCACCACAACAATAGAAGACTACACCATGGCATGTTGTTTAGCCAACACAAAAGGCCCAGCATCCTAAACAGATTCATCTGTGCAGGGTATGAAATTGATCTGACTTAAAAGCCACCATTCATTTAGTTAGGGTCTTGTGCCACACTAATCTGCAGTAACAGTACGGCATCGAGTCTCATGGAGTGCTTTGTGATTTGGTTGCCACTGTTGGAATTTGTGGTAAAAGCTTCTAAAAGCTTCAGTGCTACACTCTAAACATTGTTCTATATAAAACCAAATCTGGTTCCTTGGCTCCTAAGCATTGGGAAACCAATGTTTAAAAGTGCTTTTTAGAACCAACCATCAAATATATGAAATAAATAAATATTGGCTTGATAGATGTGACCAGCATCTGCATATAGCACATTATACATTTACATTTATGAATTCAGAAGACGCTTTTATCCAAAGCGACTTACAGTTCGGGAGTAAACCTAAGCAGTTTGTTGAACATAGAAGACGTTTGAGCTGATACAGAAAATAAATTCAGTGCTTCAGAGGGTTTTTTTTTTTCATTATTACTTAGTTAAGTTAGAAAGTGCTCTCGAAAGAGTAGAGGTTTTAGTTTTTAAAGGTTGAAAGAGACTCAGCTTTCCGGATTGGGATGAAAAGAGAATTTCACCAGCCAGGAACTGTGAAGAAGAAAGTCCTGGTGAGAGATTTTTCACCGCTCTGAGATGGGACCACCAGACACTGTTTCTGAATGGTGGCATCTGGAGAGGACTGCAGAAGTTTGTGATGATATGATAGAGCAAAAGGTATGGTGGAGCTTGTGACTGTCCTGTATGCAAGCATCAGTGATTTAAACTGAACATTAAAACTAGAATAAAGAAATACTTTAGAATCACAAGTAAGTTTACTTTTTACACTAATAAAGTGCTAAAACAGTACTTCAAAATCCACACAGAGTTAGTGAAGAACCATTTTTTTAAAGAGTTTTAAGGGTTCTTTAAAGAAAAAAAGTGCTACATAAAACCTTTAAACCTGCAAAGAACCAGCAAAGAACTGGTGAAGAACCAAAAAGAGCTAAAGGGTATTATTCAAGCGAAAAAGTCCTATATATCACATTGAAACCTGCAAAGAACCACTGAAGGACCAGAGAAGAACCTTTTTTTTGGGAAGTTAAGAGATAGTGAATGATGCTGAATATTACCAAAGATCCCCAAAGCAATGACACATCTTCTAAGTTTGTTGACCTAGCACTGAAAGTTGGTTTCTGTCATGAGTAAACATAAGATTTGAGAATGGGAAAACCTTCATTAAGTTCGGATATTCTTATTGTGGGTTTTTTCTCTAGGTGCTCGGGTTTTCACAAGGCCTCTACACAGCAATCCGAATTGAGATTCCCAAGAATCTTCGGGTGCTCTTCGTCTGGGGCGAGGAAATATTTTTGAAATGAAGCACCCTGCCTGAAGATGCCGTATACGGTACAACCGATGCACTCCACACCACACGGGGAAATAGGATCTTTCCCTGTGACGACGACAATGACGACAGAGAAGAAAAATACGTTGGACATTATTTCTTTCCGGTATTTTTAAACGAAGTGAAAATTTAAGGTTAGCACCACCGAGCGGCTTTTTTACATATTTCTCACGCCGTTACAATTATGTGATGTCCCATTGACGCCCCTGGTTTTCAATCGAGGTGAGTTAATGCAAGAAATTTCAGGTCAGTGTTTATTGGCCTTAAAACATGCACCAGCCCTCACTGTTTTTTTTTCATGGTGATAAAAAACCTTTAAGTGAAAAAAAAGTTACACTTTAAAGGAATATAAAGTTCTCTATTAACAATTACAAAGAAATATTCGAAATCCCTCCACCTGAGCATCTTTGTTTTTGAGGATGTGTTTCTCCAAAGAAACTGCAGCGTTCTGACTTCCTTCGAGATCCCTCCACCTGAGCATCTTTGTTTTTGAGGATGTGTTTCTCCAGAGAAACTGCAGCGTTCTGACTTCCTTCGAGACACCAACACCTGGCAGACGCACAAAGACTCCGAACCCCCATGCACCAAACAAACATGAACAATCCTGGAAAAAAAACGTCCCGCTAATTCTCAGACTCCCACGCAAAGCTCCACTAATTTTCCTTAGGCCGCCACACTGGAGGGGAGTGTGTATGTTGTAGCACAAACAGAGATGTGTTTTGGGTAATTGCTTGTGCTGTGTTTGTATGGAAATCTCTGAATGTGTGACAAGCTTAGATAGCTGCCCAATGCTGTCCTGATCCATGCTTTAGGCTAACAGCGAAAGGTCTTATCTCTCGATGTATTAGAGTGATCTTCCAATTAGCCCGTGCTCATAATACCTTATAGAATCTGGAGGTACTGCAAGTGTGTGTGTTTCAGGAGGCTGTATTTGTGATAGTTCTGCTTGAGAGGTAAACCACGCAGCTTATTGTGCAGCATCGCGTGGCGGGAGGAGAGGGGGTTGTGCGCTTTCCTGGGCTCCTGTTGTAAAGTTTGCTGATAAGCCAACCCGGCCCTTGAGCATCCATTCTGCCTGGTACATTAACACTCCTTATCGCCGCTCCAGATAAGGAGCGTGTGCCATTTGCCTCGTGAGGAATTAGCCCGTCTTCCTTGGCTAACCAGGCAGCGGTGATTAACCTTTACACTGTCCAATATTCTCTGGAGACTCCCTCTCTCAGATTAGACTCTATTAGTTATGACTAACTAAATGAACAGCTCTGGCCTCTCTAGACGGATTGCAGGAAAAAGGAAAGAGAGAGAGACTGTCATGAAGAGCTTTTTTTTGTTTTCCAATACGCTGGAGTGAAATGTCAGCTTTGGAAAGAAATAAGAGATTTATTTGTGAACTACTGACTACAATATGAAATGATGCCGATTTGGATTCTATATTAAATCTTATCTTCAATCTTTATATTCCATTTTCATGGGTATTGTGATGAAACTATTTGAGCCTCTGCTGATTTTGACATTTTTGCAAACCAAAACTGTGTAGCCAAGTTTATTTTGACAGTGAGAGAAGAAATTGCAACTAAATAAATTTTAGAAAAGCAGAGAAACGGATTTGAATATTTATGAGTGAAAAAAATAATTAAATCATTAAGATTTCCAGCTACCAGGTGTCTTTTATACAAGTTGTCTTGTCTTATTACTTGAATTTACTCTAAGACAGGGGTGTCAAACTCATTTTCACCGAGGGCCACATTAGCATAACGGCTGTCCTCAAAGGGCCAGATGTAAATGATTATAAATGTAAAACAATGTAATCAAATGTAATGTAAAATAAATGTAACTACTCCTTAATGTTAAATAACTCATTATTTATAACTTATTCAAGTGACAATTCAGTTGCATAGAAACAATTGTACGCTTGTTGTTCTGATGTAATTCCTTTTGATTTTTGTCAGCTTATGAAAACCCACATAACTCCATTAATGAAGGATCAAACTGTCCAAGTGAATAAAGAAAAATAGCATTTTTGTAATTTGTTTAGAGAAAGAAAAAAACCCTCACAGACTGAAGACGATGCATTTCGATCATCATCTTTTATCATCAGGCTCAAGAAACAGATCACAGATAAACTATTAGCTCCGCCCATTTCACATCTTGAAATTTATTTTAGCATGAGAAATTGGGTTTGTAGCGTGAGAGATCACTCAAATGCGTGAGTCTTACGTTTATTGTGTGAGAGTTGGCAGCTCTGCAGTTTCCCTCGTGAGTATGGATGCGGAAACACGGCTAAAGGCATTGTGGGAATTATTATTTTTTAGACACTCAAAACTTTTCAGCTCTCGCGGGCCTTGAGTTTGACACGTGTGCTCTAAGAAGACTTTTTGAGAATTTGTACTACTTCACAATTTGCTCAAATAAATCACCTTTAAAACTGTTTTTGTGGAAATAATTTATTTATTTAATTATTTTGTAAAACCCCACATTTACACATTATTTAAAATTATACATTACACAATAATTCCACAACAAACCTGATATTTTACAAAAAAAAGAGTATATTTTGTAATGTTCTTACTGCACAAATGTCAAAAATTTAGGAGTTTTTAGGTTTTATAACAAAAATAAATAGTGTTGAGACAAAATAATAATTTACAAATCTCCCCCCAAAAAAGCTAAGACAAGGTCAAAACAATGTGAAAAAAGTATTAAAGAAATCTGAAAAGCGACAGAGCAGCTAAGCAGCTTCCCCGACCCAAAGATCACCTGAAACTGCAGGAACCCCAGGAGCTGCCTGGACAGGGAAGATTACAAGCCATATCACAGGGCTTGTACTTCCAAGGGTCATCTCTTCTTTTCAACACTAGATGGCACTGGTGGCACTGATTTTGGGTCTGTAAAGTGAAACTGAAAGACATTTTCTCACATTTTAAATAACTTTTTCAAATACATGTTTTTTTTATCATTCTCTTATTCGTGTTCCAACAAACCTACCCTTAAAATATACTTACTCGTGGGCAAACTTTAAAAAGTTAAACAGAAATACTTCTTTTAGAATTTTTTTTATAATATAGTGGTGTTTTAAATGTGCAAATGTGCACCTGCTCTGCAAAGTAGCATCCCAGTGTTTTTCCTTGTCTATAAACATTAACAAATAAATGTGTTATAGAGTAATAAAAAAAGGTATTTGATTATATTGGATTCTTGTCCTAAATTAATTTAGAATAATTGTACAGTGCGTAATTCTTATTGGACAAAACAATTATTGTTTGAGATAATATTATTGGGATTTGTAATTGGTTTAAACATTTTACCAACCCTGTAACACTCTCATTTTCATTCAATTAATATTTATCTCAGCGTTGTTATGTCTTTCATTTATTGGAATAGAAAAGACGCCCAAGGCAACACAAGGACAATAAAGTCACAGGATTAACAGTAGAGAAGCTCATACAAATGACTTCCGTGTTCATATATCTATTTATTACTGTGAAATCTTCACTTACTAATCAAATAATTGAAAAAAAAATGTCAAGTGTTAAAATAAAAAAATATATACACTCACTAACTCATTGTGTGTTTTTAAAAGACAGATTTGTTGTAATACAAATGTACATATATTAAGCAATTGTCGTTTTTATTTAATAATTGTTTTTGGTATTAGTCTCTTTTGGAAACAAGGAGTTTTCCTTTGAAACAGAATACTTTTTTACAAAAATGTATTGAAATTTTTACGAAATTCTCAAATGATTAATTTTTTTAACGTAAGCTTACTCCGACTATAATATGATGCATGGTCATTAAAACATGATATTCTACAATGGAGGCTCTATCTTAGATCCCCGAGATGGATTAAACATGTGTTCCTGTTAATTAACATTACGTTTTTGCATAGTTTATTGTCTAAGCATTTTCAACAGAGAACATTAAATGTTTTCCACACTTACCCTATATCATAATTCTGAATAACGTAATTTTTTGCTCCGTTTAATCTACTTTATGAATAAATAACTAGAAAAAATCTAGATATTTTGACATTACGACTGGAGAGAATTTTCTTAATAATAATAATAATAAACAATATTAAAACTTTTAAACTGCTTCGATGTATTTTTTATATTGAGTACAATATACTTTTATACTGGCTCACAATAATTAATCCCTGCCCCTGAAATTGCTCG